>OY282515.1:67239899-67839899 GCA_958296145.1 Hydrotaea cyrtoneurina
GAAATAAGCACAGTCTGAAAAAGTGAACTGTACCACCCCAGCTAGATAAAGAAGATATACGGAATTATGTAACGATCATCATGAATCACCGTATTTTACTGGTGATAAGCGGAAGAAGGGGCCTGATACCGGCCAACTGTATGGTGATGAGATTTGGTTTATATTCTCCCTTTACTTAAGTAAAGAAGTCCAAAAAAAACACACGCCTGGCCCCCTAACAAAATTTATATCTACCATATGTAACTATCATCTTGAATTTTTTTCCCAGAGTATTACAATAAAACTAAAATATTAAAAAAAAAAAATCATATAAAATATGCTGAGTACTTCAGTTTATATATCCAAAATCATGAGGGGGCAGCGAAGAGGACCGGGTTACAGCTAGTATTACATAAATATAACAAGGTGTTTCTTACTTTTTCCTATAAGAAAAATTACTTTAGCTTCCACAAACAAGAAATATTATTTCCCTAGGAAAAATGGTAGAATTTTTTTTTTTTAGAATAGGGACAATTTTATATATAAATAAATAAATAAGACATAGAGTTCAAATTTATTTCCGGTATAGAGCAAATGTTATATTTTAAGAATGAAATTCTTTTTCGGTCATATGACCAGCACGAGCCCGTCGTCACCACCAGAAATGAGCTTCATCGCTGAAGAGGATTTTGCGATGAAATTCTGTATTTTCGTGAAACTTTGGCAGAGCCCAGTCGGTGTTTTAGCGCTCTTAAAGTAGCGACCACCCACTCAGAATTTCGGTAGACATTTTTGATGATTTCCAAACGTTGCTGGTAAGTGAACTTTACCATAAGGAAAATGTTGACTTCGACTAACGTGCGTTGACATAAAGATAGGAAATTGTTAGGTCCCTATTGTAAAACCCGGTAGCAAATAGAATACATTAGCATACCAAAAAGGTGGTTTTCCATTTTTGATGTTAAAACAGCTTTTATTTTTTGGCTAATTTCGAATTAGGGGCCAAACAACAACAAACCCTTTTATTGTAGTTTTCCGAAATTGCAGTCAACATCACAAAATTTATTAAATCAGTAAGAAATCCCAATCAAACATTATCCCGCACTTTGGCAATAAAATCCAACATCTTTATAAATGTGTAAGTATTACCCCACCAATTCTTGAGTTCACTTTCAGATTCGCCAGTAAAAATGTCAGGTTCAACCAACATCAACACAACTTTTGACAACTCATAAATGTCAAAATGACACTAAACACTCACGGCCGCGCACCACACGTATGCCTGAATAGTTTTCGAGAAAACATATGGCCAATGTTTGCCAAGTGACGAAGTACAAGGGAAATTCTGTGGAAAATCGTAAATCGTTATTGGATAATAATTACATCTGTATTCATGAGTTACACAGTGCTGCTCACATAGGTGGCATACATGTGCACATACCCACCCATCTGTAGTACGAGTCTAAATCCAATAAAATAAAATCGTATTTTATTGTCATCCGCAAGTTTGAAATTGGATCTGTTTTATTGGAGTTTGACAAATGAACACACAGCGATGTTGTTTGACATTGTTTTTACTATTTGTGAGAAAACTATCACAATTTATGGATACTAAAGGAGGTGCACGTAAAGGGAATCGCTGTTTGTATTGAAATTCCATTAATTAATATGGCGGGAGTTATGACACGTTTTATAGCTGGCGACAACACCAGCTTTTGTATGAATTGTAATATACCGGGTGTTAGTTTGAGAGTGACAGCTCCTTTCCGCTCCAAATATTGTCAGAAAGCCAGCATCATGACTCCATGGAACGATTCGATTCTAATACGAATAACAAAATTAGTACAATCGACTAACTCTTCAGAAGACTTGTAAAAGCAAATTATTCCATAATAATAATAAAATAAAATAAAATAAAATAAAATAAAATAAAATAAAATAAAAAAAAATAAAATAAAATAAAATAAAATAAAATAAAATAAAATAAAATAAAATAAAATAAAATAAAATAAAATAAAATAAAATAAAATAAAATAACATAAAATAAAGTAAAATAAAATAAAATAAAATAAAATAAAATAAAATAAAATAAAATAAAATAAAATAAAATAAAATAAAATAAAATAAAATAAAATAAAATAAAATAAAATAAAATAAAATAAAATAAAATAAAATAAAATGAAATGAAATGAAATGAAATGAAATGAAATGAAATGAAATGAAATGAAATGAAATGAAATGAAATGAAATGAAATGAAATGAAATGAAATGAAATGAAATGAAATGAAATGAAATGAAATGAAATGAAATGAAATGAAATGAAATGAAATGAAATGAAATGAAATGAAATGAAATGAAATGAAATGAAATGAAATGAAATGAAATGAAATGAAATGAAATGAAATGAAATGAAATGAAATGAAATGAAATGAAATGAAATGAAATGAAATGAAATGAAATGAAATGAAATGAAATGAAATGAAATGAAATGAAATGAAATGAAATGAAATGAAATGAAATGAAATGAAATGAAATGAAATGAAATGAAATGAAATGAAATGAAATGAAATGAAATGAAATGAAATGAAATGAAATGAAATGAAATGAAATGAAATGAAATGAAATGAAATGAAATGAAATGAAATGAAATGAAATGAAATGAAATGAAATGAAATGAAATGAAATGAAATGAAATGAAATGAAATGAAATGAAATGAAATGAAATGAAATGAAATGAAATGAAATGAAATGAAATGAAATGAAATGAAATGAAATGAAATGAAATGAAATGAAATGAAATGAAATGAAATGAAATGAAATGAAATGAAATGAAATGAAATGAAATGAAATGAAATGAAATGAAATGAAATGAAATGAAATGAAATAAAATAAAATAAAATAAAATAAAATAAAATAAAATAAAATAAAATAAAATAAAATAAAATAAAATAAAATAAAATAAAATAAAATAAAATGAAATAAAGTAAAATAAAATAAAATGAAAAAAAGCAGCACACACCTTTTTGCCTGACCACACAAATACTTGGGCCTTAGCAGTCGGATACTTGGGCCTTAGCAGTCAATAAACTAAACATTTACAATATTTGGCGCTGGGATTCTACGATCTACTTGTTTGGACAATAAAAATTACTTCACAAAGACAAATAACTGGGGATGTTCTTGAATTTTGAATTTGCCACCTCTTAACGGCAAGTGCTACGAATTTCTCCCTCATCCGCCCGGGTGACTTGTTCTTGGATATTTGGCATGTGAACTGCACATGTGTGTGATATTGACTTTTTTCCACAAATCACCAGTTAGTCTGCTAATAACAAACGAAATGACGCAGCTTATTAAAATGTTAACAGGAGTCAGCAGACAGATGTCTCTTGGCAGGATCTATGCCATTTATGTGGATATACACCAGTTCAAGAATACACCAAATCTACACTGATCTGAAGTTACAAAAAAAAACACATCCCAAATTTGAATTTCTTGTTACGATACTGTACAAAAAAAAAACTTCTACAAACACAAAAAACTCAATTCAAAGGTTAGTGCTCCTTTAAAAAACACAAAAGCGACATAAATACCAATCTTAAGTAAATTTCACATTTCCTATGAATATTTAGCTTCAGCTGTAACTCGATATTTGGGAACTCGGACTTGTGATTTTCTCATGAGTTCAACAAACTCCTGTGACTAAAACACTCTCTACTCCATATTCAAATATTAAATTCAAATCATTGCCGTTGCTTTTTGGAAAATGTAGCTCAAACGGAAGATTTATAATATCGAAACTGATCCATCCCAAAGAATGCCACGCAAAATACATACACTGTTGTTGTTCGGCTCCACTGGAAGGGCACAGTAAATAGACAGACTCCCATTTAATAATGGAAGTGTAACAAGATTTGAGTTTGTTCACCTTAAGTTGAACTAACACTGAAGAAAAACATGTGTTCCCTTTACAAGGGCATCGTGCCGATAACAACAACAACAACAACAGCAATGTGAACAATGAATGTGTTTTCAGGATTTGATGACTTTTTCTTGTTCTTCCTATGAATTGTATTGCGTAAGCGCGAGTTACGCATTTAATGCATGGATTAAATTACAACAAAATGTACGGAGGGACGGCCAAACAAATGTACAGTGAACTGAGCTGTACTGATGTAAAATGAAATCATGCAATAATTGTTCGTTGGTTCCTCTTCTCAGATGTCAAGCGCATCGTTCGCTGGGTGAGTATCGGTGAGAAGAGCACTGGGGCTCAGATGTGTTTCTTATTCGGTAGATATTTTAAGAGGACAACAACTGACAACTGTTACAATTTCGATTTGTGTGTGTGTGTCTGGAAATTAATTTGGGAAATGAACGACAAAGTAACATAAAACAGGCTTGCCAAACGTTGCCGCAGAAGACGTAATTTGTTGCCACTATATAATCCGAGTTTATATGTACTTTTGGTCTATTAAGGAACAAAAACCTTTTCCCAAATGAGGCAGCGATGGTATTGTGTATCAGAACAATTTGTATGTATTTCATTTTATTTTTCCAGCTGGAGATGTGGAATATTCCAATTATATTGAGATCTAACTGCGAAAAAGGTGTAAGTGCCAAAAAAGACAATTTTACAGGAGAAGTTAAAAAAATGACATTACCATTTAGAAATGATTTCGGGCTTATATTCATGTGAAACTCACGACAATCAGTTGGCTCACGCACAAGTCGACCGTTAAAAAATAAATCCCTGGTAAATGATTTCACAAGACTTGAGACGAATAACTCCCTGGTTAATCATTTCGCTAGACTAAAGAGGGCCCTATGAAAAATTCCCCAAAAAAAGGCCAATGACACAAATGTAGAATTCTCAAGAAATTCTAGCCAACATGTAAAATTATAAAAAATCCGCAATAAAAAAACGGCGCAACGAGGACGCGGCAGTGCTGGCCGGCCCTCTTCTATTTGAGTTAAATACTGCAGGCCTCTTGGAAAATATTAGAGAATATGCAGCTAGACACGACTGCCCCACGCCTAGCCGCCGTATCGACGATTTTTGGTTGGTGAATTTTTTTGTGGAAATTTTCCTGTGTGCTCTTTTGTGGAATTTTTCCATATATTTTTCGGAATTTTTATTTTTTTGCATTTGCGGAGTTTTTTTTATTGCAAAAGTTGTTTTTATTCTGCAAACCTATTCGGATAGAAATGTATAGCTGTCTTGGTCTTCGCGAGTTTGAAAAGAGAAAAAAGTCAGCTGGGGTCCCATCAGGTAAATGCAATGCTATTTTCTTTAATTCATGTCCTGATGTTCGGTCACAATGATAGCATTGTAAGAGAAATTTGCTTTCCCAAACACTGGTCAGCTAGAATTCTTCATTTACCATCTGATCTTCTGTCACGAACTCAGAATATTGCATAGCACTGCGATTATCGAAGAAAATACTAGACTTCAACATAATTATTGGTTTCGGTTTCCGCTCATTTGGAAGATGACGTCTCAATGTTGACGAACTCATAATTCGTATTACTCATGGTATTACTTAAGAACGCTGGCAACCCTGCCTCGTTATTGAATCTCTCGAAACAGAAGGACACCCACTAGATGATGGCACCGTTTTCTGATGGGTTTATCGCACGCTTGCTCGTAAGTACAGTTTTATTTCGTCCAACAACATCTTATCAGAAACATGACTGGCGATGTAAAGAGAGAAAGTGTTTTGTTAAACATCTTTTATCTCTTCTGTTCTGTTTATGCCGCCACAGGAAATAAGCGGTAAGTGTGAGTTTTTAAGACTTTTCAATTGCACTTCCATCTTTCACTCCATCCCCAATTCCGTCTGCCATCCTTTGGTTGGGGGGTACATCTTACATTGTGACTTTGCTTGTCGATACTTTTTTGTGTGATTTTAATGAGTTTTTAGTGCATCTGTCGTAGTTTAGACAAAAAAAACCGAGTGTAGTTTCTGCTTTTTAAGAATTGCTCTGTTGTAATGACAGATAGAGTATCAGGTTGGGTGTCAGTTTGTGACAGGTATCGGGAAATTCATAATCGAGCAGATGTGCCCGTTACTGTAATCCAATGTGTTTGTATTTCGAATTTATTATAACGGTTTTTTTTTTTGTAAAAGAATACCATGGGAATATCAAATACCGATCGAAACCTGCGGATATCTCTGATAAAATTGAATTTTTGTCCATAATTACTTAAATATTAAATATTTACATTAATTTAAAATCTTACAAAGTTAACATTTTGGTAAAAAAAATTATAAATGTATAAAAAATGTATTTCGGTTGCATTTAAAGCGCCAAAGATGCGTATTTACGGCTTTCGTCGGCGAATGAAACGAAAAGTTCAAATGTCCGTTCATGCGTATTCAATCATAACTATTGATCGGATACTTCTACTATTAGAAGAACAAGTTTCATTGGCGAATTACAGCCGATTGGTAAATTGATGTTTTGTAGGCAGGAAATGGGATATTCTGCAAAAGCTGTTTTTATATCCCAATCAGAGTTCTTTTGCCGGTGCAATGGCTAAACCCGACAACCACACCATCGCACATACCAAGTGGTCCCTCTAGTGGTGACTTCTTGAATCATATCGAGCCCCTACAGCGAATAAGATGTGAGCGTCATTTTTTGGAAAGTTTGTGTGGCAACAAACAGCACTGGGTCTTTTGTGGATTATAATCTACTCTGTTCATTTGTCAACACTCACAAATCGTCGGCAAATCGCGGTTGCCTCCAAAGGACTTGGCCGAAGGTCAAATGGTCACCAATGGATCGACTCCATCGCTCCGTAAGGAACGCCATCAGATCTCCAGTAGATCGATTTCTATGGAAGCCATACTGTCGATCATTCAGAAGGCCGTTAGACTCTAGAATCTAGAGTCTAGATACTTTACAAGATGGTGATTAACCATGCTCTCCACAAACTTCGAGAGCGAAGAACATATTGCAATTGGGCGGCAATTTTCAGGATCTGTAGCCTCACCTTTTTTGGGGATGGGCTGAACATTGGCAACTTTCCAACGTGAAGGGTTGATACCAGTACGGTACGACATGTTGAAAAGATTGTGCAATGGACGAGCTAGCGTCGAAGAGCACTTACATAGGATAAGTGTTGAAATACCATCCGGGCCCGGAGTTTTATTTACGTTAAGATCGGGAAGAACCCTTACAACTCCATGAGTTCGAAAAAATATCTGAGGAATCGAACTAGACACGTTATTGGTCACGGGTAGTCGTTGACTGCTTTCTTTGCAAATATTTCAGTCAGAAGATTAGCTTTATCAACCGGGTCAGAGGATACCTCGTCATCGTTAACAAGAATATAAATAGAGGACGCTGAATTGTCCCTTACTCTTTTAACAAATGACCAAAAGCTCTTACTTCCCTTGGGAGAAGAAAGAAGTCGCTGTTCGTGGAGAAGTTTCTCGCACCTGAGCTCGCTGACACAATTGGATCTTGCCTGCTTAAACGTCAATGTCTGAACGCTTCCTCTTTGGATCTGACAGCTTCTTTGCATGTCTTATACAAGCCAACAATTCTTAAATAAATGTGTTTATTCCGACCATTGTCTCGACCATTTCAGCAGCAGCATCGACAATATTGTCAAGGAAACATAATTTCCAGTTTAATTTGCTGGTCAAATTTTTTGATCTCGGCTTAAGGCGCCTTTTCGTATATGTACATTGTCCGCTTCGTGACGGGTTTAAAAGAGGCTCGCAAAGTAGTTTTGTGCGAAATGAGGCAGCCCCAGCTCATGCTGTACGCAAGTTTGGCATCCCTAATGTGCATAGATTTTAAGTGCTTGGTCTTTAGTTTACACAGTCCTGAAGAGTTTTAACTAATGTTGACATTCCGGAATATTTCCCACTGCAAGTCCCGGTTTTTCCGCAGCTTTTTTTTTACATTTAAATTGTTATTCTAACTAAACATTTAATTTTGTTTTATTTATTAACAATATTTGCCAGCGGTGATCGGTTATCTAAACCAGTGGTTCCCAAAGTGTGTTCCGCGGAACCCTGGGGTTCCACGAAATTTAGAGAAATTAGTTTGAATAAAAAAAAAACCTACTCGCAACATCCATAAATTGTTTTCAAAAATATGTTGCGAGAAAAAAAAAATTCTGTTGTTTATACGGAATTTGTGGTTAGTTTTTTGTCAGTTAAAATACATAAAATAACGGAAAATTCTTTTGATTTTACGGAATTCGGGGTTGAATTTTTAACAGTATAAATAGCAGAAGCAAATGAAAAATCTTTTATTTTTACGGAAGTTATGACTTGTTCTTTTGATAGTTAAAATAAATGAAATTATGGAATGTCAGTTATTTTTACGGAATAAAGTCAGCCAATATTTTAACATTTAAAATTAAATGAACTTTTCGTTAAAATAAAATGAATATTAAGTAGACCGGATTTTAACTGAATATTCATTTATTTTATATTACAATTTCAGTTAATTTTACGTACAGAATTTTTTGAGTGTACCCCCATTTATAAGGTGTTCCAATATTGGCAGGGCGGGCTAGAATGGAATTCATTTTTATTCAGCGATCATTGGCAACAGTTTTGGGGGTTCCACGACCACTAAACCCACTGATCTAAACTCATATTTTTTTTTTTTTTTTTTTTTTGACTAACACTCAGTGGATGCCCCCTATAAATGCAATGCACTGTGTTAGCGATGGGAAATAAGGGTATTGGAGGGAGGAAAGAGGGAGTAGTGTTTGTTGACGTTGGCCTTGAATTTGGTAATGTCATAGCAGGCAGGAAAAACACTTGCAGGAAGATTATTCCACAAACGAACAGTCCGGCTGAAGAACGAATTTTCTCTATAGTTACGGAACCTAGTTAGAACATGGGTCCGAAACAAATGAAATAATATTTCTTCTATCTTTTGCAAAATCTTTGCTTTTTCTCCATGTGTATATTGCTCCTAGTGCATCGGCTTCGACGAGCCTTCTTCAGGTGTTTGATGGTTTACCTCGTCTACTTACAGCTGTCAGTCAAGGGCTCTTCGGCTGTGTCAATTGTTTTTTTTTTTACCAATTAAAAACAAAACATATAGCTCATAAAACTAAATACTAGTTTAATTTATTTTTCCAAGCCACTTAATATTTTTATCCGATTTGGTCATTGCTTTAATAAAGTTGTTGGCATTCATTTTCTTACAGAATATTTTATGCTCCTTGTAGTTGTCATCTTTTACATTCTGACAACCATTTCATTTGTTTACACTCCAATGTTAACGAGCCCTAAATTCTGATAATGCGGATGTCGATCCATTTGTATCACACTATGGAAATCACCTTTGGAATCCACATATGGAGAGAAAGAGAGACATTCCCACAGCCAACAACCAACTGAGATGTGTGGAACCAAATGCATCATTGAAACGATGGCTGCAATCGATTAATCTCATTGAGCATGGTGGGGGAAATTGTGAGGGCACAGTACTTTAAAGTCACCATAACCGATTCAAAAAAAAATGGAGAATCAAATTCAACCGCAATCTATTACAGTGGGTGGCGACATATTAGCTATGGATAAAATAAAGTAAAGGTTTCCTTTGTTTTAATGGCATGTCCAACTTTATGTGTAGCCCATCGTTTGGTAACTGATGTAATAAAGAGCTACTGATTCACAACTCGGGTATTTTAGGATATCACAATTTATGTGTATTAAATTGGTTTAACAATATTCCAAAACTTCGCTAAAGGTAGGCTCATTTAAATTTTCAATCACAGGCATGTATTTTCCCTCCAGATTTGTATCAACATATTTTTCTGTTATTTCCAACAAAGTTTGCTGCCAGTGTCCGCCAAAGGGCATTCTCTTATCTATTGATGAAATGTTCTCCTGATAACCCGAAATTGTTTGTTCTGCATTTAGAAAATACAATTTCAGATGTGTTGATATTTTGTCCTCAATAACAGTTATACATATTAGGGTAATACCAAATTTCGTTGAACAAACACCTGGTCCCTTTCGATTTTCATAGCATTTGATGCAATTATACTGCAGGTTTGTTTCGGTCATTGTTTACTGAACAGATCTATGAAATCTAAAAAATTGTTTAAAACTGATTCTGTACATGGGAGTATCTTGTCAACACGAGAGAATTACAGTCTAGCTTCCAACTACTCGGTTGTTAAAAATAATAATTCTTGCTGGAATTTTGATCCAACATCCATCAATACCTCCCTTCGAAGATACAGTAAGAAACACACCATGTCTCAAATTTACATGAACGAGTTCCAAAACATCCAAAGAAGTCTGCACAATTACAAATTTATCCGTACAGATGGATGTAAAATAAATAACGTGACAAGCTACAGCTTGGTAGGAAACGAAACAATTCTTGAAACATCTCTTCTACCAGAGTACAGCTAAGTATTCTGTGCAGAAATAATTGCTATTTTCGAAGCCATCAAATATGCTAAAAAGTCAAAAAGCAAATTCGCTATCGCCCTTAGGAGCCATATCAAACCCTACTAACACTGAGGTTTATTCGAATTTAAAAGGACATCCAACAGAAAGGTAAATTTAGACTAAATGACCTGGTATTTATGGTAACAAGTTTGCGGACCCAATACCACGGCTAGCTAACAAACAGCCTCTGATAGTTACTGAGAATCTCCACTTTTTTTTAATTTTCCTTGATCAATTCACTATTTTATTTATTAATAATCTTCCATCAACTCATGAAATTCGGGATCTCTCGCTGTATGAAAAACTTCCGTAATATCAGTTTTCGCTTCGAATTTGAGTAATTTGAGTATTTTCAGTGGTTAATTTTCCATGGAATTTTCCAATTTCATCGAAAACGCTACCAATTTTCTCCACGCACAATTGATCTTCTCTGGTCTTTGTCTGGTACATTCTCACAATGTTGCTAATGTCTTGCCTGAACTTCTGATAACCATCCGGATCGAGCATTCGCTTGGTTAGGATGTCAAATTGGTCCATCAATATGGATAAAAAATTTTTCAGGACTTCAACCTTATTCGTTGTATCGTCGGTCTCATGATGGAAAGCTCCAATGGAAGCGGCAAAGGAAACCTAGAAGGTAATGCCCCAAAGAAGTTTTGTCAGATGGAATGTTTGAGTTGTTACTCAAACTTACTTACTTTTCAAAACAACTTTGAAAAAAACAATTTTTTTATTTTTTTTTGTATGGTAGCATTGAATTGAATACTCTGCGAAAATAAAATGTTTCAAAATGTCAATAATTACACCAGGAAAATAATTGAAAAATGCATGATTTCATCAAAAGTAGATTATTCCACTTCAGAATGACATTATCCATTTCAAATATATATTTTTGGAACAAAATATGATTAATCCAGAAGTTAATAACTAATAATAAAAAATACTATGAATTATTTTTTTTAGTTTGAGTTATTTAAGGATGAACCCAATGTAAAAATTTAAAAAAAAAAAATAAAAAAAAAATTTAATTTCTTTAGCTTAAAATGAATCTAATGTTGTTTTATTTCAACTTAATATATCTGATACCTAATTAGTTTCAGCAAAACAAGATTAATCCACAGTGGTTTGAATTAAAACATGATTATTCCAACCAGCCGCATCAAAACAAGATTATTCCATTTTAAATCATGCATTTATTCCAAATATAGAAGTGCCAACTTTTTAAATCCTACACAAAACAATGACTAATCTTTACGCCTTTAATAATGCACCAAAATTTCGTGTTAAATATATAGGGGCATACCGAAGAAACTATTTTCTCAATTTGTGCAAAAACACAAAAAGTGGATTAATCATGTTTTGAAAAGTACCTCCTCAGTTGTTTCCTTGTGAAAACGGTCTTGAGCCACCAAGGCAAGGATCAAAATGGAGAAAACGAATTTCATATTTTCTAATGACTTCAAGTTTTGTAGATGAGACAATTTAAACTGCCGTTCATTGGATTTCGCATCTATTTATATATTTCCTATGGTATTTTCTGCCTTAACCATAGGATGAAGAACAACAACTTGTAACAGAGAGTGTTGCCCAAAAAACAATCATCAATCTGTATACATGGAAATGAGGATCTCGAAAAGTGTAATGAGAAGATAAAGCTTTCGCAATCTGTTGGGGAAGACGAGAATGTTTAAGTTATTAATTGCCCTGCTGAATGCAGTTACTGTGGCAACCAAAAGGTACCCTGAACTTTCTGAGACTTTATTGGGGCACGAATTCTTTAGCGGGATTACGAAGTTAACCGCCAATCTTGACCAGCCCTCAGCTGAAGATGTACTATTTCTTTACGGGCAACCTTGACAGCGAACATTTCAGCAAAACCCAATCGTTGAGGCAACAAATACAAGACATAAAAGGACCACAGATAAAAATATCAACATATTTTTTTGTTTAGTTGAAATTTCTGTTTCTCTTTTCCTTGTTTCAGATTTTATGTTCACCATTGTTTTTGTTGTCTTAGGGAGCTAGACAGACGGACAGACGGACAGACAGACGGACTATTTTGAAGATGGGCAACATTTTCAAATGGTGTTTCTAATGCTGGGCTGAACTGGGATGGATGTGTTTATTTTTAGAAACATTGACACTGCAACCTCGCACCAAAGTCTGGCTGCAGCTACTGAAAGACGTTGCAACATTGGCCATTGCCATGCCGCTGTTGTTGTTTTAGGGGCGCTGCTGCGCATGTTGTTGTTGTTTCTGTTGGTATTATAATATTTCGGGTGTCGCTTATTGTCTGCATGTCTGTCAGTCGCTGTGTCTGCACTAGTTAGTCTGAAGTAACCATAAAATGCAAAGAACACTCATAAAAATCGAAAAAGAAAAACCTAGAGAGAGAGAGAGAGAAAAGAAGGCAACCAGGAACAACAACAAAGAAATAAAGAAAAACAAATCACCAGAGTGTGTAAAACACAAGGAATGTGCGAGTATCTGTATCTGTATGCAGATTGGTAGGTACTTCTGGTGTGTGTTAGGGTTGGAAGTTGAGAAGATGCGTTTTTGGAAACACACCCAGATTTTAGAGTGGAAAACTCCGTATAGGGATTTTCAAATTATGGGGAAGACATCAAAACCTAACGGTACAAACACCCAGTTACAATTCGGCATATTTCTCTATTTATTTTTTATTAATTAATTAAACCAGCCCATAAGGCTAGATTTTTGCAACGACAGAAAAAAGCCTTTGTTGGGAATCGAACCCACACACCACCACAACGCTGATGGGCAAACACTCTACCAACAACTAGCCTACTGCCCCTCTTTGAAACTAAGTACGATTTAACGCGCTTTTTACTTGCTGAAACATTCCTGAACTACTTAATTGAAATTGTACACGATATTTTTTCAAGATTAATTTCGTTTTGTTTAAAAAAAACCGTAACATTTTGAGTTTTTTTTTTTTGGGAAAAACAGTATTTTTTACAGTATGTTTTATAAAGGGATTTTCTGGGAAGATGTCGAAATATTTTCCGATTTCCGGGATTTAAAAAAAGTCGGGAAATTAAAAACCCTACCTTCACTGTAAGACACTCTCACTCTTAATGTCCGCATATGAGAGGAGAAAGGGGTCTTTGGTTTTTATTGTGTCTGTTTTATAAGCTTATCGGAACATGATAATTTCTTCTGGACCATGATGAAGCAATTACATGAGACCGTGTGAGAACACCAAACAGTTTTTCAGCGGATGATTTCCAACTCGTAAGTGCTGGCAACTTTACGAGTAAGAGAGTAATCTCTAAGCCATGTAAAACTTCTCTAGAAAAGCATTAGCCGTTCGGAGACGGCTTCAAACAGTTGGTCCCGGTCAGTGAGTATATAAATTATATCGTACACAGGTCACTGATTCGAGAGAAGTTCCCCGTCTGAATGTTAAGGGAAATAAGTACGTAATTACATGATATGTTGCCACCTTGGCTGATACCACATGTACGGGTGTTGCAGGTGTAGTTTTTTAATGGATTCTCTTGCATGGCATAATCAAAGGCAGCCATAGACATCGACTATATACCTCTGTGAATCGGCCAGAAGCCTCACCGGTAGGATTGAACTAGTTCGTCCTATTTTTTTTTCATAACCTTGAAAAGAACCTAACCCGAATTTTCGTTCGTCCTGTCATTCTGATCCTTGTTGTTTTTCGTGTAAAAGGATGACGAACGTTAACGTTCGACATTGTGAGACAGGCTGTTGTTATATTTTACAAAGTATATACGTGAGGATTTTCTATGCAGTGGAGGAGAGACATATTTCGTGACAGTTGTCTTAAAACATTTTATGTGAATCGACCCCAGTACGCTGCTATTCCAATCTCCAGGCATGTTTTCACTCGTATCAGATGCACAGTGGTTCAGAATCCATTTCCTTCTGATCTAGTCAATATTTTTGAGTTCTGTCAAAAATTGGTTGTAGGCAGGAAGTGTGGGATTATTTTTTCCCATTGAACTGGCCAATGGCCTCCCTAAAAGGAAGGTAATTTGCCCAAATTCTTATCCTAATCTCGATTAAAAAAAAATTACTTACTACCGTAACAACAGACTACAGACATTTGGCTGATGGAAGTGGATTCTGGACCACTGTGCATGGTTGAATCTCCTTCTTCAATAATCCTATTGAAAATCTCCAGTTGTGCTAAATCAAATGATCTTGCTGACGAATTCTGATCATAGAAATGGGATAATGCATCCGAGCAGTGATATATTGTGATTGGATTTCTTTTTAGTTGTCAAACCAAGCAAAACAGATTTAGTGCTTTTAGAAGTTACAAACATTTTCTTGAAATTATTTTCCAAACCATGGATTGCAGTTTTTGGCTCTAATTTAACAATTTGCGCAATTAAAAAACAACAACAACATAAAACAATTTCACAGCGGGCAGAGGTGACAATCATTGGGAAATAAAAAAACATATACCCAAACATCAGTTGCTCTTATTACTCTCTTGCTTTTTGTCTATTTCGCTACTCGCACGACCTCAAACTGCCACTTCATGCAGCCGTAGATTTCTTTTGGCTGCGATTTTGTGCAGCCATAAATTTCTTTTGGCTGACGGTTTGTTCAGCTATATATTCTTTATAACATCCAACTTAAGCTGATTACTGCGGCTGGCTTTTCTTCAGTTTTTTGATTGTTCGTCCACTTTCACTTCCGAAGCTGCAGCCTTCTTAAGATTTATTTTCGAAATGTGTTAGATTTTTACCCCCGTATGCACAAACCTGTGTTAAGAAAAATGTATGTAAATACAAAAAAAAGAAAAAATTATACATTATTTTTAACAAACGTTTTTATGAATTCGTTTTTTAAGTTTTTTTTTTGAATACGGAGTTCAGTCGTTTAACTTGTTATTGTTTATTAAACGTTAATCTAAAATTGAGTCTGCTATTGACGCACTGTTTCTAGTTCAACGAGAGAGTGCTTTGCTTTTGAATTGTTTGCTTGGGTCGAAGTAACATCCACAACAGTCGCTCCACTGTAAAGTACGTCCTCCACTATGTCGCTCTTCAGTCCTCGCCCAGCAGATTAAACGTTGAAAAATCGATCGATAGTCATGTACGTTGACAAGTTTTAACCAGACCCTTGGCAGTGTCATTAGGAAAATAGCGTTAAAGCATCTCCCATTTTCGAATAAATCATTAAAAAAAAAAACGAATTACCCGGACTTACTTTGGCCGTTTCCGTACAGTTCAGACTCATTTAAGACGAAACTGTGAATGGCTCTTAAATCAAAGGCCACGAGTCAGAACTTGGAATAAGGAACTTCCATTTTACCTAAAGACGGAAGATTCCAAAAGGACCATTCACTAAATTGTGAATGAGAGCTACAGTCCCCCATCGATTTTTCATTTATACCGAATGTGAATTTTAAAAACTGCCTCTTTATGATCAACTACTGTCATAACAATTTAAAAAACCTTTGTTAAGAAAAATGTGTGAAAATTGTTTTTGTATTTTCATACACTTTTCTTAACAACGGTTTTTTAAATTTTTACGAATACGGAGGATAGTGTTTTCTCATCCTAATTTAACTTTTAAAAACAAGATTTTAGATATTGTTCATTTTAAAACTCAATAAACGGACTTGATCACTTTTGAAACAGAACTCGCTGGAATTGACTAGTTTTGATTTTCATTACTTTCAGCTTCATTATTTTTTTGACAATGGAACGATACACGCTTCAACTACGCATTGAAATAATTAAAATTCACTACGAAAATGGTGAAAATCTTGCAGTCACCGGCCACCGAGATCATGTGATTTAATACCTTGCGACTTCTTCCTTTGGGGCCTCGTGAAAAATAAGGACTACGCCAACAGCTCCGCGTTTAAGTCCTCAAAGATAGAATTCGATTCAAGACCTCAAAGATATAATTCGTTAGGCTATCGTTAGGCATACGGCAGCCAATTTGCGATTTGGTTATGGGCAATTTCATGAAAAGGATTTGGTCCTGTAAGCGTGATCGTGGTGGCCATTATCAGTTTCGTAGCGGATTTAGTTTTAGTAAATTGTACACTTTCCACTTGATATCTGTCAAAATAAAATCGAAAAAAATAGTGTCAACAGATATAAAACATTACTGAAAAACATACTCGTACCAAATACCATACAGAGGACAGACGTCTCAAGTCGTTTTCCAAGAGGATATTTAAACAGTATTTGTTTTAAAAAAAAAACATTATTTGCTTGGAAAACCTTTCAAAAAATGCCGACATCTAGAGTGTGTAGCCGAACTAATGTGTCAAAAAAGACGCCTGCCCTCTGTATGGTCTTTGCTCATACCAGAAAGTCATACTGTAAACCCCCGAGCGGATAGAGAAGCCGCAGGATTTCCCCACATTCCCGCTTGGGCATTGACATCCCTAGTTTGCACATTGTGTGCGTCTGCGTCTTTGTTGCGGCCGCTGCTTTTACAGATGTCGGCGCTGATGCTGCGGCCGCTGTTGGTGCAGCATTACATCTTACATCCACGTCGGGATGTTTTTGGGTTGAGACATTTTGCTAGATCGACTGTTTATTCAATACCGTATGTGATTTTAACGCTTGTGGATTGTTTGTGCTGAAGAAAATCCACGCGTCGGTTAAGGATTGAAAACTAAAACGAATGGATACGAGTATAAAACAAAGAAATTTGAAATGAAAATTACAAAATTCTAAAAAAAAAACAAAACAAAACAAAATATTAATAAATATTAAGAGTAAACGAAATACCAAAGAATATATTGACAAGTTGTGCTCTTAGATTTTTCGTTTTATCGGAAAATACTACAGTTCCTATGAAACAATTGTGAAATACTAAAAGTGTTAATGGTGATTTAAGCATTCGTGTAAAACGAAAATCGAAAGGTTCCTAATAATAATTTAAGTCTCAATACCAAAGATTCTGTCTGAACTGAAAACTACAATAATTTGTTATTTTCCAATAAACCAAAAACTACGAAATAGTGAAATGCTTTAAATATATTTATTTATTCATCTAATCTAATCATCTATTATACCGAAAACAACACAAAAGGATTATAATTTAGTTGATAACAAAGTGGTAAGTGAATATAATAGTAGAGTGAAACTTCTGTAACTCGAACTTCCAAAAAAAACTAAAAACAAAACAATCTCAAACAAAATTCTAGTTCCATATATTTTCCTACATGATCTATTTTCATCGTATTCAGATATTTTTTAGTGCACCAGATTTAAAGAAAAATTCAAAATCCATAATTAGATATTAGTTTAACTCAATTTAAGGAAAATTAATAAACAGGCACAACTCAAAATTTGTAATTTTCTAGTTTACTTATTAAAGTGGTTCATCATACAAATACAGGACACCTCTCATAAACTAACAGTTGTTTTAGTACCATTCCACTTCAATCCTCTTCTGTACTTCTCTCATAAGCGGACAAAATTCTCAGTCCCTTAGATGTCCGCTTATGACAGAGTACACTGTATCTATTTTTCCACTGCACTTTTTGTCCAAAACATTTATGTGTCTGTTCTGTGTGAAAGAACCAGCGACCGTTCTTTTGGGTTTTCTGAAAATTGCAAAATTTTGAGTTGTGACTTTTTAGTAGATTGTGCAAAGCGATTGCAAACTGTGATGAGACTTCCTCGTATCAAGCATTTTCCCCTAAACAATGTACATTAGGGTGTCCCAAAAAGAAAAAAATTTTTTTGCTCACGCGTTTTTTGATAGATTTTAGGGTAAGGAAATTTTAATTTTTGTTTAAAAAATTTTTGGAAGTGGTTTAGAGGTCGCACAAATTGGGTTTTTGTCAAAAAACGTGGTTCCCTGCCATATTTTAAAAATAATTTAAGATTTTGTCATTAAATAATTTTTTTTTAGATCTTAAGTTAACAGTTCATAAGAAAAACGTCCAATCTTTCATTTTATGTTCAAAAACCGCCAGGTTTGTCAGCGATTTTTTCCATATGGCAGATTAAACTAAAATTTTTTTGTTTTTTTTCAAAAACATTGACTTTAACGATTTATAACTTTTAAAATTTCTATTAAAGTTACAAAAACTAATGATGCAGTTTAAAAGATAAATAAATTCTAAACAATTTTCATATAAAAAATGTTTAATTAGTCCTTACTAACCCAGAGTTATCTACATTTGTCGAATTCAATCCATTGCATGAAAATATAATACTAACCTTTAGGCTCCCAACAAATCATAACCAAGAAAAACAGAAAACACAATACTTTAGTTGTTTAAAAGTTATTTATTGCGGCTCTTTCGATGCTGCTCTATGCCCTGCAATCAATTTTGAAAATCTGTTTCAGAAGTTGTCAAATTTGCGTAACTGCTTGCCAAGGCCACACCACGTTCGGCGACGTCGTTTACCACATACAATTGTTGAATTTTGTTTCTTCCATGGAGAAAGTGTTCGTTGGTTTCCCATTTTTCTGGATCTAGTTGTAAAAATGCTGTCGAAATATCGCAGGCTTTACAAAAGTTAAGGCTAGCTTCAGAAATAAATGTGTAAATTTCTGCATTTTAAAGCAATTCTTCTTTCAAATTGGCCTTTACTGATTCCTTGTCTATAGTTGGACGAAGTAGATTTTTTACCATTAAACGTAATGTATTGCTGTCTATACGTTCGTCAAAAAATGCTAAGGCAGCCAATTTCTCCGATAAGTACCACAAATGCCGCAAAAACGTTTTTAATGCAGCGCTTGCAACACTGTCATTAAAGCGCTTGTAGTCATCCAATTGCTT
Source organism: Hydrotaea cyrtoneurina (assembly GCA_958296145.1). NCBI lineage: Eukaryota > Metazoa > Arthropoda > Insecta > Diptera > Muscidae > Hydrotaea > Hydrotaea cyrtoneurina. Next base: position 67,259,091 of record OY282515.1, read on the forward strand.
TAAGAGATTAAGATCGTTGAGGGGAGCATACCTAGGGCACTGACAGAGATACCAATGTTTTATATAAACCCTTAAAATAAAGAATTGAATTGTAGCAACGCATTAATTTTTGAATCGTCTATAAATGACTGCAACTGGTCTTGAAAAATGCATATTTTTAAAGAGTAAATAAGCTGCATCATCCAGCGAGCTCGATTGATCGCTCCTGGATTGACAGTGTTGCAAGCGCTGCATTAAAAACGTTTTTGCGGCATCAGTGGTACTTATCGGAGAAATTGGCTGCCTTAGCATTTTTTGACGAACGTATAGACAGCAATACATTACGTTTAATGGTAAAAAATCTACTTCGTCCAACTATAGACAAGGAATCAGTAAAGGCCAATTTGAAAGAAGAATTGCTTAAAAATGCACAAATTTACACATTTATTTCTGAAGCTAGCCTTAACTTTTGTAAAGCCTGCGATATTTCGACAGCATTTATACAACTAGATCCAGAAAAATGGGAAACCAACGAACACTTTCTCCATGGAAGAAACAAAATTCAACAATTGTATGTGGTAAACGACGTCGCCGAACGTGGTGTGGCCTTGGCAAGCAGTTACGCAAATTTGACAACTTCTGAAACAGATTTTCAAAATTGATTGGAGGGCATAGAGCAGCATCGAAAGAGCCGCAATAAATAACTTTTAAACAACTAAAGTATTGTGTTTTCTGTTTTTCTTGGTTATGATTTGTTGGGAGCCTAAAGGTTAGTATTATATTTTCATGCAATGGATTGATTTCGACAAATGTAGATAACTCTGGGTTAGTAAGGACTAATTAAACATTTTTTATATGAAAATTGTTTAGAATTTATTTATCTTTTAAACTGCATCATTAGTTTTTGTAACTTTAATAGAAATTTTAAAAGTTATAAATCGTTAAAGTCAATGTTTTTGAAAAAAAACAAAAAAATTTTAGTTTAATCTGCCATATGGAAAAAATCGCTGACAAACCTGGCGGTTTTTGAACATAAAATGAAAGATTGGACGTTTTTCTTATGAACTGTTAACTTAAGATCTAAAAAAAAATTATTTAATGACAAAATCTTAAATTATTTTTAAAATATGGCAGGGAACCACGTTTTTTGACAAAAACCCAATTTGTGCGACCTCTAAACCACTTCCAAAAAATTTTTAAACAAAAATCAAAATTTCCTTACCCTAAAATCTATCAAAAAACGCGTGAGCACCAATGAAAATCGAAATTTTTGTTTTTTTTGGGACACCCTAATGTACATGGTTTAAACTTGATTTTAGTTTACGTTAACTTCACTCAAGTATTTTGTATTGTTGAAAGAATAACTGAAACAAAAAAAGTCGACATTCCGTCAATATCTGGTGTCGCCGGTATTTACAGAAATAAAAAATATCTTTGCACCAAACGACAGTTTCCGATTAGTGAGTACAATAAAAGTGAACATGCTCACAGATTTGGGAGAAGGTCTCCCTTTGTTACTTTCTTATTAAACTGCCCCAGTGTTTGAATTTTTTTTTTCTTGAACTTACAACTTGTTTCTAGTTCAAGCTGAGATTACTTGGGCAAAGGACACTCTTTACATTGTTTGTTAAATATGTATTATATCGCTCACTTCATACAAAGTGTTACAACTCAAAATTTTCCAAAATTGACTTTTTTCCATTAATTAATTCAGAGTAAACATCTCTAACAACAGCAACAATTTCTTTCACATCACTATTTTCTTTAACTGGAAACATACAGTTATGTCTATTTTTATGTTAATTGCCTTAGTTCTTCACGATTAACTAAAGAGAATTATTTTTAGTTGCGTTCATGCGTTAGAATTTTGAGTGGTGACACTTTTATATTTAGGGTGCGATATGATGATTGGGGAGAATGGCTCCCGATTCGCACTCAGTTTGTAGAAAGGAAAGGAAAAATCTTGCTCGTAATTTCTTTTTGCGTTTTTCGTATTTTGATATTTTGAAAGTTACTTGCATTTCAAAAGACAATAATTAAAATAATTTTTATTAATTTAATTTTTTGTTGAAAAAGAATTTCCCATTGCAAACACAAGAGGCAAGTTCAAAAGGGAATCATAAAACTTGCCGCAAGTAAAATTGTCTAGCGTGAAACGGACAATAAAACTAATTTGGGTCTTTTTTATAACCGGGGGAAATGTCTTGTCTTTGGCCGTATGACTTGAGTCTAGTTGAACCCTACACGGTAGTAAATACTAAATTTGTTTAAACGCTAAACATGTTAGTAAAATGAGCCGATGAGCTGGCAAGAACGGGCTCAGCTCTGCATATTAAGGGAAGCGAATAGATCGGTTAAACTGAAGAAGGAAAAAGCAGAAGGATCATATCCTAAACCGAACACTAACCAATTGGGAAACGAGAGTGGATTGCACTAAATCGAAGGTCTTGTGTCCTAGGTTAGATATAGCGAGAACAAGTGCACTGAGTGGGACTGGACAGAGGAAGTCCCATAATTGCAATAGGAGTCATCACAGGTCACTGCTCAGTTACGGCTATGACCAGCAGATGGGATAACAGATCACCAGACTTCTGCAGGATGTGCCAGGATGATGAAGACTTGGAGACAATACAATACATCATCTGTCATTGTTCAAGTCTGCAACGCCACAGACTAAAATGTCTAGGGGTGGATTTTGGCTGAACTAGGGGAAATCTCGAAGACAAGTGTTGAAACCCTAATTAGTTTTGTAAGGGGCATTAGATAGATGAACTACGGGGAATGCGTGTACGCAATAGACTGAAGAGACAGCGGACTTAATCCAAAACAGTACTCCAGTGACTCTCATATAATCTTCCAACTTTTAGACTTTATATATCTTTAATCTACGTTTTATAGCTCTAATTTTCTCAATAATATATAAGAGACTCCAGTGAAGGTGCATCTTCGGATGTACCACCCTTCCTCACCAAACCTAATATTTCTGTCCCGTATTATCATCTTAAGCCCTTCAAAAACTCATTTTTTAATAGCATTTGACCCAGAAGTTCAGATCTAACAATTACACTATTAACTGAAAATAAAGTAATGAATAGCCACTACAAAGCTCGGATGACCTACGATCCCCTGAATGCAAATATGTTCGAAATATTTTTCTATAACAATTTTTTTGTAGTTGATTTTTTGGACCTCATTTTTTATAACTCAAAAACGTCGTGTCCGATTGAATTGAAATAAATTTAAAAAAAAAACTATTTTATCTTATATAAATATACTTTATCTTTGCCTTTAGTGTTCTTCAATCTGTATGACAGTTTCAAAGTTACAAACAAATTTAAGGCAACGTATTAAAAAAAAAAAAATACAAAAAAAAAATCTTTTAAATTCGATCATTTCAGTAGATTATGATAAAGCTACCTATTTTACAATAAAAATAGCTAAACCCCATTTTCAATTTAATGAAGGTCCCTTCGGGTACCTTCTAATCCTTTTTGTTTTGGCTTGGTGTTATCTTCGTCCACAGAAATGACTTGTCGTCATTTAATATGCCAAATATTCTGTTCGTGAAAAGGTCCCCGTGAACCTTTTACAAACTTTAAGGCTCTTTAATTTTCTTAGCTCCCTACACAGTCCACTCACTCCTAATATCACTTTTCCCTTGTTTATTGATTCATTCATATCAGCTTTCTCGCAGCTTATCCTCTGTAGAAGATCGTACAACTAATCACAAATAGTCAACAGTCGTCAGGAGGTAAATTTGACAAAATCCATAAGCTGCATTCAGGAGTAATTGCTCGTCCGGAAACTCTAGATGTTGCTACGTCTCTCATAGCCTCGTGTGTGAGTGCGTCGTTCGGAGAGAAGCCTCTGTGGGACAAATCTGTGCCTTGTTGTTGATAATCAACATCCTAGGGCATTTCTAAACATTAAACACTAGATCGTTTTGCATACGATTTGATATTCGTTAGACACATATAGAGCTTGCAGATACCGTCATGCGCCAGCAAAGACACCAAAGTGGTGCATAATAATTTTTCACAGTTTTGCCCCTCCACCATTGAGCAGACAGACACGCATTATTAATTTTCATATTCAGCATTTATTAGCAGGTATTGAAAAATTTGGACACGTCAACATCCTTCATTTGTTCAACCTTAGATGTGGTGCTTACGATATGGGCATCGAGACCGTGTTTTTCGAACAACTTCAACATTTCTTTGGCCTCAGCGGGAGCATCTGGAGCTCTGTAGGATCCAACCCACTCACCGAATCCCTCCATAAGACCTTCCATTTTAATAGGGCACAATAAATCTTTTCTCTTGTACAGATCGAAGTAGGTCTGCCAGTCGTCTCTGAACTTCTTATAAGCGGCCGTCTTGGGAATTTCCTTGAATACGGCGTCAACCATTTTGTACTCCTCTTCCACAATTTCCTTCATGAGTTCAACTGCGTCTTCCGTTTCACGTTTGGAACGTTGAATGGTAGCGGCAAAGGAGACCTGTGCGTAAAGGGGAAATCGTCACGGCTCGAATGGGCTACACGCAACACTTAGAGTCGTATAACTTACCTGAGCCACAAGGGCGACAGTCAAAATGGTGAGGAAGACTTTCATTTTTTTTTCTAAAGTTGCGTTGTTCGGTTCTGAATGGGAACTGATGTTTCCCAGTCTACATGGGACATATTTATACTGGAATTCCAGTTTCTACTGGTCACTTATCAGTGTAGTCTTTCGGTTTCATGGTCATTTTTGACATTGGGGGTCGAAATTGTTTTTTTTTTTTCAAAACAAATGAATATTTTTCAGACATTTTATTGAGAGCACTTTATCGGAGAAATTAGTTCAGAGGCTGGCATCAGACCATTGACGACAGGGATTTCGTGATAACTAGTGTGGTGAGATGAACTCTTCAGAGACCTTTTCGAATTATTGGCCAATCTGTTTGCGATCTGCTATTTATTTTGCAGGCTCCAAATCATAACACTTTACTAAAAATAGTATTAGCTTATCAAAATCGTTCCGAATTCTTTTAATGAACATCCGGCAGAAAGGCTTCATTTGCACAGAAATATTGTGCTTAACAACAGAAAGGGTTTATAGGGTCGAAATTCACCATTCGAGACTCTACAGAAGCTATAAAAAAAATGGTGATTGAAAAGAAAAAAAAAATATGATTCTAAAAATAGTTTCCACTATCCTGTTTCTTTGACTTTATCTTAGCAGCTGCCAAAGATGCAATAAAGATTTTAATCAATAACACTGAGCTACAATTATTTTTTTTTTAATTAACAACCGCTATACAATTCGGATTTTTCTTTTTTGTAGATATGTGAGTCCTTTTTATACACTCCATCATAGGATGGAGTATATACTAAGTTTGTCATTCCGTTTGCAACACCTCGAAAGAGTGATCTGCGACCCTATAAAGTATATATATTATTGGTCAGTGTAACATTCTAAGACATTCTAGCGATGTCCGTCTGTCTGTCCGTCCGTCCGTCCGTCCGTCTGTTGTCTGTTGAAATCACGATAGAGCGCGAACGACCAACGCTAAAAAGCTGAAATTTAGTAGGAAGATGTTTTTTGCCCATAAGCAGGTTAAGTTCGAGAATGGGCCATATCGGACCAAAGGGGACAAAGTTCCCCTTTACGGGACTAAATATATTCCGGCCATAATCAAATTTTTCAAATATTTTTTTTCACTACATCTAAGTTCTAAGTTTATATAATTTATAGATGGGAAAAAATCCCAAAAATGGGCGTGCTCATGGGTTCCGTGGACCCTTGGGGCCCAAAAAAGGGCCCATGATAAACATGCGCATATGGGTATCGAAGTGCAACGAAATTTACTCACGAACCCGAATATGCATTTATTTTCATGATTTGCCTAAATTTTTTGATCCGGTTTCTGGGACTATCGGGTCACCAGCGGCCCAAAAACCGTCCCTTGACAAACATGGACATATGGGTATCGAAATGCAACGAAATTTTCTCGCGAACCCAAATATGCATTTATTTTCATGATTTGGATAAAATTTGTGATCGGGTTCCTGGGACTATCGGGTCACGAGCGGCCCAAAAACTCAGTTAGTTTTCTTATTTATTGACTTTTTAAGGATCCATGATGGAGGGTATATAAGATTCGGCCCGGCCGAACTTACTATTTGTCCACTTGTTTTTGGATATTATTGTATTTAGGAGACTAACAATGAATATATGAATCTTAAAATTGAGTTCAATAATAATATGCTACAAAATGTTTACCTTCAATTTATTTATACTACTGTCATTCAGATTAAAAGGCTTTAAAGATAAAGAAAAAGGGTAATTTAGTGAACATTTTTTTAAAGTTTATTTCAAGAAAATCGATCAAATCGTTTTCGAGTTATGACCCAAAGTAAAGAAATGTAAAAAAAAAACTATGGACACAAATTTTTGTACTCAGGGGACCATAGTGATCAAGCTAGAGGTTTTTTTTTTTTTTTTTTCATTCGAAAAAACCTTTTGTGTAATTTATTTTTTGAAAATAATTCCCCTTAAATGTTGGCCGCAACTACGTCTCGGGGTGTCCATTCAGAGGGTCCAACTTTGGATGACTCGTTCGATCAGTTCGACCGGTACGCGTAATGTTGGCTTCCAAAACCTGAATTGTAGCTCTATTGTCAGCATAGACTTTTTACATTACTTAGCCCCAAAAATGAAAAATGTCTAAAGGTGTGATATCACACAATGTAGGCGACCAACTCACCGCTCCAAAATGTAAAGTTAGCTGCTACTCGAAATGACCTATCAATAGATCCATTGTATGAAATAGATTTCGATCATTCAGATACCAGTTTATATACACAGAAAAAAAATGCGATTACAGTGTACTCTCTCATAGGCGGACACCTAAGGGACTCCGCAAGGAGAGAGTACACTGTACTTTGTTTAATTTGTCAACTACACAAATCTCAACTTTTCTTAAAACGAAACACCGAGAAAAAAATGAAAAAAGCCCTATGTGTCTTCTATATCTGTTAGAGAAAATGGGGACTACGTAGAACCGAAAATAGTGTGCCTGGCTATCGTCGACCCATAAAGTCGTGAGTTTTACATGATTATCAGCGTAAAGGCCAGAACCATGCTACGCTTCCGTAGAAGGTCAACAACGACAGTCAACGCCCCTTCAGGCTAAACGAGATGGAGACCATCAAGTCCAGTCCGCCGGTATCCGTGGTACCAGATTAAAGTCTCAGGTCAGACCTCGTAACTAATTGCTAATAAGCAAGAAGTTACTCCCAGTTTTTGTTCCATACAACATGGGACTGGTCACCCACCGTCAGACCTATAGTCACATATGGCGCCTTGGTGTGGGTGAGTGCAGTGAATACAATAACATTCCTCTCTAATTTAAAGAAAGTCCAAAGGACAGCCTGCGATGGCATTACGAGGGCACTGAGGTCAGCTCACCGGGCCACATCCTCTCGTTTCACGGACATAGCGCATATTTTTTTATAAATTATTTGTGGAATTTTTCATAATTTTTGTGGAAATTTTCATATTGGCCTTTTTGGGGGCATCATCTATTTTTTGGGAATTCTTCATTTGGGACATTTTGCATTTACGACATTTTTCATAGAACCCTTGCTAAAGTTGATTTACATCGCGGACGCACGTCTTTTGTTGAATTACTAATGATGAATTCGTTTCTCAAATAAAATGTCAAAAAAAAAGTCACACCTTTTGTACTAGGTTAGGTTAGGTTGAATGGAGGATCGGTCATGTACCATGACCGTCTCATGTCGTTGACATACACCTAGGCCAGAAATTCGGCCTGTTGTGCGGTCCTGGTTTCTTCTACAAATTCCCTTCTCCTTTTTTACTAACAATACGAATAAATTAAGGTTAAGCACCTAAAATGACCCAAACTAAAAACTCAGGACGTTATTTGCGTTTAATTTGGTTTGGGTATTTTGAAAATGATAACACTGCTGACTTGAGCTGTTTTACTGTGTGACATCATTTTACACCATCGACTGGAGTAAGTGCTAAAAGTGCGACATTTTCGCACTCATTGCAGCCAACACTTTGACAAACGAACTTAAAATCTCTTTAACAAAATGCCAATTATTTTGGAACAAACAAAATCACCATATGTTGTATTGACCAAAAGGTTTATTTTTTCGGTGTACATTTTGCTATATTTTCATCAAAACAATTACTGCCAACAACTTTTGTTTTCGTTCACTTGTGCGTTTTGAGGTTGGTTGTTCCATCAATAGATAAGGGACGTCTAACTTTAGACTATTAAATAGTATGTCTGAAACTAATGTTTTGAATATGAAAAGAAACCCAGATTCTCCAGCAGAAAAAACTATATAAATAGATGCGAAATCCAATGAACGGCAGTTTAAATTGTCTCATCTAACAGACTTGCAGTGGTTAGAAAATATGAAATTCGTTTTTGCCATTTTGATCCCTGCCTTGGTGGCTCAGGTACGTTTGCACAAGGAAACAACTCAAACATTGAAACTGACCAAACTTCTAGGTTTCACCATTTTTGTAGTGAATTTTAATAATTTCAATGCGTTGTTGAAGCGTGTATAGTAGGGCGTTTCAAAAAAAAAATGTCCAACTCTTGAAGCGGAATATTAAAGTTTGTGATTTAAGAGAATTTCGAAATTTTTTTTGGATTTTTTGAAGATGGGTACGGGGTCACTGAAATCGATTTTATAAAAAAAATGAGGTTATGGAGAAAAATTTTAAATATTAATTTTTGCTGGTGCTTTTTCTTCATAAAACTAAACAATTCTCTTCTTAATGATCCGATCCCACGACAAAAAAATGATTGATGTGAAAAATTATTATATTAAGGACCACTTTGATAGTCTTAAAAGTAAAAAATTATGTTTTTATATATTTCAAACCTCAATAACTTTAAAAGTTTTCAACATTTTTTCAAGATGAAAAATGCATTAGAAAGGTCTTTAAATTACCTTTCATTCACTTGCGGGAGAAATATAAGAAAAAAAATTAAGTTTGAGATTTTTTTTTTTTATTTTTCAAATTTTATAAAAATTAAAAGAATTTCATTAAGTTTTGTTCTTGGTTAAGTAAAAAAAACAACATTTAATATACATTGTTTTAATAAAAATATCAAAAATTCAATTCATCAATATATTTTTATTTCCATACAAAATCAAAAGATATTAAAAAAACAAATTCATGTTATTTAATGAACAAATTAAAATTAAAAATTAAATTTGTATCTAAAATCACAATATATAAAACATTAAATGTGGAAGAAAACATGTATCAACAAAAAATTCCATTTTTATTTTATACAAAATCGAGAAAAGTATGGTTACAGTTTTCTAAAGTTACAGTTTCTTAAGAGCTTTTTCAATGACATTTTTGTTTACATTAGGTATATTTTTGTGATTTTTATCAACGCTAATCAACAAGTTTTGAAAATCCTCCTCATTTTTTTTAATTTTTTTGTTATATATTGTAGCTGACGCCACGCCTCTTTCTGATATATCATTCACAACATATAGTTTTTCTAGTTTATTCTTTACAGTAACAAAATCATCATCATTTGTTCATTAAATAACATGAATTTGTTTTTTTTAATATCTTTTGATTTTGTATGGAAATAAAAATATATTGATGAATTGAATTTTTGATATTTTTATTAAAACAATGTATATTAAATGCTTTTTTTTTACTTAACCAAGAACAAAACTTAATGAAATTCTTTTAATTTTTATAAAATTTGAAAAATTAAAAAACAATTTTCTCAAACTTATTTTTTTTTCTTATATTTCTCCCGCAAGTGAAAAGAAACCTATATACCGAATGAAAGGTAATTTAAAGACCTTTCTAACGCATTTTTCATCTTGAAAAAATGTTGAAAACTTTTAAAGTTATTGAGGTTTGAAATATATAAAAACATAATTTTGTACTTTTAAGACTATCAAAGTGGTCCTTAATATAATAATTTTTCACATCAATCATTTTTTTGTCGTGGGATCGGATCATTAAGAAGAGAATTGTTTAGTTTTATGAAGAAAAAGCACCAGAAAAAATTAATATTTAAAATTTTTCTCCATAACCTCATTATTTTGATAAAATTGATTTCAGTGACCCCGTACCCATCTTCAAAAAATCCAAAAAAAAATTCAAAATTCTCTTAAATCACAAACTTCAATATTCCGCTTCAAGAGTTGGAAAAATCAGAAAAAACGTCTTTTGTGAAACGCCCTAGTGTATAGTTCCATTTTTAGTAATGGCGGAGTTTCTACCTGTCAAATGTCAAAGAATAAAAGCTTCAAAAGTGACAAAAGTCGCGGGTTTTTCTGCAATTCTTATTATTATTTTCAATCGAGAATTTTTCATAAATTGTTCGGGGGATTTTTCAGAATTTTTGGGGAAATTTTCATGTTTGGCTTTTGGAGAATTTTGAATTCTATATTTGCGTCATTCTTCATTTTATATTTGAGGCATTTTTCATAGAGCCGCTGAAACATACTTTGAGCTATAACAAATAAATTCTAATTTAATCTACCTAAATATTTGAGTTTTCTCCAAGTGTGAACTTCTTTCAACATATCTGCTTCTACGAGCCTTCTCTGGGTATTTTTATTTGGTCTACCTCGTCTACGGCTGCCGTGCGGATTCCAGTCAAGAGCTGTTCGACTGATATCGCCATGAGGATTTCATATACTGATTGCCAGACTTGGGTTCATATTTATTCTGTGTAGATTTTGCTATTGTATCAGTTAAAAGAAAAATTTAAACCAATTTTGGTTTTGTTCATGCGATTTAGATTTTTGTGTGTGTTTGTTTCATCAATAGATAAGCGCCTGTTAACCTTAGACTTTTAAATATGTATGTCCGAAAATATTCCGAAATATAAACAAAATAAAAATAGAAGCGAAATCCACTGATCATCTCATCTAAAAGACTTGTCGTCGTTAGTGGCTCAGTTACGTTTGATCAACGAACGATCTTTAACATTCAAACTGCACATATTTCCACGTTCCATTCATGACACCGCCGACACACCTTATAATGTTGGTAACATGCAGGAAGTGTTCACTCGATTGTTGGGCCACCTCGAGATGACAACCAAAAATGTGTCATATGATTAAATATGGTCCTTGTAATTATTTTGCCAAACACAAATTGGACAATCGGAGATATGATATTGTGGTTACTTCAGAAGCGGAAGTTTGTGAATTAACACAAAATGTTTCATAAATAAATTATTAATACGTCCCTGAAACTACACAAATTAAAAACAAAAAAACATTTCAAATAATGTTGGTAGTTATCTACTAGAGTCTAAGGGCCTTCGTTCAATTCATAATTTTGAGCAAAAACAAATTCCGTCACCATCAGTACGGTCGCATGCAACAGTGCATTTTTTAGTGTGTACTGCCACCTTCTGTTTATTGAATGTTCTCGATTAAAAAAGGTGATCATCTTCCAAGATCTCTTCCAGGTCTGAAAAAACGACGTTGCGGTCGGTCGCTCGGCTTTAGGGGCTACGCAATTATATCCCCCAGAGATGATAAAGGAAACCTGGGGAATAGGGTGGAGTGAAATTCAAAAAAAAAAAGTTAACCTCGGAAAGAGATGTAGTCTGGGGTCCTAATGAGGGGAAAAATAAAGAAAAAAAATTTAAAAAATTTTTAGGGGTCGCGCCACTCCCTCGAAATTTGGAAATTATCGCTATTTTGGCGTTGATTTTAGAAAAATCCTAAAAAGTTTTATGTCAATAAATGTTTGCAATAGCGTAAACAATGAAATAAGGGCATGAACAAATTTAAAAAAAATTTTCTCATTGTTCAAAAATTTCAAAAAGTAAAATAAGTCAAATCGTCCCTTCTTCAGAAAATTGACTGAACAATGAAATCGCCACCAAAGCTACAAATATTAGTCGATTATCCTAGGCGCCCCGGTAGGCGAGTTGGTAGCGTGCTTGCCTATCAGCGTGGGGGTTGTGGGTTCGATTCCCACCAGAGGCTTTGGTCTGTCGCTGCAAAAATCTAAACATATGGTCTTTGTCACCCGGTTTACCCTTGGACCCAAAATTAGAATATAAATTTACTTTGTATTGTAATTAATAATAAATAAATAAATAAAATAGTCGATTATCCTCATATTTGCCTCAAATACTTTTGTTTGGGCACTGAACAAGCTCAAACTTTTAAATTTCGAATAAGTTATGTCGTTAATTTTTAGGATTTTTCTCAAATCAACGCCAAAATAGCAATAATTTCCAAATTTCGAGGGAGTGGCGCGACCCCTAAAAATTTTTTAAAATTTTTTTCTTTATTTTTCCCCTCATTAGGACCCCAGACTACATCTCTTTCCGAGGTTAACTTTTTCAAATTAAAAAAAAAGCATGTTTTCACTCCACCCTACTGGGGAAACCTCGATTCCAAGAAAACTAAGATAATACTCGGGTTTAACAAAAATGAACTGAGTAAGCTAGTTGGGGTCATCACAGGACAAACTAGCCTAAGGGCACACCTATCTTAATATATATTTACCCTCGACACTGATTCACTGATACACTGATTCACTGATTCACTGACTCTGTCACGCAGTACGTAGGAATTTAAATAGGCATCTTAATATATATTTACCCTCGACACTGATTCACTGACTCTGTCAGGAAATAGGCATTCTATAATTTTCTATAAATAATAATAATAAAAAAAATAATATTTTTTTTTTGTACAGAAAATAAAAAAAATAATATTTTTTTTTGTACAGAAATTGTGTTTTCCCCGAATTTTTTTTTCCAAAATTTTTTTTTCCCAAAATTTTTTTTACAAAAATTTTTTTTTTACAATTTTTTTTTTCCAAAAAAATTTTTTTTTTTTACAAAATTTTTTTTTCCAAATTTTTTCTTTCAACAAAAATTTTTTTTTTAACAAAATTTTTTTTTTCCGCAATATTTTTTTTTTCCAAAAAAATTTTTTTTTCCAACAAATTTTTTTTTTTCAAGAAAAAATTTTTTTTTTCAAGGAAAAATTTTTTTTTAACAAAATTTTTTTTTTCCACAAAATTTTTTTTTTTTCAACACAATTTTTTTTCCATATTTCAACGGGCGCCATAGGCGCATTACAACTTACTAGTTCTATAATAATTCTATAAATAATAATATTTTTTTTGTACAGAAATTGTGTTTTCCCCAAATTTTTTTTTTACCAAAATTTTTTTTTTAACAAAAATTTTTTTTTCAACAAAATTTTTTTTTTTCAACAAAAGTTTTTTTTTTCAACATAAATTTTTTTTTTCAACAAAAATTTTTTTTTTCGGCAAAAATTTTTTTTCCACAAATTTTATTTTTTTTCGAAATTTTTTTTTACAAAATAGTTTTCTCAAAATATTTTTTACAAAATTTTTAAAATTAAGTAACAAATACTTTCTCAAGCAAATTAACGGGCGCCATAGGCGCATTACAACTTACTAGTTTAGAATAGGGGGTTCCGAGAGCGACGAATGTAGGGCATGCGGAGAATACGCCGAGACGGCGGAACACTTCCTGTGCCAGTGCCCTGCTTTCCCGCAGGTCAGGAAAGTCCAGTTAGGAGAGGACACCTTAGATGACCCATCGGTCGTAATAGACATAAGGAATTTAAGGAACTTTATAGAGAGGACCGAATTCCTAACGTAGAAAAAAGGGGAAGGGAATTTGTAGAAGAAACCAGGAGCGCACAACAGGCCGAATTGCTGGCCTGTCTGCGACATGAGACGGCCATGGTACATGACCGATCCTCCATTCAACCTAACCTAACCTAACTACTGTATAGATACTGTAAAATCTGAACAACATTTTAAGAAGAAAATCTTTGTTTTTAATTAGTTGCGCTTACAGAGGTTGCACTGTATTTAAGAAAGGATGTATTCATAATGCGTAGAAAGTATTTAAACTGAACCAAATGCGTTGTCCAAAGTGCAAATAACTACGCTGTTAAAGCAAATACACTTTAGAGCAGATGTGAGCAAACCAATTAAAACGCGAACACAACGCAAATTGATTGTTGACTCACAATTGTTGAGGAACTAAAACAAGTATAGCCTAGTATTTTTCCGATTTCCGATTTTTAGGAAGTTCATACTTCTACAGATAAGAAGATAACCTTTTGAAATATTTACATTACTGTGCGTCACTAGAGCACAAATTATTATCAAATCGCAAAGCGACGTCAGACGCCAGCTGTCTTAATATTTTTTTTTTTATTCGACCAAATAACACAGTTTCATGGTATATATAAGACTGGCGAAATCCGTTGATCAGCAGTTTTGATCAGCCCATCTGAACACAACGACACAACTTTAGAAACACAAAATGAAAATTCTTCTGGCAATTTTGATCGTTGCCGTATTGGCTCAGGCAAGTAAGTGTACACAAGGAATGTCGGAAATATAACTAAACTTTGGACATTCGTCCAGGTCTCCTTAGCCGAGGCGATGCCACAGTCCAAACGTGACGCCGTTGGCGAAAAAACTTCATATCAACTCTTGAAGGGAATTCACTCGGAAGTAATACCCAATTATCGGACAGTGGCCCAGCAGCTGCCCAAAACGGATGCCTACAACAAGTACCGGGGTATTATTAATGAAATCGTAACATTTTACGATACGCAGAGTGAAGACTTGTTGTGTTTCCAAAAACATCTGAAAACGTTGGCACTTATGAAGGACTTAATGGAACGGCTCCATATCGACAAGGGTGACGAGTCCAAGAAAGTATTGGAATTATTCGCCAAACTGAAGGACACATCACTCGAGACACGATTCTCTACGGAAAATGCACCGGACCCAACACCGGAAGAAGTTCTGGAAGTTTGTTAAAATAATAAAATATCGTCTAAGTATTTAAGATAAGCAACGTGTGTTTTGATTGTTGCCCTAAAATCGAGGACTAGGTTGGAGGATAATGTCGGAAATAAGGGTGGGTGGCTCTTGAGATATCTCTGTTGATTTTATAAACTCTACCGGCAGTGTTTTTGTTATCGATGTTCGAGTTTATTTTTGAAATGCACACACATTGAATGTTTTTCTTTGTATACAATTAAGAGTATACGTTTAGAGAGCTTCCTAAATGCAAGCTTTTTAATGAAAGGTAAGCCCACATTCCAAAAATTGGCGGTAGTTATCTTAAATTTGGCACTTAAACAAGTTATTCCCATAGAAACCAGAAGTAAATGCTCACAAATTTAAATTTTTGGCAGTTATTTTGAATTGACACTTAAGTGAGTGGCAGCTGAACAAAAATAACTGTACCATTCACTGTCGGCCGAAATATTTCCTAGGTTTCTAGGTCACTCTTTTTCAGCCAAACTGTCGGCGAAATAAAGTGGATACTGCCTACATCATCAGATTTTGTAGACCGGATATCTTCCACAAAAGCCGGACAATGGCCGAGAAGATGTTCATCAAATTGCTGTACAAATTTCATTAAATTGAAGTACAAACTTCATTAAATTAATGTTAAACTTTCATTAAGCTGATGGACAATGATCATCCAATAAATGTAGAAGTCTCAGCATATCGCTGTAATATTTTCATGAAATTCATGTAAAATGTTCATTCAATTTATGTAAAATCCTCATTAAATTACTGTATAGTTTGTTAATAATGTGATGTAAAATCTTCATTATTTTGATGTACAATGTTCATCAAATTAATGTACGATTTTCATTAAATTGATGTACAATGTTCATCAATTTAACGAACAATTTTCATTAAATTTATGTACAATTTTCATTAAATTGAGATACAATTTTCATTAAATTCATATAACATGTCCATTAAAATTATGTAAAGCCCTCATTAAATTACTGTATATAAAGTGATGTAAAATCTTCATTAAATTGATGTACAATGTTCATCAAATTAATGTACGATTTTCATTAAATTGATGTACAGTGTTCATCAAATTAACTTCCAATTTTCATTTAAAAGATCTAAAATTCTTATTAAATTGATGTACATCAAAATAACGAACAATTTTCATTAAATTTATGTACAATTTTCATTAAATTCATGTAAAATTTCCATTAAATTTATGTAAAATCCTCATAAAATTACTGTATAGTTTTCAAAAAAGTGATGTAAAATCTTCATTAAATTGATGTACAATGTTCATCAAATTAATGTACAGTATTCATCAAATTAACTTCCAATTTTTATTTAAAAGATCTAAAATTCTTATTAAATTGATGTACAATGTTCATCAAATTACGGACAATTTTCATTAAATTTATGTAAAATTTTCATTAAATTGAGATACAATTTTCATTAAATTCATGTATAATGTTGATTAAATTTATGTAAAATCCTCATTAAATTACTGTATAATTTTCAATAAAGTGATGTACAATGTTCATCAAATTAATGTACGATTTAATGTACAATGTTCATCAAATTAACGAACAATATTCATTAAATTCATGTAAAATCTTCATTAAATTGAGATAGAATTTTCATTAAATTTATGTAAAATATTCATTAAGCTGATGTAAAAATGTCATTAAATTCATGTAGTCTGAGGTCGTCTAACCTCTACTTAAACTTTACCATAAATGGGTTTTTTTTTTTTAAATTTAGCTTGAATTGACCTAATTGACATTTCAAGTCACATAATTGTATTTCTAAGTTATTGAAGATTTAAAATGAATTTGGACATAAATTGAATTTTCTTGATGCTGCAACTACAAAACTCCTTTTAATAGACATGAGATTTTTATACAGGACATAGACAATTACTTTTGGCACATTTTTGCATCATGAAGTCCATTTCAGAAAAAAGTCGGCATGAGATATTTTTGCAGGACACCAACGATATATTCTCCACTTTTTAAGAGTTGGCTAAACTTTAGACCGATTAATAGACTCCTTACGAAAAAAAAACTCCCAAGAATGCATTTAATTTTCAGACTTCGCTTTCTATTTTATTCTTCTGTTCTCTCTGCCGTCCAAAGTGAATCAGATCTTCCACATCGATCGATTTCTTTTGTTTTATTTCCTTAATTGAATTTACATTTAATTTTGTACAACCAGAACAAAATCAAAACGAAAATATATAAAATACCCAGACATGGACTCCGTATATCGATGGTCTGCTAATTGAAATATGCAACCGAAGAGGCGACAGTTTCTTTGTCGCTGATTCTTTTTCCACATGAAATAATGTGAAATATTTTGGGGAGTTGTATGCTTGTATGGGTGTGTATGTCTACATATGGTTTTGTATCTTAAATGGCCCTCGAAAAGTATTTAGTTTTTATTTTCCTCTCAAACTGAATGATACGCCAATGAGCCATGTAATGATCGGCCATTTAGTAAGAAAACGGGAAAGTTATTTCTGTATTTTCTCAGCCTTAGTCGACTGAGTCATGTGTTTTCTAGTCAAGAGACCAATTGGTTTATTTTTATTTATTTAAGATCTCAACAATAGGATAGAGTCTAGAAATATTGCCCAGCCTATCTAGAATAGAAATAGCGTTTTTTTTTTGCATAAAAAAAATGAAATGAGAATTGGAGAAATGTCTTAAAAATTGTCTTAGGTTTTAAGTATGAACTTAAATGATAATTCTGCAGAAGAATTTTTCAGAGAAAACAGCGCCAACTTATTTCTTTTTCAATCGAATTTTTATGAATTATTCTTGGGTCAGTTGGATTCCGACAGAGATACTGTTGCTGTCTATATCAAACCTTTCTCCGATCTGATCCTAATTCAACGACAACGGCTCATAATTGAGATCTAGTGGATGTAATTATGGCCATACGATTTATTAACCACCTTTTATGGTGTTCGTCCTTAGACGATGTTAAAGTAAGATGTTTTGCTTCGTGCGGAAAAAAAAATCTAGGAAAAAAAAGAATATAACCAGCTCTATATGTACATCTTAAGATAGTATCGTCCCGATATCTTAAGTATATACCGTGAACATCTTCGTTGTCTGTAATTGATAGAAGACTTTCAATTGTATACCAAAACCTAGAAAATAACAAAGAAATGCCAATGAAATGAAAATGCAGTGTGGTGCATTTTCAAATAGTTTCTGAAATTTATTTTTGAATCGGGCGAATGAACGCACAAGTTCAAGATTCTCTACATCGAAATAACACCACGCACAGTAAACGCACACACATACACAAACGCCACAGACAATTTGTGGCACATACAAACACCATTGCCGTTACAACAAAAACCAAATTAGATGCAAATACAGATCCAGACATAGATACAGCTACAGGCACGGACTCATATATGTATGTGCGTACGTCAAAAGTCAAGGAATGCCATAAACTACAAAATGTGTTGTGTATGAGTGTCCCAATGTAAACAGCCTAAGCAAATATAGTTCAATGCAGTTTGCTGGGGATCCTAAGGATGCTGTTGCTACTGCTGTCTCCGTTGCTGTCGGCAGCACGCCGCACGCTTTCGTCGTCTACATTTGTCCGTGTGGTTGTTTGGTGGCAGCGACGTCGCTTTCATTATCATTGTGTTAACAGTTTGTGCGATGTAATGCATTATTTACGAACAATGTGGCACATGCCTCGCTTGCATGCCATTAAAGAAGACACACACTCACATAATAACAGAAGAAGAAAAAATGCCATCAAGGGAACATCCATGTTTGCCTGTGTGGTGGACAAAAGGCTTTCTTTCCTTGTCCGTTAAACGCCAGCATCTTCCAGTGAAGAAGATGTCTATTTTTGGTCTTCATCGATATCATAGATGTTTGTACACAGCTACATTAGAGTGGTACACGAAAGTGATTTTTCTTTAAAGATTCCCAAACGGTTTGGCATACGTTTCGAAAAGACCCTTTGGTAAAAATGCCGGCATTTGCAAAGTCGTGAAAGTCTTAAATTATGTACAACAAAAACGTTTAAGGTACATATTCAACGGGGTATATGTATGTATTTCCCCCCCCCCCCTGGTTTGAAATAAAGTTTAAGTTTTATAAATATTTTCGCCTGGTCTCGAAGACACTTGTATAATTTTCATCAAATTGTTGTGAAATGTTCATCAAAGTAATGTAAAATTTTCATCAAATTGATGTACAATTTTCATCAAATTGATGAACACTTTTCATCAAAATGATGTAAAATTTTCATTAAAATGATGAACACTTTTCATCAAAATGATGTATAATTTTCACCAAATTTATGTACAATTTTAATTAAAATTATGTACAAATTAGTGTACAATTTTCATCAAATTGATGTAAAATATTACCCAAACAGATGTACAAGTTTCATCAAATTGATGTACAAGTTTCTTCAAGTTGATGTAAAATTTTCATCAAATTGATGTACAATTTTCATCAAATTAATGTAAAATTTTCATCAAATTTGTGTACAATTTCCATTAAACTAATGTATAATATTCATCAAATTAATGTATGATTTGCATTACATTAATGCACAATATTCACCATCAAAATAACGTAAAATTTTCATCAAATTTTTGTAATTATGTTCACTAATGACGTGCCAACTGAAGACAGAAGCCTAAGCGATAAGTTCAAATGTCGCACAATCAACTGATGTAAAATTTTCACCAATTTGATGTACAATTTTCATCAAATTTATGTACAATTTTAATTAAATTTAATCAAATTTATGTAAAATTTTCCTCAAATTGATGTAAAATGTTCACCAAACTGATGTTTAAAATCATCATCAAATTGATGTACAAGTTTCGTCAAGTTGATGTACAATTTTCATCAAATTGATATACATTTTTCATCAAATTTACGTACAATTTCCATTAAACTAATGTATAATATTCATCAAATTAATGTACGATTTGCATTACCTTAATGCACAATAATCACCAATAAAATAACGTAAAATTGTCAAAAATCAAATTTATGTAATTATGTTCACTAATGTCGTGCAATGCCGTGCCAGCTGAAGACAGAAGCCTAAGCGATAAGTTCAAATGTCGCCTAATATCTCTTACAAAATAAGCGAAGATCTAAGCTAACGAGAAAAAGCCTAATACATTCTTTGCTATTGTATTAAAACTTCAATTATTTGTTTTCTTTTTTAAAAATGAATGCACAACAGCGCCCGCATTCATAATCCCATAATTCATACAGCGCAGATCTTCATCAAGATGATGATTTATATGGATTACAATGGACAACATTTACACACACCAACGCCTGCTCCTTGAGTGGGTGTGTCGGAGATGAAACGTGAAATAGACGTACGCAAAGTCCGATATTGAAACAGAAACATGTTTAAGCATGACACAACTGTACCTACCAAATGATGTTCTTTTCAAATCCTCATAATTCCGCATACGATCATAGAATAAATTTCCCCCATTCTAGGGTGAATGCTCCTTTGAGACAGATAGCAAAAAAAGAAGAAACATTTTCTATTTGTTAGCATGAAATCCCCCAAAAACACTGTTTTTGTTTTCGTTTTTTTTTTTGGGGTAGAAAATCTGTCCCCTCCGAACAGTGCAACGGACTGACAACAATAATATCGAGCATGAGTGGCAACGCTCGAGCATTGCAACAAACATAAATTACAAAGTTCACACACTTTTGAAAACAACCACCAACGCCACCGTCCACAACTTTACTCCAGCCGAACTGAACTCTTGTGTTCGGTAGTTTCATTGCCAAAGATCTCCAAGATTGCTACATTTTGTCCTGGAACATCATTATTGTCATGGTGTAGCAATGAGGCAGGCGACAGCTGCTCTCGCTGCTCATGTTCATCTATGAGATACAACTTGGTGCTGTTGCATTTGTTTTGGGCAACACAACAGCACATTCAAATCACTTTTCTTGCATTTCAAACATTTTCACATCCTCTCGTCCTACACATCCTCGCCTCCCTAACGCCGCCACACACCACATGTTGCATGCAACTCGTAGAGCTACACAACGTTTGACTCGGGCAGGAAGTCCCCCCCATAAATTGGAAAAACTTCCTTAAGATATGCACATTAACACTGAGGCACACATCCACTCGACAGCATTTCCCCATCTAGAATTTCAAGACATTTTTAGAACGAGATGCGACGAACTCACTGCCCGGCTGCCGCAAATGGTGGAGTGCGTCGGCTCTGAGAGTGTGTATGATTTTAACCCCCTGCAACGTTAGAGACGGAACAGACACCAAAGTGAAAAGATGAAGAATATCCACACATATGTATGTGTGTATGTACGTACGTAGGAGTGTACTTCTGGTAAGCAACACGTCTGTAGATTCAAATGGAGATTGCATCAGAGCCTTCGTTGCTGTATTGTTGGTTGTGGCGGTGTTGTTGTAACAGCTCCTTACATCTTCTTTTCCAAACAAAGCAGATGCGCATATGTGTCATTATTCCCCCCTTATTCTTTGTGCGTACAGCAGCAGCCACCACAACAACAACAACAACAACGACACTTTGGCATAGACAACTACTGACTAATGGTGGATCCACTGGCGCATGCTCTCCGTGCCCAAAAGTAAATGAACTCTTCTCAGTTGTTGCCATAAATGGATTTTATGTGCGCCCCTTCACCAACGTATTGTGTCGAGTTTAGTGCCCGTTTTCATTTCCGACTGGAAATCCAAATGTCAACGTTCCCGTTGAAGGGATACTTACGCTCCTATCACTGCAAGAGTGCCTGATTAACGCCAGATTGGAGGGGAATAACCTATTTGAATTTAATATGGGCTAATGTTGTGGCTAACGGGCTATAAAATCGATTGTGTTTGGGTGAAACTCTACTTGGAGGATGTCGGTTATCGTGGTGTAAAGCAAACTATCTGGACTTATTGAAACGAACTTATTTTAAGTAAATTTTAACTGATAATGGGCATGTCGTCGTTACAAGCTAGCAATTATCGCTGTGTAAAAATATGAGTAATTACACTATGCAATTTCCGAGACATATTCCCCTATTTCTTTCTTTCCATTTGCCGTGATTATTGGTCTGGATTACCTTAACTAAAATACTACTAAAAATCCAACTATATATAATTATAATCACTTTAACATCTGTGATTAGGGTTTTAATCTGGCAATTTTTTTTGGGTCTTAATACGTATAAAGTTCAGTTAACACAAGAACTCAAGCCGGCCGATCATCAACAACGTTGTGTCTTTGCTGATTGGGTCCTTGAAATGCATGAAAATGATCCTGAATTCCATCGAAAAGTCATCATGACTGATGAAGCCCAATTCCACCTCGGTGGCAACGTCAACAAGCAAAATTGTCGCATCTGGGGCTCGGAAAACCCAAGAGTTATTGTTGAGAAGTCGTTCCATCCTCAACCTGTGACTGTTTGGTGTGGTTTATTGTCTGGCCGGGTCAATGGAACTTACTTTTTCGAAAATGAGTTTGGATCAACAGTTACGGTGATTGGATTGAGCTATCGAGAGATGATTAATGATTTTTTATGGTCGGAGTTGAATGATGTTGATCTGGACAACGTTTACTTTCAACAAGACAGCGCTACCTGCCGCACAAGCAACGAAACCATTGCTCTTTTACGGGAACTGTTTCCGGATCGTGTTATCTCTCGAAGAGGTGATCACAATTGGCCACCAGGATCTTGTGATTTAACACCTTGTATTATGATTTTCATTGATTGAGGATAATTGGTGGCCATCGAAGCGAGGGCTGATAACAATTGTGCGAACGGCGCGAAATTTTCACTTGGAATTAAACTAATCTGCGATACCTCATGAATGCCATCGTTGGTAGGACACGCTGTAGAGTGGAGGATATTTGAAAATTTTTGAAAACAAATGTGTCATTCTTCAACCGATTTCATTACAATCTCACCCAGACCTAGATGAAATGTGTACGAACTTAAGTTCGGCAGATGGACCCAGTGGTTCTATCCAGAGATAAGCTACAGGGGTGAAAATGGGGAAACCTCGCTTTCCATAAAACAAACATAATTTACGTAAATAAAGTGGTGGTTAATACTTACCAATATATGTATGTTTTTACTTTGTAGTTGTCTCTCGTTGTCATTTAAAAAAAAAATATTTTTTTAAACCTATCCTCCCCCCTCCGAAGTTGACCACTTTTTTTTAAGAAAACTCCAAGTATGGACCAAAATTTCTCGAACAGCAAAGCAAAATATTCCAAAGTGGAGCTCGATTTTGTTGTGGCAATGTTTTCTTAACAATTAAAACTTATCAGCTCAGCGTTCCTCTAGAATTGTGGAAACTACAGTAAATTTACAAAAAAAAAACAAATCAAAATTTTGGGGGATTCCCCCATATTTTAGGAATTCTGGAATTGTTTTGGTTTAAATCCTAAATTGTTTTCAATTTCTAATAACAAGTTCAACATGTATACAAAATGTCATGACAATATGTCAATGAACAAGGATTTCATTCGAAAAAGGGGTAAAAAAAACATTTCATAAGTTTTAAAAATTCCATGAATGTGTAACAAACTAACCCTACATCTAATCTGTTGCCAGTTGAGCACACATACATATACTCTTCGAAACAGAAACCAAATATCGAAAATCATCTGAAAAATCATTTCAAAAACGTCGTCAAAAGAGTAACTTCTCTTGTTGTTGTTACCGTCCGCAGCAGGAAACAAAAACACAATGTTACCCCACACCACAAATTGTCAAAGCATTTGGGGAAAAGTATGGACACGCAAATTTGTTTTCATAAATACGTCTAAATTTTGTTCTTTGTACTTCAAACAAGTCTGAAAAATACTTCGTTGATAACAATTCACAAAATATAACTGTTTTTATTACGACAAAACGGTCAAAACACAATTACACAATAAAATTATCCCATAAATTGACACAAAAAATATGTTGGGGGAACTCTAACATTCGTTTCTGCTGCATGTGCCAAAATTTTACTGCCATTGAATTTTCGTTGCCAGTCGGCCGGACAGTAGCAAAAATGCGTGTGTATTGGTAAAAAAGTGTGAGTGTGTTGAGTTTTTCGAACAATTACTGCCCTGTCTAATGGCTGGGTAAGATGGTCAAGTTCAAAGCAATTAAAAAAAATATAGATTTTCCTCTGGGCGTTCAAGACTTTGTAACAATTTGCACCCTAATGTACACTTCATCCTACGTAGAAAACTATAAATTAACAAATTCAAAATCAGAGAATGAACTGAAAAATACAAAAAAATATGCAAACGGTGTTGAGCTATCATTTATAAATTGTTAGCCAAGTGACAAAGTTATCCTAGGATGGTTCAAGTAGCAACAAAAGCATCACATTCAATACACGGCTGCCGGCCTTTTTCAAATTTTCCACTACAGCAAACTCTTCGAAACCTTTTGGTTACATTTAGAACTCGGTTACATTTAACATTCGTCATGTGCCATCAATCGTGCATGATCGTAATTGGTTCATGTTCTTTCTTTCTCCAGTTTGTGCTTCCACACACAGTACTTGCAACATTTCCAATTGCATAGCATTCAAATTGCTGGTTTGTTGCTGAGGATGTTGTTGGTCTTGTTTTCGTGTTGTTGCCACAGATAGACGCAATTAAATGAGGTGTCGCTCACAATGACATGTTGTGCTTGCTTGCCACAGTTAATTCTGTTTATTTTCCACTTTATTTTATGCAAACGCATCCAACGACAAACGAGTAGTAAATTGTTTTTAATCTAATTGTGGCAGTCGTACGAATATTCATTTCGAATGTGTACATACACTCTGGGCAACTGGGGATCGGCTGAGTTGCAAAAGTTCAACAGCCCCTAGACAGATTTGCGTGCTGGCCAGACATGTGCAAAAGTTAGAAAACGATGGATGGGGGGAATAGAAATGGAACTACGAGGGAAACAATTGAACTACACAACAATTAAAAACTTTTTAAAATATTTTTTTTTTTAGATAATATTTTCATAAATATTTGGACTGATTTAATGTCTTCTCTATTTCTTTCAGCTATTTGCAAAATGTTTTCGAATCAGCCCCCAATGCCTTACAATGATCTCAACACCTCATTCACATCGGAAGGTACCGATATCTCATATGATTCCGATTCAACATTTCATATATACAATGAAGTAAACTATCCTACGCAGCAGCAGCAACAGCAGCATACCATGCAACAACAACTCGCCAATTCCCCGGCTATCAATATCAAAAGTACCGCTACCAATAGCAACCCCACTCCCACCACTGGCATCATTTACGGTTTCCGCACGCGCCACCTGTCCTGCATCGAGGAAAATGATTCCGATTCGTTGCATTCTTCATCGGTGCCGAAACCGGCCTTCGAAATGATTCAAGATGTGGATGAGAAATTTAAGAAATTAGTAGCCGACGATCCGAATAGCAGTCTAACATCATGGCCCGATCAGGGCGACGATGAGGTGGATCATATAGCCATGATCGATGAGTCTCGTGTCTATGACATGGACTATTTCGAGGAATTGAGTGCTAGTCAGTTGGTCAACAAAAGCCAAGAGGATGTTGAAGAGGACGACGAGGAGGAGGAGGAGGATGAACAGTATGGCGTTAATGTTAGCGAATCTCTGTGGCAAAGTACCGTTTCCGAGCCGGTGCATCGTTCAGGTTTCATTGGAGGTCGTCCGCCCGGCATAATGCCCGACATAATGACCACCTCTTGTTATGGTGCCCTGAATACCTCGTTTGGCAGTGAAATGTCAGCGGGTCCGCCCGCCTATACCGAGCAATCCACGCCCACTAAACAATCGCGGCCACAGGGCAAACAAGAACCGATATATGCTACGCCCGACAAAAGACGTGAATGCAATCGTAGTTTCGATTCGTCGTGTCCCTCGCAATCGAGTTCTTTGTACGGCGGCTCGATGACATCGTCGTTAGACCTAAAGTGTATGAGTGCTTCTGGCGGTTATGGTGGCAACAGCTACAGTTTAATGCGCAACCAAGCCGTGAATCCCATGGAAATTTCGGGAATTTCTTTGGATGGTTCCAAATCGGAATGGAATTCTTCTGGTGCTGGTGTTGGTGGTGGAATTATATCGCCGACAGAAGATATGAATGATGAGACAGCGGTAAAGTGTCTGAGTGCAGCGGAAAATGGTAAGTGATTTGCATTATATTTTCTTTTATTCCAAACTAAGACGGTACATAGATCAAAATTTATTTTCAATGTAACCTTATATATATTTTGATTTTGTTTATATTATTTGATAATTAATATGGATTTTCGAATATCAGCTAATGTTGATTTATACAAATGACTTCTGATAATTGTGCACAATTCCGATTATTGTGAAATGAACGAAAAATGCTGTACACAGTAAATATATTGATTTACCCCAACGTCACGTTATGCTCTGCGCAACGTTACGATTGTTTGACTAATTCTTTCTTTCAGAATTCTCCCAAACAAACAATTGTCAGAGAAGTTGTTCAGCTTTGTTCTCTTAATAGTTTATATATGTTTCATGTTCTCTTAAAACTTAATGTGATAAGAGAGCGATAGACAAAAAAAAGTCTCCATTTTGATCTCATATCAACTCGTATCGCAAACCAAACATGTGGTGGCGCATTTGCTTCAATTGTCAGAGTAGGAAACCTATAACAACAAGAGGATTCGGCGAGCTCCTATGTTTTATATATTGTCACCGGAATTCCCAAATGACCTAACGAGGAAAAAACTTAATAGAACTAAAAATAATATCGGCACACAAAACATGTCGACGAATTGTTTTTTTTTTTTAAATTAAAAATTGTGTGTATGTGTTAAATTCACTCCGTCCGACCAAATCACGTCATTTTAATATTCAAATCTCCAT
Source organism: Hydrotaea cyrtoneurina (assembly GCA_958296145.1). Classification (NCBI taxonomy): domain Eukaryota; kingdom Metazoa; phylum Arthropoda; class Insecta; order Diptera; family Muscidae; genus Hydrotaea; species Hydrotaea cyrtoneurina. The sequence continues at coordinate 67,285,830 of OY282515.1, forward strand.
TTTTTTTATGATTTTAGCTGAAGACAAGACATGTTTTCAATTTTTTTTCTTTCTAAGATCTGATAATGGTCCGAAGCTATGCAAAGTTCGGCGAACTAGCTGACTGAATTATTTAATACTTCTGTCACCTTTTCGATCCATTAAACGTGCATTCGAGCCTGCCAGTAGTTAAGGCTGTCCTCCAACATTTGGCAAGCGTGCGTTGCCTTTTATGTAATCAATTCCCACCTCTCGTTTCTCATGCTGCATTTATTTTTGCCATTCCTTTAATTATCTAGCAATCCTGTGATTTCAAACACTTTTTACAACTAACATCAATGGCAAAAATAGGGCAAGGTCCAAATGATGTATGCAAAACAAGAATGGAACATATTCTCAGTGTAAGAGTGCCTCTAACCGCATCTATGCAAAACTTGCAAGCTGACCAAATTTTGCATTTTTTTAAGTCGTTTTTGCCATTTCTTTTTACATTTTTCTTTTCTATTTTGAAATATTTGTTTTCTTTGAATTTAGTAAAGTATAAATGCTTAAAATTTCAATGAACTTGTTTGCGTATTCAAATTTGTACAGAGTTTTGAAATCGAAACATTTGCGCGGTACTGCACATAGTAGTTGGAGAAATTATTTCATATCTTCTAATAAACACAATTCATAACATGTTTAATTCCAAATAAGTCACACAAATAATAAGTGAAGCGAAACATCTTCCTATTATAAGTCACATTGGACTTTGTCTCCCTTTTATGTTTGTTTTGTATTTTCTACTAATTCAATTTCGACGGAATAAATTTGGAAAACACTGAAAGAGAGCATCGAGTAGATGGGGACCATTAGCACAACCAGCAAATAACCGCTGAGAGTTTTGAGGAAAAAGAGAAGAGTTGGGGTTGGTTTGCCGCTTAGCGACAACAATCAAAGAGTTGTACTTGTCTCTTTTTGATGGAACCAGATATGAGACTTGAAGTCTGTATTGCCTACTAAATATTCGATGGAAACGTTTTGCTTTTATTTGCACTACAGGTGGCATTTTGTGTTTGCGTGACTCATGTAACGCCTGGAAAATGCAAATACAATCAAACGATAACACTCAGCATTTTAACCAGACCTAGGACCCTAAGCGTAAAGCTAATAAAGTATTCCCATCTCTGAACAACACGAATTTTCATCAAAATCATTGTTTTTTTTATTTTGACAGAATTCTGTTTGTCAAACACATTGTTTACATTCCAATTGTTTGTTGAAATTATTTTCAAATGTCGAATACATTTTAAATCAAAGAATTAAAGTGCAAAAAGCCAAACAAAGAATTTTGGAGCACTCAAAACTATTAAAAATAAAGTTATAGTTCCCAAACTGCAACATCATAATAGTTTTACTTTGTAATCTTGGCAAAAGAATTCAAATTTAAATTACATACTTTATTGTGCCATGAGTTGTAACTGTCTGGTGTCTGTCATTTATCTGTCAGAATTTGGCAATCAAAATACCCAGGATTGTATCCGAGCATTTGTTGTTGGGCAATTGTGGTAACCATGTATGTAAAACTCACGATTAGCTGTCACTGACACCCTCTTGCCCCTATGTTTACTGTAGGAGAGGCAAATGTGACCAAATAGGGTCAGTAGTGCCAACATCGATAGCCACAAACTCATTTCCAATATCGCCCAACTTGGCACAATTTATTCATATTGCGATTTACTTACTCATGGAACAATGAGTATTTTTTTTGATCTAAATCAACACTGAACATTTACTAACAGAGTTGTATTTGTAAGATTCCACAAACTAAAAACACAACCCTTCAAGTACTGAATAGCTAAACTTTGGTAGGTAACAGCACAATAACTAAAGTTAGGCGCATACAAACAGCTGATTAAATTTTTTTCATTTTGACAGAATTTTGATTGTCAAACTCATTGTTTACATTTCAATTGTTTGTTTAAATTTTGTATCAAAAGTCGAATACATTTTCGTATTAAACATTTAAATCAAAGAATTAGATTACAAAAAGCCAAGGGCTTTCAAAAATATAAGAAATAAAGTTATAGCTCGCTGAAAATTGTCCCCTGAGTTTTAACTGTCTGTCATTTATATATCAGAATTTGACAATCAAATTGACAATTTGAGTTCTTGTTGTTGGGCAATTGCCACGGCGTTCTATTATTGTGCCATGGGTAGGTAACATTTAAAACATAGAACTCTGTGGAAATGGTAGAGTGTGTTCAAAATTCGTTGGAGCCACTCGGGCTCTTTCAAGATTTTGGGACATTGTGTGGTGTGTCGTCTTCTCTTCTTAGGAATAGATGATGGAGTTGTTGTTAATAGTGTTGTTGCCGCCGTTGTTGTTTGTTTAATGTGAAGTTTATTTGGTTTTGTTATTTTAGTTGTTGTCTATTTGTTGTGTTGCTTTGAATGCCAACTTCCTATGCCTCCGTTGTTGGCTGGTTCATTTACTTCTTCTCCGCCGCTGCAGCCATTCAGACAGTAGTTCCATTGTGTGTGCATGTTTCTCCTTGCTTGCGGTTGCTTCTGCTCTGGATGGCTGTTTATTTGCTTTGTGGTTGTTTTACCATCTTCGTGTTCTTGCGTTAAGAAGCATGTGGGTTCCTGTGCCATGCTGTCCGTCTGTCCACCGGTTCGTTCATGCTGTCCGTCGTTCGGTCGATCTTCCAAACCCTGTGTCCGTCCGCAAGTCTTTTGTTTGCTGTTCTGTTTAACTGACATTTCGCAGTACATCCAATTCATTTCTTCATTCTTTATTTTGTCTTGCAATGCTTTTGGTCCGTACCGTTTGTGAGTTGTTGGACGAGGTTCCTCTTTTTGCTGCCATCTTTGTTTGCCTGGTCTGTATGTCCGTCCGTCCGTCTGGCTGGCTGACTGACTGCCTGTTTGGGTCTCTGTGCTGAGTATAGCTGTACGTACACGTAACCTCAGCGAGGCTTTCCCACACGGTTTTTTCTGTGCCGGTTAGTAGACATGAATTGTATCATTGAGGGTTTTGCAGAGTGAGTGTGTTGTTGTCTGAAGCTGTTGATTGTGTTGCGGTTAATGCTGATCGTTGTTGTTTCTTCCAGCCAAGTTCCTTTGCACAAACGAGGCTGAAAGGAGCGTGCTGTTGTTGGTAACGCTTCGGCAGACTTGGAGTGTATCTCAAGTGTTTTGGAAAGGCTTTGAGATAAAAATGTTATGTTCGTATAAGACAAACCTTTCAAGTACTGAGATACGAAGAATGTCTGCAAGCCCAGAGAATACTCGTATGCGATGATGTGTCTAGGGATATCAAAACGGCGACTGAAAGCTGGTAAAGCGGTTTTGTGCTCCAACTAATTTAATTATTTTTCCGAAAAAATTACGAAATCTTTGTGTTAAACAGACGACTTCGTAAATAATGTTTAGACGTGGAAAATATCATAAGCGTATTAGTTTTTCGCTCATAGATCCAATGGGCGTGGATATGCAGTGTGTCTGACTATCACAAAGCCTGGTTCATATCCCGGTAAGAACATCAAATATTATTCCGCAGTTGGATCCTTTACGTAAATGCCCGCGATTTCAGGAGAAAGAATTCATATTAAGTTGAAATCAACTATTCCGGATGATAGCCGAACATCTCTCAGGCAATGATGATATTCAATTATTGATCGTGTCCTGTCCAGGCTATTTTTATGGCTTGAAAAAAAAATCATCCCAATTTCTGCAATTTTCGCTATTGTAACAATGTCCCACAAATTTCAGTGCAATTTCTTTGTAACCAGGCCTTACTCACTTTAAAGGTGTGCTCAGGATCATTATCCTGTTGGAACCTCCATCGAAGTGGCATCTCTTCATCGGCATATGGCAACATCACGACTTTTATTATGTCAGGGTATCTGAATCGATCCATTATTCCGTCCATACTATTAATTGACCCAAAAAACCGTTATGTTGCCTTCTCCGTGCTTTAGTGGCTTTACATTTTTTGACACTACAGTCGATGTGGACTCCAACCAGACTTTCCTATTAATTGCTGATATGAACTGTTTTTCTGCTGGTCGTCGACTGAGTAATTTTCCTTCTACGGATCGTACTTTCGCTAAGGTGCAAACTCTAACGGGTTTCTACTCGAATTGAGGACATTGTAGGATCCTTTTGTATTAGCCTTTTGTTCAAGATACTTTCATACCTCGAGCTTTTCGCCGACATCCTTCCAAAGCTGCTGGGGATGAGCGACCGATATGCAAAAAATTTCGAAAGTATCCTACATATTAAATACCGGTTGATTGAATATTTTTACTGAGTGGATGTCGTGATAAGCCAGCTCTACTTACTTACTTACTTAAGTTGGCTCTACAACCTGTTGTTAGTCTTGGCCTGCTTAATAAATGATTTCCAAGCATTTCGGTCTTCTGCTTGTCTTCTCCAGTTCGTGATAACAAGGATTTTCATGTCTTCTTCCACTTGGTCCCTCCACCGGAGTCTCGGTCTTCCCTGTCTGCGCCTTCCGTGGTAGTTGTCGTCCAACGCCTTTCTGGCTGGAGCGTTTGTATTCATTCGACCGACATGACCCAGCCAGCGCAATCGCTGTATTTTGATGCGCTTAACTACGTTCATGTCGGGATATAGCTCATACAGTTCACGGTTCGTTCGACGTCTATACTCCTCGTTAACACAGATCGGGCCATAGATTTTTCGAAGGATTTTTCTCTCAAAAACACTCAGCACAGCTCTACAGTCACCGATAATTTTAATTGTAAATTGACTTGAAAACTTGTTTCTTGCCATTCTGTTTATCTCACCAAAAACTAAACATGATTGAAGTTGATACACTCAACCTTCATCTTATTCTTGTTTCTTCATCAATTGCATATGTACTTCTGTAACTAATAGCGCAAATTTCAGTAATGTAGTCAATTTTTTTTTAATTATTACATAAGGGGGAACTTTAGTTTTGTCCGTCTAGTTTTACGGTTTCAGACTTTATATTAATTTTAAAATTCGGTTTTTAAAAGGATTCATTCCTAATAATATGCTAATGAAACTGATAAACCAAATACCATAATATAATATTTTTCATAAAAATGATTAGATTAGCTTTAGTTATGGCCGATACTGTAACAAGCAGAAATAACAATTTCAGAACTACACACATCTAGGCTTTTCTCAGCCTCGTTTCCCGTTTGTCTGTCAAAGCAAATTATGTGTTCGGGGGAAAATACGATCTCCCAACAAAAAACCGTTAATCGAGTTTCCAAAAACAATTCGGCTTTTGTCAGCCCTAACTGTGCACGCTTTGCACAACCATCGGAATTGCAATTGTTGTCGGTTTACGCCAAAAACACTTCTTTCGGTTTCATTGGTTCAGCCATAGCAAGCCCCCATCCGTAAGCAACAGGTCTGGCCTGGTCTGTTGGTGTATCTAAAGGATACAATCCAGTTGCACGTATGACTGCGAGTCTGCACACAAGCATTCAATCGGCGGTGTTGTCTGCCAGCAATTCACCGAATGCGAATGTTGTCATTATTATCACTTTAATATGTTATACTGGCTGTCTGTCTGGTTGGGTTATGCCTTTTGAATCTGTGTAATATACAAATTTTTTTTATTTCTTTCTTCTTCGGCCGTCCGTCCGGCCGAGTGTCTGCCGTTCGTTTTGCCAGTTTCGTGTGATTCATGACTTTTCACTTTTTTCCGCAATTTGCACGTGATTTTCATGTTGTGGCAATGTTTGTTTTCGTTCCCTGGCTGCTCTGCACCCAAGTCTGGTCATATTCTAATTGTTACCTCTTTCCAAGTACATACAAGTTTTCGGAGTCCGTCAGTCCTCCAGCCATATGAGGAGGTGCGAGCGAGACAGCATTTAGGTTAACCTTTTCTGCCCTCCCCCTCCTCATCCTCCTTTTTTGCATTTGAATTATGTTTTTTTTTTTTTTGGGAAAATGGCCATAATTTATGTTGCTTATCTTCTATGTTGGATCTTTTGAACAAAGTTTAGGTAACGACAGCCAACGTTTAACTGTGTTGCGACAAGAGTTTTCGGGTTCGTTGTTGATATAAAGTTGTTTGCAGTTTTTATGTTTTTTGTGCAGACATTTTGAAATGTTCTTTCGGCTCGGAACCAACAACATCAGATGTTGCATTTCAAAAGAATGAGGAACTTGCTGCAGAAACACTTACGGTTTGTGTTGCGGTTGCAATGTTTGGAATTTATTTCGCCGGACGGTGGGAATTTGACAAGCCTTTGCAAAGTTTCAATTGGTATCGTACATTTACAAGGGAATTTATGGCATTTGTTGTCGAAAATAAAAATACAATTGCCCCTTCGAAATAAAATGTCTCTGAAAAAAGGCTACAGAAACAGGGATATCAGGATTTAGCGACTGATGGTAGTTGTCGTCTGTCGCCTTTCTGGCTGCATGTGCCATGTATTCGCTGTGCATGGAATTTTGATAAGGCTTAACTACGCTCATGTCGGGATATATGTAGCTCGCGCCTATATTTCTCGTTAACACAGTTTGAGCCATAGATTTGCGAAGGATTTTCTTTCAAAAACACCCAGCACAGCTTCATTGGCTTTCGCAAGTACCCACGTTTGGTCGTCATAAAGAAGCACCGGTAGAATAATCCTTAGTACGTTGGACGTGTCTGTTGGCAGATTCCCATTTTGATTTCTACTCGAAGTTTAGCCAGTAGGCGTGTCTTTAGATTGATGTTTTACTTGTTGTTAAAATGTTCTAGAGTCGCGTCAGTTTCGATAGACCACAATCTCCTGAAATTGACGTATTCTCTGTCTTCGAAAAAGACGATTTTCTCTCGGTACCGCTCCAATACCGCTTGCATTACAATAGGCGAGATGAGCCTCGCTCTCTTCGCCACATCTTTAGCTTCAGCGAATGCTCATCAAACGATTGGTTCGTGTCCTGCCGCTTTCGGTAAATAATTTCTTCTTTGTTAGTTTTTGTCAGGGAATTGTGTTTATGTTGCCATTGTTCGCTGATGTCATCGGGAAAGAGAGGGATCCATAGGAGAAGTTTAGATAACTTCGGGCAGTTGGTGGTCGGTCATGAATGCAGCATTCTCATGCGTTACTACGAACGTGTAGTCGAATCCATGTATGACCAACATAAACGTCCAACACCCTGGCTACATGCCTTCCGTCTATCACAATGCCTTATGGATTTCGCGGCAAAATCGATCTGCCCCATTCCGTTATCGAAAGTGTCGTCATGGAGGCTGAACCTACCGACGACCACACCAAATATGTTCTCTCCGTCATTTAACCATTGAAATCCCCACGATTAATTGTATTATCAGCGGTAAGTGGAACATTGACTGAAAAGAAAAAAGTCATTTGTATTGAGCTGGTGATGGTCACAAAACAATTACATCAACATTGGACAATTATTTTCGAAAGCTGGTGAAACAGAACTGACTATGATTATTCAAATTTATTATAAATTATAACGAAAAACATTGACTCATCGTTTCGGTCATTTATTCTACCTGAGTAAGTATGTCGCGGCAACTTCGATGTCTGTTCCGTAATAGGATTTTCAGGCAAACAAGTAACGTGGCCGGTGAGACTACAAATTTCTTAATTGTACCTTCCAACAACATTTTACTATTTCTCTCGTCTGGTCAAGAGCGTAATCTCTAAACAAAACATCCCAACTTAAACTCACTCTGACTAATTTGACATTGATTAACTAAGTTTTAATTTCAAATAGATTTCATATCACATCACGTACTACTCGTATTACATACCTAACCGAAATCAATGTAGCCGGTAATTACCAAACTATTATTTTGCAATTGCACATAATAAATTAGCTCAAAACCTCAAAAAGACCTAATCTCATAGTAATAACACGATTAATGACTTATACGAACAACTATTCGGGGGCAATTCTTTAAACGCCAACAACCACAATACAATTGACTGTGAGTTCCACTTACAAATGTTGGGCAATCCGTTTATTGTTTTGTGCAACTCGGTCAGCTAAACCAACAAACAAAAAGTCATGCGTATCCTTGAAACTTATCACTCAGTATCGCGCCGTCATACCGGCCCATACAAATCAAACGAAAACCAAACGAAGAAATCACTTTTTCTTTTCAAAGAAGTACAAAAGAAAAGAACAACAAAAAAGGGGAAATCAATAAAAATATTCCCTCGTTGTATTGTAATCGTATACTATTACATGGTCTATTCTGGGGTGGATGGTGGAGCGGAGCACGGAATGTTAAACTACCTGTATTTAGGAAAAGCTTATCTAGTCAAGAACCTAAGTACGAGTGCCACACATTGCTGTTGTTGTTGTCTGGTTGGTTAAGTGAATGGACGAATGACTGGCATGGCCCGGTGTGCTCGCTCTGGTCGGATTGTTGACTTGGACCTGTGGTCACATTGTATTGGAAAGACATTACAATTGCGTCACTTTTAGGTGGTCTACTGGCGATTATTTGCTTGGTGTGAGTGAGGTGATAATATTGTTTTATTATTATTTTCTTGGGAAAGGAAACGATAAGAACATTGGGTACCCTACACCGTGCATACCTTTGCGCTGTGTTTTCATATTTTATCGCACATTTGTTTGGTTTTCGTAAAACTGTCACAGAAGGACCCAGACAGAATCATTACATAGGGAGTCACACTTGCCAGGTTAATATGTCACAGTGACACAACAGGATGTCAAAAAAATATGAAAGCAAGCGTATACGGTGTAATGGTGGGTGTGGATTTCTGCCACACAAGAACAGCAGTTACAAATCGAGTTACAATATCTGTTTTTATTTCCAGCATTGGGGTTTCCTCTTAACTCCCAGCACACATAAAACCTTTAAGCAACATCTTTAAACTCAACTTGCCTATTACGACGACCACAGAAATTAAATCGCGATTTTGACAAAGTTGCCCTGTTTTTCCTTCAAGCGAAGTTGAGAGACGTTATATTAAAAAATATGCGATTCGATAATTATTCCACACAAAAAGTTTGGATATTTAAATTCTTGTATTATCCTATGGCCTCGATCCATCCAATGTTAGAGGCGTTTTTAGGCTAAGAGGAAATTGCAAACGATTTCGCTGACAAAAAATCCTATACGAATATTCCACCAAGTATAGAAAACACCATTACCGTCCACAGTGTAGGGGAACCCAGATGAAAACAACAACGACCAATGGATTTCAAATGTAACGAACGGTATATATGGCACTGGTTAAGCCCCTATGACAACACACTCACTCTCACTTTCTGTCAAAGTGGATTTTGTGCAGCGGTGGACAGATATCATTGCAGGTAGTCACAAATAATCTTCCTCTTCTTCTGCTGCTCCACAGATTGATAAGCAATCTTGTGTGTGTGGGAAAAGAAGAAGCAGCCATTCCAATAGCGAAACTAAGAGTGTAAAACACACAATCGGCGGTGGCGACGTGAAACATCGCTAACGTCTAAACAATCAAAGAACGATAGAGACAGAGGGAGAGCGAGCGACTGACGGCTTGAACTTCCAGGTATTCTCATTGTTGATTTTGAATTGCCACATGCGGAATGGTCCAGGGTTGTTTCAAATTAGTTTTGGCCGTCCCATTGCAATGGCTCTCAGTGCAAAGGTTCACCATGTTTAAAGCTATCACACCGAGAATAATGTTGTTCATTTTCCGGAGAGTTCTACTCGGCGTGGAGTTACGATCTATACCGGGCGCTTAAAATTGTTTGTGTATGAACTTAAGATTATCACTTTAACAGCCTGTCGAACTTTAACGTTCGCTTGTCTTTTACACGACAAACAGCTGATTTGCGTATCACTAACTGTCATCAGAACAACAAAAACCTATGGAAACCAATGAAAATGTAAGCAGTTCAAAACCGTTCAGGACATATTTACATTACCCACAATTTGCTGGTAGAATCTCAATAACATTTGAGACGTCCCCTAACCTCATCCGGGGAACTTCAGTATTCTGCAAAAGTAAATACGTCCAGTGGCGTCATCTTGTCGTTTTATATGGTCGAATCGTTTTTTTTTCTTGGAAAATTTTCAATTATGTATGGAATTGCTGATCTGGCAACATTTTCGCTCACTCAAGAAACGATGAGACGAAATATAGTGGGAAACTATTCGAAGCGATGGCGAGTGGCTGGCTTTAGTTCGCATCGATTTCATTCTGTTCCACGGTCGGGCAGTAATTTAGTTTTCTCAAGACAAAGTCTTTGGGGATTCTGCTGCCCTACAAATGCAATAAACTGTATTGGCGATAGGAAATTAGTGTATCGGAATTATGTTTGTCTTGAATTTTAGAATGCCACAACTGTCGGGACACACACTTGCTGGAAGAATATTCCACATGCTAACAGTTCGGCTGAAGAACGAATTTCCTAAATAGTGAGTCGTCCGCTCAAACGGTCATTTGACAATTAACGGATTAGAGTACCTGGATAGTTCGAACATTAGGGACGAGACGGCGGTTATCTGAGTAGCAGATACCATTAAAATATCTATAGAACAACGATCCGGAGACAATGGAATTGCATTTCTTCTCCTCTGTACACGGTCCAGGAGCTGCAAAGATGTCTTTGGAGCCCCGCTCCATATATGGGAGTTGTATGCTATTTTTGGCGAGATGTAGGTGGTTTAAATATTTTAAAGAGATTAGGTAGGATGAAGTATTTCTTGCACCGCTTTAAAAAGTCTAAATACATGAATGCTTCTTTCGACACTTCGAAAATATGGCTAGCCCTGTATATTCATAACCAGAACAGCAAATCAGACACTCGATTTGTCGATATCGAGACTTACCACATTTCGTACATTTTTTTTTTAATATGGCAGCGCCGCTAAAACATAATCAAATCTATTGAAGTGGCGAACCTGAGACTGCGGTTTTCGTCTACCCCAAATGAAATGCAGTGCAAACCAAATTCCGGCGTCGCCAGCCTGTTTAATTCTGTTCTGCCTCTAAGTGTCCACCATGTGGAAATTAAATGTACGCTTATTTCTCTTTTACGGAGACTTTTGTTTCAAAGGTGGAGAGTTGTGGTTTTGCCAATGAATTAAGAGAGAGTTTGGTACGGTCTCTGTCAGGCAGACCGCATAAAATCTCTCTGGTTGGAATAAGGCACAGCAGACATCGAGAGAGGAGAGAGAAAAACGAACACTTGTTGGAGCACCGTCCTAAACAAGCGGTCTCTTCGGACTGGCAGTACGACAGTTCGATTTCAGCTCTAACAACGTGGTTACGGTTAAACGGCTAAGGAAAACGTTTATAGTCATTTACGACTGCGGTAACGCAAAAATCGTGTTAATAATTTATTTTTAAGTATCTGACGGATATCCATTCTCAAGTGAAACGTAAATAAAAATCTGTATTTCAGATGATTAATAGTAAATATACATGAGCTGCAACGAATATAATGTGTTGGCATTTATTTTAGAAAACGTAAGAGATATTATGCCTGAGATACGTTAGCGCCAATACTAAAAGTATTGAAAATATAAGATGAAATAAAGAATTTATACAATACATTCGAAAAAGAAATCGGTGGTGATTTAATCAAAATCAATGGGCGAATACCTATAACACATCTGTTACAGCAATAATTATTCTTCTGAAAGGAAATTCTGAGTGACCAAATCTTAAACGAAAAATGTGAAAAAAATCTATTAAGTGTCAGTGAACCGAAAATAATGCAAAAATACAAAACATCTGAAATCTTATTGGAAAATTATTTAAAAACTCCTACAAAAAAAAAAAAAATTTAATTGCCTTTCTACTCCCAAATGGTTGTTGGAGGAGAAGTTGTCTTCTCCACAGTTCACAACCCGATATCGTCAATCGAAGTTCAATTTCTGGCTTAAAAGTAGACCAACAAAGAGCAGAAAAAAAATAGTGTGTAAATGTTCTCCGATTCATTTTCACAGCGTCTTGTGAAATTTACTGGGAACTGATTGAGCTGATAATTGATTTCGTTTAAATTTAACACAAAAGTTCTAATTTACTTGAACTGGCGGAAATAAATAATTTTCGTATGACCAAATGTCGAAACAAAAATAACTAAAAATGATTGAATTTTAATGAAGATTTTTAATTTTTCTTTATTAAATTAAACCGCCAACAATGCATGGAAATGTGCAGATTTAATTAAATTAAAGCCACATAAGAAATAATAATCTTACAATATTATCTGAAGAAAGTATTAATATTCCAATAATAAAAATTGGACTATTTTGGAAATATACCTATAAAGTGGCAAAGATCTCAAATATAAAAGAAATAAAAAAAGGTTTTCAAATAGCTATATCATGGAAAAAGAAAAAAAATGTTGGATTTGTTGAGGATGTCAACATTGGAGTTTTACAGTTGGTGCGGTCTGTTAATCGATAACATTGTTATCGAACAGTTAGAATTTGTTTGCACATCTCCCACGATGGGGGGTCATAAAACCGTCGTACTAACTTCATGTGGACGAATGTTTGGCGAAAATCGATAGAAGTGAATTAAAAAAAATTGTTAAATAATCCATTAAATAATTTGCGCAAAGTGCTAAACAAACATTTATAAAATACAAACTAAATGTTTTGAAAATCTATCAATCTGTTTATCAAATGGTTTTGTGATCTTCAATTTAAAATTATATCAAATCAAGGACTTTCAAATATTTGCAATATTTGAACTTAAAATTATGTGATGTTAAATTGTGTACAATAATTATCAGTTGTCATATGGATGTGAAACAAAACCTAAATCAAATAAGAAAAATCTCAAAAATTATTTCCAACAAAATATTTTGGTTTTGTAAATTGTCTATATGAATTGGATGTTGATTTCGGATTGCATAAAAAGCACGGCCGCTGACCAGAATTTTCGATCACAGTACCTATTCTGTGGAATCTTTAGTTATAGTTTTAAGGATCGGTTCAAAAATTACCGAATGGCATCAGCTATGGCTCATTTTCAGTTACAAAACAGTTTTCCTAATTCAAATGCTTCCAATATCACGATTATTTAGCGATAAATGAGTTTCTATAATTCCTTTAATTAGATGTATAAATATTTCAAAAACGTAATCTAAACCACTTTTTTGTTTTGTTTTGTTGTCATTTAATGTTAATGAGAAACTCAACACAAACTGTGACAGCTGTAACTACAGCTCTTTTTCTTTTATCGATATCGATGACAAAAAAAAACTGCATTCTAAATCCAGTAGTCGACCGACCCGTATTCACATTCGAAAACATTGTTTGGAATGTTTTGTTTACACTCGTTTGCATACATCATGACCATAACGAAACGAATTTCCATAATTTCTAATTTCATATTCCGATTCCAAGCTCATACCTAGCTGACATTTGTTTTATAGCATTTTTATGGGGCCACAAGTGAGAATTGAAAACAAGCTTTACGACACGGCATACCGGTGCATTAAATAGTTGTAGTGGCATTCATGGTCCGATGAGAACAAAAATGAACTCAAGTGAAACATTAGCATTGCGGGACAGGGGGAAAGTGATCAGAATCAGTAGCTCACATCACAAATTAATTGCGTTCGAACGCAGTAGGGTAATCTTTAGTCAGGGGTGTACTAGGCAAATCTGATATTCATTGCATTGAGCCGAAGTCTTCATATTATTTCAAATTCAATCGGACTCGTGCGTAAAACTATTCTCGACATATCAACACAGGGTCGTAACTCTGCTGTGTGGAAAATGCATCACTGTTTTCCTTATGTTGCCCAGAGTGCGTCTTACTGGCATGTGCACCGTTCAAATGGCTAATGCAATTAAAGTGTATTAGTGAAATTTTACATTTACTTGTGAATTTCCCAAATAAATTAAATTTTCGGAAATTCAAGCAAAACGCTGTAGATAATGACCCTGACCCACAATGCCGAACGTTAACGTTCGCTTGCTTTCCATGCGACAAACAGCTGATTTGCCAAAAATAAAAGTTTACAGACGAGGGTTTTTTTGTGTGGAGTGTGGTGGTTGAATTTACGATATCTTTGTAAATATAATTAATTGAATATTTTGGTATCAAAGACGTCGGGCAATTTTCTATCAAAACATTGTTTCGTGAAAAATGGCGCTTGCGTCTTTTTCGCGGTAAGGGCATGCATTGTCCTGTAAATAATTTTAGAAGACTGGGTGATATTGTTTTAATTTTTGGAAAAGTATATTTCACAAATCTCTCACGTTTTCCTATTATTTACTTAAAGATGTGTGTTTCTAGTTTATCAATTTCCTCTATCGGCCCCTGAAGCTAATAATTCTCATCGACTTGATAAAACATTTACATTAATCAAATAAAAAAAAAAACTAAACATTCGTATTTTTTAAAACCAACCATTGACAAAAAAATTGTAACAATATAACTTCCACATCTAAATTATACGTTCATACACACACACACATATGTACGTGCTTTTTTGAGAAAATTCTCCACTACAAATATTTAAAATCAGAATTATAATCTCAAAGCAAAATAATCTTAAAAAACCAAACAAAAAAACCATTGAGGAAAGCGTAAAAACGAGTGTGCCTAGTATACCCTACTCCACTCCCGTTTGCAGAAGTATACAGACGGACATTTGTATGGGATCGATATCAAAACATGGAGTGTTATAAGTCGAATTTGATCACAGTTGGTTCTGAGCTGATCTGTAAAACTGCTTTTCACCATTTTTGTAGTGAATTTTAATAATTTCAATGTCTTGTTGAAGCGTGTATAGTTCCTTATTTAGTAATGGCGTAGTCTCTAATGTCATCGAATAAAAGCTTCAAAAGTGACAGCTACCGAAATGCCGGCTGATTCAAAATAAGAACCATTTAGTTTTGATTTAAAATTGTAATTTCTTTAAATTCAGAAATGAACTAATATTACCCACAAAGTAGTGTAGGGTGTAAATATGACACTCATTAAAAATTAAATTTTATGAAAGTAAATATTGATGATCGAAAGAGGGGGGCAAGAGCAAAGAAACTGAAAAAAGATAACACTGAAAACAGAATTGTGAGTAGTGATGACAGACTGAATTTCGTTCATTGACAAAACAACGAAACGCACGACCAAGAAAAAATAAACCCCCCCTCCACCCCAAACTAAACACACAGTGGCCGCTTTCTTCTTGCCCCCTCCGCCAAACTGTGTTGATTATCTTGGCAGTAATTGAAAAACGCTGCCGTCCAATTGATGTCGACAATAAAAATCAAGAATATATTGAATATTTATATTTAAAAAACAATAAATACCAACACTTGCCTTCATAAAAAATACTATGTTATGACAACTGATAAGCGTAAACTAAACCATCACCGAATCACATCACAACTCATAACATAATTGCAATGAATACTCGTTTTCAATTTTTTAGTCCGACCAAGATAATCCGAAAACATTGTACAGATCGGAGAGAGAGAGAGAGAGAGAGAGAGAGCAACGGTGAAATTGAATTGCAATAATTCTAAGAATATATTCTAAAGAACATAAAAAGCATGTAATTAAAGTACACCAAGAAAAAAACAACAACAAACCAGTATAAATGCCAGCATAAACGGGCAAGGCAAAGAGAAAGACGCACACCGACCGAACGAAGAACATCAGTGTTGCAGTAACACAAAACCGGTAGACGTCTACAATTACCCAATATGGTCTTTGGCAATTGAAGATGTCTGCTGCAACTACCAATCAACTACAAACGTTGCATGTGTGTAGTTGTGGTAGTTTTCATGTTGGGATTTTATGGTGAAAACATGTTTTGGTATACGGCCAACACGAATCTCCACATACCCTCCGCCACGTCAGGTCGTAGGCGAACACACGAATAAATGCTAATGACAGTCTGTAGGTGTTAAACAGGGAATAGTAATAATATTTTCCGTATATGTGTTATTCGAGTTGTGACTATAAATAAACAGGGCTTTTTCATAAAAGACCCTTCGAGAAGGTCTGTTTTTGCAGATTCGAAACAGTAATTGATGTATTCAAAACGAAATGTATCCACTGCTTAGCAGAGACGCCCTGACACAAGGGTTGTTATCAATAACACAGATCCCAATAATCGATTTCAGCGTCAAAAGTTTTAGAGCTTGACAAAAGGCGTTTGTTTTTGGCCGAAGCCTAAGCCAAACTTGGGCTAAAATCCAAAATTTCCTCCCAAGGCGAATGTTTAAATTTTTAAAGATTTTACTAACGTTTTATATTAATCACAAGAAAAAACGTATGTATTTCTGAGATCAATGAAATAACTTAAATTTGTATTGGATACAAACAAAAAGCCTCCACGACGGATAAATTGCCATAAAACTTATAATTTAAGAAGAATGAACAATGTTTCAGCATTTCTGAAGGGCTGCTCTTCTCACAATGTTAAAAGGTAACATATAAATATATACAAGAAACAAGTCCATTACATATTTGACCAGATTTTTCAGCGTAGATGGCTTCAGTTTTTTAGCACCAGCTGGTGGCTCTGCTGTTTTCTTTTCATTTAAAGTTTGTTAACTTGTCCATTCATCTATATGTTTTTTTTTTTTTTTTCTTTAAGTGATTCCTTATGTTTACCACGATTTGCTTCTTTGGTATTTTGCTTTCCAGCAATAAAAAAAAATTTGCTACAAGTATCACTTCTTTCGAAACATTTGCAACTACGCCATACCAAAATGTTAAATGATCTGAATATGTGAATATGAAAATATTTATTAGAAAAACATAATCCGACTTATTATTATTTTTCCAAATTTTATTTTTTAAGTTGGCGTCAAATGTTCACTCACAACTAAACAAAATAGAAAGCAAGGGTTGTATTTCAAGGCCAAACTTTCAAAATATTAAATACAATAGAAACTGCCGGCGAACAATGACCACATATAATTTTATGTTTCATGGTTGGAATGAAAAATGTTCGGCTGATTTTGTCTAAACATTTTGTGTGACCAAAATCCACTAGCAAAGTTTAAAGTTATTTTAATTATTCTGATAAAAGTGTTCAAGTGTTGTCACATCAACAGCCGAAAATGTGGACTATTGTGACCGACCAGTTGAAAGTCGGTTTTTTTTGGAAACCTAAGTTTACATAATCGCGGTTTGGGCCTTAGTAGCACTTTATGTTTGTGGAAATGGATCGCAGAGGCATTGTCTGACGTAACCAGTTTTACTGCCACAGAAAAGTCCGGTCCAGATGATCTCCCAAGAGTTCTTTAGTCGTTCGTTCTTTAGCCGAACCGTTCGTATGTGGAATAATCTTCCAGCAAGTGTATTTCCTGCCAGCTGCGACACAGTCAAATTCAAGACTAATGTCAACAAACACTACTCGCTCTTTCCTCCTTCCAACACCCTTATTTCCTATTGCTAGCACAGTGCAATGCGCTTATAGGGGGCATCACCTGAGTGTTAGCCATATAAAAAAAAAAACATGCCAGTCTAAGACAAGTTATTTTCTCTTAACTCGTGGCAGTTACGATATTTTCCCGAAATGGCGCCCAACGTGGGCTTAAAACTCGAATATGCCTCAAATGATTTCTCTAACTCAATGTACGGCCAGCCCGTGATGGAGGGTAGAAGAAATTAAATGAAAAAAAAAACAATTTTCCATTTCAGACCGACAAGAATTTAACGATTCTCAAATTGCTTGTTAACGCTAACAGAAAAATCCGCCAACAAAAACATACAAAATAAAAAGCAAACTAGAAAATAAAGAACAAAAACAACAAAACACAAACCAAACAAGCGACAATGTCAACACAAATACAGCCGTGGCAATGATCTCGAAACAATTACGGCGGCGCAACAAAACAAATCAAGAATGAGACAAAAAAAAACCAAAAAACAACGAAAACAAAGAACAATGAAATAAGATCAAAAGGCTAAAATGAAGAAACGAAGAAGTTAACAAGAAGCCAAAAAAAAACCAAACTAATTGGAAAACGTTAACGTTACAGAAGAAGAAGAGTTTTGTAACGGAGTGTAACATTTACTTAAAATATTTAAACAATAAAAAAATAAATACACAAAATAAAATAAATAAAGAAAACAACAAAATTCTTCATTATATCAAACAGAAAAGGCCGCCATTAAAAAAGTGCCAAAAACGACAACAAAAATATGTATAAACAACAGCGCCAGCGAAACAACCCATTAAAGTGTGATTCCAACAAAAGTTCAAAGTACGCATTTTAAGTCTTTCGGAGTTTTACTTTTTGCTCCTCTACAAAAAAAAAAATACAAAACAAAAATTATACAAAATTTCGCACATTTTTTTTCGGTCGTGTCCAAAAACCGTCAATTCCAATGTGAACAGCAGCATAACATCTTCTTCGTTTTCGTTTCATCTCCAATGAATGTGTACCTTTAATAAAGCAGACCCGATCCGCCGATCATCATCATTATTATCATTATCTGCAATTTAGTGCAGCATTACTTTTTGTTTGTTGTTGCTCCGTGTGCTCCTCGTACGCGAGAGAGCGCGCGCTCTCGTCTCTGTTAAATTCCCCCCGGGACTCGGTGAATGATTCTGAATGGATCGTTTGCTTTTAAGTTGGGGCAACAATTTCAATTTCCGTGGATATTACTTTAACAACATCTTCAGTAGCAGCAAACGGCCACAAAAACACAAAGTTGCCACAACAAATATTTATATTGCAACGGCAACCGCGTCACCGTCATTTGGAGTTCGTTTACAGATGCCTTATTATGTCCACAGCCAAGGATAAGATAAATTTTCAAAATACTTGGAGTTGCAATAAGACAACTGGACGTCGTTCTGGAAGTGGGTATAATAGCTGCAGCTTTTTAGGTAAACTATCTTTCATGGTTCATTTGCTTGTGGGCTTTTATTTTGTAATTTATGTACATTTTTTGGTGATGGAAGCTTTTAAACCACATTCTTTCTTTACATGACAGTACTGATAATCATCGGGCTTGATTGCCTTCCAAAAATTGCAAAAAGTCGCACAGATATTGTGTTGGACTTATTGAAATCAAGTGCACACAATAGGGTGGAGTGAAATTCAAAAAAAAAAGTTAACCTCGGAAAGAGAGGTAGTCTGGGGTCCTAATGAGGGGAAAAATAAAGAAAAAAATTTTAAAAAATTTTTAGGGGTCGCGCCACTCCCTCGAAATTTGGAAATTATCGCTATTTTGGCGTTGATTTTAGAAAAATCCTAAAAAGTTTTATGTCAATAAATGTTTGCAATAGCGTAAACAATGAAATAGGGCATGAAAAAATTTAAAAAAAATTTTCTCATTGTTCAAAAAGTAAAACAAGTCAAATCGTCCCTTCTTCAGAAAATTGACTGAACAATGAAATCGCCACCAAAGCTACAAATATTAGTCGATGATCCTCATATTTGCCTCAAATACTTTTGTTTGGGCACTGAATAAGCTCAAACTTTTAAATTTCGAATAAGTTAAGTCGTTAATTTTTAGGATTTTTCTAAAATCAACGCCAAAATAGCGATAATTTCCAAATTTCGAGGGAGTGACGCGACCCCTAAAATTTTTTTAATTTTTTTCTTTATTTTTCCCCTCATTAGGACCCCAGACTACATCTCTTTCCGAGGTTAACTTTTTCAAATTATAAAAAAAGCATGTTTTCACTCCACCCTAGCACACAACTCTATGAATGCAATGAGAATTATTGTGATTTGTTATGTATGCCTGGGCCGGTTAACATTTAATGATGAATTCGTTTCAGAACTCAAAGGTTACCCACGCATGGTTTAACATTTTAAAAAAGGTTGTTACACTTTCTGTGCTAAGAAACGTACAAATTAAGGTGCAAAACTTAAAGACACCCAAACCAAATAATGGCGACGTCGTTGGCGCTCAAATTTTGAATGTACGCGTTTAATTTGGTTTGGGAAATGATATTACGGCGTAACATTCTCCAACGGCGACTGCAGAGAATGCAAAAAGTGTGACATTTTCCCACTCATTGCGGGCAACACTATGACAAACGAACTGAGATTCTGTTCGTAGTGTTACATTTTTTTTAACAAAAGAACACAGGAAAATGTAAATGGTTTGATGACTGTTGGCAGACGCATTAGTTCCGCAGCAAACTCAAGATGCCACTAATTCTTTTACAGAAATTCAATGGTACGTTCGTAGACAACAATAATGGCTGTCATCTATGGTAGAAGTTGGTAACTGACTTAGGATGTCTGCCCACTAAATTATCTCTGTGTAGGCTCGACAAAAAACTATGAATTTTAATGCAACCACAATGCCAGAGCACTGTTAATTTATTCACATAACTATGACTGACTGGGGAGAAAGACCACGCTTACATTACCATATACAATAAATGCTCTTTTAAGCGGACACTGACGGTCGCAGCGGTTTTGTCCGTCAACGGGAGATGTCCGCCAAGCGGAGGTTAATTTGCTCCAAAAATACGGCATGGGACCGAGAAATTTGTCCGCTTAAGAGAGCTGTCCGGCTATAAGGGCAGTCCGCAAGGAGAGCTTTCACTGTACTTTTCATGAAATTTTCCATAACCAAATCGCAAACTGGGTGCCCTATGTCCTCGATAGCCTCATGATTTCTATCTTTGAGGTCTTGAATCAACGCTGGGCTGTTGGCGTAGACCAAACAGTCCCACGTTGAGGAGGGAGAGGCTTCTCAACAATTTAGTTTGTTGACGTAGGCACCGAGGTGGAAATGGGCCCCATCAGTCAAGATGGCTTTTCGATGGAATTCCAGATTACTTTCATGCATTTCAAGGACCCAATCAGCAAAGACACGATTGGTCGGCTGGCTTGAGTTCTTGTGTTAGCTGAACTTAATAAGCCTTAAGACCCAAGTCTTTATGCAAAATTCGGTGTAATGACGTTTGTGCAATGCACAATTCCAAAGAATGACTACGAATGGATAAACCCGGGATTTCTTCCGCACTTTGGGCTACAGCAGCAATATTCTCATTTGTTTTTGAGCGACGTGCACGGGTTTTATTGTTCACATCACTAAGTTGTCCCAACAGCTCGAATTTTTCCACCAATTTCTGTATTGCGGTCCGACAAGGTGCTTCACGACGACCCAAAAATGCTTCAGTTTTGTGACTGCAAGATTTTCATCATTTTTGCAGTGAATTTTAATAATTACAATGCGTCGTTGAAGCGTGTATCGTTTCATTTTTAGTAATCGCGTAGTTTCTACTTGTGAAATTTCAAAGAATAAAAGCTTCAAAAGTGACAGCTACCGAAATGCCGGGTCATTCAAAATAACACCTCTTGCTGGAAAACCCTTTATGTATAAATCACTCTTTTTGAGTGAACAACTATGGCTCCATGTAATGAAAAATATTTTGAGATCGATGAAATGCAAAACATAAAATGCGAAATGGATTTTTATCAAAATTGTGTTTTTTTGTTATCTAAATTTCGTTTTACTGAGGAATTTTGTATTCTGAGAAACCATTAAGGCATTTCTTTTCAGTCCATACAAAATCCTTTTGTTTTGTCTCTCATTGTTAATCGAAACTATTAAATGCTGAAAAGAAATATTGCCATTGATTTGGCATTCATGCCCTATACAGATCCAAGGGCTAACCGATAGAGTATCCTATTTCATTTCGCTTAGCCGCTTATAGAAAATTCCCTTCCAAAGTTCTTTTTTTATTTTTTTATTTTGGCATTCTTTGATAACACCACACACTCACAATCTTACGAATTAAGAAAGAGAAAGAAAAAAAACTGAAATCACTTAACATTATTATGATTTCTTGCACAAAGTCAAGGGCCATTAAAACTAGCAGTGTGTGATTCCTTGTACAATTTTAATAGTTCCTAGAACCTTTTGCCATGAAAACATACATTTTGATTTTACAATCTCTGCGCTTACAGTCCGATGGATACACATAGATGACCATATGTGGATATGAGGAGAATTAAACACCAGCTCCTCATAGAGGGTTATGCGTCTGTAACAGAAACCTTTTGTGGCTCATTATTTTTCCATACATAATTATTATAAACTTTAGCAATTCAAGAGACTCTTCATTGTCATGATCATCCAACCATTGCGTTCCTGCCGTCACACAATAGCGAGCGTGGATGTCCATCGCCAACGCTGTCTTCACCATCGTCATCATCATTTTTATCATGAGATCCATACAACACTTTTTATAGCGTATTTGATGTTAACTTTGTTTCATGGCTACTTTTGCTGTCTAAACATTCCCCCACGCTTGCTTTAGTGATTAAACACAATGGTGTATGCCAGCGACGGCGCATTTTCTTTGCTCAACGTCGCTGGCAATCCCAATTGCGTTTAATCTCTTAACATGAAAGAGTTGCTACAAATATACAACGTGATGAAGAAGGGTTCTTGGCAGACTCACTCACTCACTCACAGCTCATACATAACCGCCAACACAATTTGCAAGTTTATGCCACGCCACGACGCCATAAAAAAAAACTCACTAAGGGTATTCACTACAAAATAATTGAAATCTACAAAAAAGGATAATAATTCCTTCACGCTTTGTGGAACGATAATAAAGAGGACAGAGAGGACTAAAGCTATTGTCTGAACTCAATCTCTGGAGGGTAGACGATCTCACCAGCAGAGGGCCTCTATAACCTTTTTTTTCAGAACGAGTCAACGTCCATTTAAAGGAGCAGTAGAACGTCACTACATCTCCCAGAAAAATGTTGTGCGACTCGTTTGAGGAAAAAGTTAAAGCTGACCTCTGTTTCAAAAATCCGCATATAACTTTGGACGTCTACCCTTTAGATTGACATACTCTTAGGCCCTCTGTCCACTATGTTGCCTTTGGCGATACGAGTGATTTTGTGATTTCAATGCTATGAAGTGAATACCCTTAATGAATATAAATTATGCTGCCTGCAACGTTCTTGTTTCAGTCTTAAATTCGCCTCATATTATAAGCGTGTGTGTTTATAACTTTTATGTGTATGCCTGTGTGTAATATTACATTTTTTGTTGCAGCCGGAAAAAGAAAAAAAAAACCGAAAGAAATTGTTGTATATAGTTTCAGCATGTAAATGAAATGCCTACAAATAAGGAACAGAAATGCCTTAAATGTCTGTAATTTATGCATTTATAGCCCTAATTTATATGGGAAGACTTTATGCAAATTGCTCAAAGAACGCAATCAAAAATAACGTAGACGGGGGGGACGGAGCGTTACTTGATTGTCGCATATAAACGAATAATTGTAAATTTATGTAAGAAAAAAAAAAACAAAAACTTAATGATGCATTGGGGGAAGTGATTTCGTGCTTTGTAATAATAGTTATATTTATTTGACATGCCAACAATAAACTGTGTGTTTTGAACATAACTTGTCTTTCGAAGTTCAAGTTCGTCGGCTTCAGAAAAATTGAGATAAAAACAATGGAGAAAATACTTCTTATTACGATATTGTAATATTACATTATTATTTTGTGAATAATAAGTTGCCAAAGAAGCGTTCGAAAAATATAACGAAAAATATAAGATAACCTTAATGAAATATTAAACGTTTTCTATGAAATCACTCCTTACTAATGCCAAGTGTCGCCATTACTTTACCAGAAAACGACAGTTCACAGGGCGAACTGTGAACATTGTTGTTGAAAAGCATACATTTGTTGAAAACTGAGAGGGACAAGAAACCAATTATCGATAACACAAAGTCAATGGAATATCCTATAGTGTGAAGAGGTATATTCTTATACTTTTTATTTTCGATGATATATTTTTTTTTAATGATGATGTACACATATCCCTCGTTTGGTACGAGGGTTTCGTGTAAATTAAGGCATTTATAGAACTACTAACTTAAAAAGTCTACGGCGATTGTTCTTCAACTGACCCATCTATCAGACATAACGTTTAAAGCGAATGTTTGTTTGGACCGCTTTGGAGCAACAAGGTGATGCGCTATATTTTCATAATTCGGACGAAATCTCTAAAACGAACCGCTAAGGAACCGGATAATTCATTTTTCCAACAGTAGTAGTAGTGGGTCGGCAAGCTCTAGATGTCAACAACAAATTGCAAACTGTTGGTGCAAACAAACGCACAAATTGCGGTTTAACATTTTTTTTTTTTTTTTTTTTTTTATTTTTTTATTTTAATTACAATACAAAGTAAATTTATATTCTAATTTTGGGTCCAAGGATAAACCGAGTGACAAAGACTATTTGGCTTGATTTTTTGCAGCGACAGACCAAAGCCTCTGGTGGGAATCGAACCCACAACCCCCACGCTGATAGGCAAGCACGCTACCAACTCGCCTACCGGGGCGCTTGGTTTAACATTTAAAGCGTCCCAATTGTCGTTTGCGCTCACATTTTGTAATGGAAATGATAGCACAGTAGACATCAGCTATTTAACGGTGTAACATTCTACAACGTCTACTGGAGTGGATGCAGAAAGTGTGACATTTTCGCACTCATTGCTGGCAACACACTTTGACAAACGAACTCAGGATTGGTTCGTCGGGTTACACCTTTTTTTTAGCAAAAGAACACAAAAATGCGGGTCAGTGCAACATGCCGAAAAAACTTTTATTGTACTATGTTAGTATTATGTTATATGGGGCAATCCATGACCATGATAACCATAAGGCCTAGTTTTGGTTGATCTATTTACGACGGCCATGGATTTTGGGTTAAATTGTTATCTAAAATTTTTTCAATATTAAAAAGCTCTATACAAACCCAAGTCAAATCAAAATCAGTTTTTTTTTCACAAAAAAAAAAACTTTCTTATATGCGATTTTCTTATATCCTTTTTCTTATATCCTTTTTTCTTATATCCTTTATCTACGCACAGATCAAGTTGGCTAGATAGACTATGATTGTCACAGCCGCTGTTGTCGAAGGGGACACAATCTATTTCACCCTGTATTGACACAGGGTGGTCAGTTAGTATTTTTTCTAAATAAAGGGCTAGCAGAATTTCCAGAAGAAAAATGCTCTTAAGAATGACCCAAATGAAGAACTCCCAAAAACAGACTAAAAATCCCCATGAAAATTTCTTCAAAAATTCTGAAAAATCTCCCAAAGAATTTAGGAATAATTCCCTAATGAAAAATTGGCGCTACGATGCCCATATAAAAAATGGCCCAAAAACCAAAAAAAAAAAATTGATGAACTTTTCTTTACGTGCTCTAAGATCGGATTTCCTTTAAGTCTTTTTCTCCTACACGCTGAAAAAAAATTGCCATTTTAACAAATTTCAACAAACAAGTTCGCATCAAACATATATATATTTTTCCATACCACAAACATTAAGTTGTTTGTAGGTGATAAATATCGAATATATATGTATGCAGTTTTGAGTCATTTTTTATTTTTTTTTCAATTTGTGAATTTCTATATAACAATCCATCCCATTCTCTCGGTGTTGATATTATTTTAATGAGTGTAAATGCAAAAAAAAAAATTACGAAACCAGTTGCAAATACACACTTATTCGCACCCAAATGTTGTGCTTTGTTGAATTTAATAAGTTCGTTGTCTGTTTTTCCCAAACACGCTATTGCTTATACACAAATACGTAATATTAATAGCAAATGAGTTATATTGAGCTTTACTTGCTACAAACACCAAACACGCGTTTTAGTTGTGTGTAAACAAAAAAAAGACTTATTTTTTAGCGTGTAGTAAGAAGCACTCTGAAGTTAGCTGCAAAAAATGCTCTCTCAAATTTGTGAACGATTTTGCAAAAACCAACCAGCAAACTTCGAACAGCACAAAGTTGGCCTGTTTAGAAAAGCTGATTTTTGTCGTTCTGAAAAATCCAATGATATTCTAAGCTTATTATATTCGAATAATTCTCCACATGCTGCTTGTGATAATTTAAAATTTACATTATTATCCTATAATTCTCTTTCGATTCACCAAAGATGTCAAGGCGACTAAACTAGCAATTTGCCTGGTTGGAAACGTTGCCACCAACGCCCTCTCAAGAAATATTAATTGATTTCAATTTTGCATTTCCTAACACTGATCGATTGCACTAACCACCATGTGGGCTTAAAACCCCAAAAAGTCCAAAGTCCAATTAATATTAATATTGGAAGCTATCAGAGCTTATATTTGCACATTATGTTGTAGATTTGAATTTTATACAAATATTTGTATGTGCATTTGTACTCATGGGTAATTATGATCCACACACCGCACATCTTCAACTTGGCGAGCTTTAATTCAGACATTAACCCCATTAAATCGAATGGCAGAAGAAAACAAAAACAAACCAAAAAAAATATTAATGTGCATACTTTTGGGTTAACTTTGTTATTTTCTCCGTTTCATTTGAGGACTTTAGCATTATTTCTGAATGGAGCTGACTTCCACAACGTTTCGTTGGTCGCTCATTCATTTAATGATGACATTTGCAATATTAACACAAGACAAATGTTTTTTTTCTTTTTAGAAAATAAAAACATCAGACATCTGCCTCGGTGTTGTCGGTCCGCTGCATTTACTTGACCAGCTTTGTGTTATTTTTAGTCTTGGTTGGTTTTCAACTTGAAGCTATTTTAGCCAAATGACCTCGTACCGTACCAGCTTTTTGAGCGGAGTTTTCTACTAATCTCCGTTGATTTATGGCGCCTTAGGCATTCTACACAAAATTTGTTGAAAGTTTAGCTAATGTCCGTAATATGTATAATTTCGAAACAGCTTAAGGGTACACAACGGACAATAGGGTGGTTTTTCTTTAAATCATTCAGTGGCAACGCCAAGCCATCGCTAGGCCCGGTTTCACACAGTGAGATCATCCACAAAGATGATTTTGACTACAAGTATTCTTTTAGATCTGCTCGTCACCGTATGAAAAAAGTCGCTGTAACATTTATAGATTTACGACAACACGTTTTGTTTGGCGTTCTGCTAATTTTTATTGTCATTAATAGTCGTTAAATAAATAAAAATCAGTTTATGTTGGATCAAGTTCGTTCATGTTGGAGTTTTTCTTTGTTTTTGAACACAAAGACATGCTTTTGTTCAGTCCCGCATTCATTCATTCATGCCTTCTGCATCACTGGAGTGCTGTTGGAAAATGTTTTCTTTTGACTTTAACACCGGCCAGACAATGACAACGCCGCACCAACATGTACGACACTTGTGTAAACCATACATTCGAGTCGATGGTGTAGTCATCACTGTATTGACTTCATCACACATTACAAGTTTGGAGCTTTCACTCTTACTGCGATGCGCAGCTTAGACCGCTGAAGATTTGAATGACTGCAACACATGTGGAATGGGACATAACATCAGCAACAACAATACATTCCCATAAAATGCAACAACAAATGTCCAACTATAGATTGTATTTGGGGTCCTCGTAATTGCACCGTGGGTTCTGGACCACAAAAAGTGCCCCTAACATTTTTTATTTTATTTTATTTATTTTTATTTAATCATATGAAAAGTATTTCTAAGATTAAAAAGATTATAGAGCACTAGCATCAATGGCTATCAGCTCAAATTATTTATTATTAATTACAATTCAAAGTAAATCTATGTTCTAATTTTGGGTCCAAGGGTAAACCGGGTGACAAAGACCATTTGGCTTGATTTTTGCAGCGACAGACCAAAGCCTATTGCAGGAATCGAACCCACAACCCTCCCGCTGATAGGCATGCACGCTACCAACTCGCCTACCGGGGCGCTTCCCTAACATGATTTTGAATACCTTTTCTTGAGGAAAAATAAGAGTAACAACCCATATCCTGATTCTTCTGAAAGATTTTCTTTCACAGTAGTTCTATAAGGCTATTTACGACTTATGAAAACCTACAATTGAAGCTATTTACGACTTTCAAAGACCTATACATTGAAGCAAGAAAGGAAGTCCTTGCTTTGCAACTGTTAGAGCGATGCTCGTAGGTTCAAGCCCATATCCTGATTCTTCTGAAAGATTTTCTTTCACAGAAGTTCTAGAAGGATATTTACGACTTTTGAAAACCTACAAATTGAAGCGAGAAAGAAAGTCCTGGCTTTGCAAATTTTACAGCTCACCACACGGAGAAAACGACGGCCTCTGTAACATATTGTCCCAAGTATATTTTGGAGGAAACATATAGACCCCTTACCGTATGCGCCATTTTTTCGACACTTGCTGTTTAATGAAATTCGAGAAAAAAATACATATATGAAAAATACATATATTGAACGATATCATATTGATATTTTTCCCACTTAGCCCCATTTTGTTAACGTTTAATATCAATTCGTTAACGAAAATATCAATTTGATATTGTTTTTTCGCTCGGTGTACAGATGTTTGGAGCAGCTGCAAAAATACATATGTTTCGGCTAGCAGCAATGTTCCTAAACATACATAGCATTGCAAGCAAACATATATGTATATGCTTATGTGCAAACATACACATGTTTTTATGCAATCATTTATATTATTATTATATATCAGTGCATACAATCATAGAAATTGTTAGTCTGCTGGCCCAAACATATATATGTTTGTGTTGAAAAGCTATATAATTTCACTCAAACATAGATATGATTGTATGCGAACATATGTTTTTTAACATATTTTGTCTCTGAGCAGTAAATCCTTTTATAATCCATTGATTTTGACGTTGGATAATTCTGATATCTCAAGAAGTTAACAGAATATACTCGTCATTATCATTCTATTATTTATTTTAAGCTTTACAGTTTTAAGAGGACACAAACAGAAACTTATCCTGTTTGTTCAATACACTAAAGCAACCACATGAATTATGTTAAATACGTTTAATTCAGTTGGAGGTCGTTATGATAAGTAATGGACCCATACACGCTGAAAAAAAAATGGCCATTTTAACAAATTTCAGCAAACAAGTTCGCATCAAACATATATATATTTTTTCATACCACGAATATAAACTTGTTTGTAGGT
This sequence comes from Hydrotaea cyrtoneurina, assembly GCA_958296145.1. NCBI lineage: Eukaryota > Metazoa > Arthropoda > Insecta > Diptera > Muscidae > Hydrotaea > Hydrotaea cyrtoneurina. Next base: position 67,314,671 of record OY282515.1, read on the forward strand.
GATAAATATCAAATTTATATGTATGCACTTTTGATTTACTTTTAATTTTTTTTCAATTTGTGAATTTCTATATAACAATCCATCTCATTCTATCGGTATTGCTTTTATTTTAAAAAGCGTAAATGCAGAAAAAAAATTACGAAAACAATTGCAAATACACACTTATTCGCACCCAAATGTTGCACTTTGTTGAATTTAATAAGTTCGTTGTCTGTTTTTCCCAAACACGCTATTGCTTATACACAAATATGTAATACTAATAGCAAACGAGTTATGTTTACATCCAAATAAGCTTTGTGTACAAGGAAATAAGCTTTACTTGCTACAAACACACGCGTTTTACTTGTGTGTAAACAAAAAAAAAGACGTATTTTTCAGCGTGTAGTGGCAAGGATTCCAGTTGAAAGTAGCTCAGTGTCCTTAGAGGAACGTTGAGTGAAACACATAATACTAGACAATTTTGTGCAAATCATCATAAAATGGCTACACGCTGAAATGAAAAATTGCCATTAAAACAAATTTCAGCAAACAAATTCGCATATATGTTTCCATACCACAAACATTAACTTGTTTGTAGGTTATACATATCAACTATATATTTATACAATTTTTGTGTTACTTTTCATTTTTTTACTTTCAATTTGTGAATCTCTATGTATTAATTCATGTTATTCTCTCGGTTATTGTTATTGTCGGAAAGAGTGTAGAGGCAAACAAAAAACTGCTGCAAATACACACTTATTCGCACTCAAATGTTGTACTTTGTTGAATGTAATAAGTTTGTTGTCTGTTTTTCCCGAACACGCTATTGCTTATACACAAATACGTAATATTAATAACAAATACGTAATATTTACATCCAAATAAGGTTTGTGTAGAAAGAAATAAGCTTTACTTTACCAAACACGCGTATTACTTGTGTGTAAACATTTAAAAAATATGTATTTTTCAGCGTTTAAGAGAAATTGTTCATTAATATTTCCAAAATAATCGATTTGGCCTATGGACGACGGTCCATGGTGTATAGGGTATACAAGATTCGCCCCAAACCAACATAACAGCATTTTAAGCTACAATTTGTCGACATTTTTTTCAGACTGAAACTCGGCACCACATAAATATAAAGTATTTCACAATCTCCACTCATAAACTATTGCCTCGCATATGAGCGGTGTCTTTTCCCGGTACCCTACATATGAAATCTTATTGTTGTAAATTACGATTGTAAAATTATACTTTATCTCTTTCCACCTGAGACGGTACGAGTCACAATATTATCCGACCGTAATGCCACAACATGCAAGTGCACCACGACGCTGTAGGTCTTTGAGGCGCGGTGTTCATAAATTGTCAACAGCAAAGTAGAAAAGAAGTAAAATGAAAACGGTGGCCGAAATCCAAGACACACATTGTAAGGACCCCAAAAACCGTATACGCGGCAGTGTATGTATGTGGCATACCGTGATATAAATCTTAAAGAAAGGTATTAAATTTACACCTTTATTTAACATGTCCTCATATTTAGCATGCGGCTGCGGCTGCGGCGGCTGCTGCATGTCCCACAAACATGACTGGCATTGCATGTGCACTTGGCTTTGATTACTTTTGCAGCCACTTTTCTTTTTGGTTGGCTTCTTGAGGTCACCAACGCCATCTCGGTGTTGCAGGTTTTATTTCAGTATCAACTGAAATCCGGTTGTTGTTTTTCTCTCTTTATATGATTTCAAGAAATTGTATCAGTTATCTGCCGATATGATGACCATATTATGTGTTCGAACATGTCGTCGATGGTTGCCAGTAACTCGCTGAACACTTGTGTCTATGCTCTTTAAAGTACAGTGGTTGTTTTGTATCAACCGGGTTTTTAGCCTGCAGCATTTAATGACAATTTCTTCTTTCTTTTGAATACAAATGCAGTGTGGCGTTTGTTGAGATAACCTACGCATAAGTTTGAGGTTTCAAATTCAGTGGGCTCAGTGTAAGCACAGACATAAGGTCTACTTGATACACGCTGTTCTAAAAATACATGTTTTTATGTCACTACAAGAAATTAGTTGAATTTTCACTTAATCATCTCTTCAGGGGATCTAGTTTATTGGCTGTTATCCGAGATTTGCATCTTAAGCGAACATAGTGGAGTTAAACCAAACTAAATGTTTAAAATTATGGAATTTATCCGAAATTTGAACATAAGCAAATGAGACTTAAACAAGTTAGAGGAAGCCAACGCTGATTGGTTGATAATCCAAAACTACAATTTGGCAATGCACAAATGTATGGAAATTATCTGGCACATAAGCGAATGAGACTTCAATAAGTGAAAGGAAGCTGTCTTAAATTGGTGATTGACAGCTAAAACAAAACTTCCATTTAGCCATACTAGTAGGCTTTTATCCGAAATTTGCATATAAGCGAAGTAAGTTAAATAAAGCTATTGAAAATTGGCGATAGACAGTCAACATAAGCGAGCTAGACTTTAATAAATTGGTGATTGACAGCTAAAACAAAAAAGTAGGGCTTTTATCCGAAATTTGCATATAAGCGAATAAGACTTAGGAAAGTTAAAGAAAGCTATTAAAAAATTGGCGATAGACAGTCAACAGAAGCGAACTAGACTTTAATGAGTTAAAGGAAGCTGTCATAAATTGCTGATTGACAGCTAAAACAAAACTTTCATTGAGCTTTTATCCGAAATTTGCATATAATCAAATAAGACTTACGTAAGTTATAGGCAGCTATGGAAAATCGGCGATTGACAGTCAACCAAAACCAACGCATAGTCAAGCGAATAAGTATGGCAGTTATCCGAAATGTGCATATAACCGAATGAGACTTAAATCAGTTAATGACAGCTGTTGTTGACTATCAGGTAAACTACCATTTACCTATGGAAAAAATCTATAGTGGTTAGCAACCATACAACTGCTACATACAGCAGATCTACTACCGCGACACATCCGTAAGGCCCGGAAGACTATTGTGAGAACATGCAAGACCTTATTCAATATCGAATGCGCAGAATACCAAGCATCGAGTGGCGGTCTTCCAAGGCTACAGATGCAATAGAGTCCTTAGCCACCAGCCTCCTGCAATTTCGTATACTGCGCGGCAACTTTCCAGGCAAACCCGTTCAATGCTGGAGCAACTAAAAGCTGGCTGGTGCTGCTACAGAGAATGCATTGTTCTAAACCCTCCCTAATTTATTTAATTGTCCATCCAATACCACCTCCCTACAACCCATTAATTTGTTGTCATGTTCAACAGAAATTTTGAAAATTTAGTATTTTTTATTCCACAGACAGGAACTTTCGGCAGCAGCAGCAGAACCGCTACCACAATAACAACCGTCTAGTCGTTTAACAGCTAGATTCCCCCATATAAAATATATAAATGTTTCTAAGTTTTAAGTTCCTCTTAGGGACACAACTTAAAAAATAATGAGTAGGGTGAGAGTCATTTGATGAATTTTGTTAAGGAAGCCACTGGTGCACTGGGCAACTGTTAAAAATTATCAAGAAGTCTGCTCCCAAGCGGAGTGAGTCGACCTTTGTGTAATATTAAAAAGCCATTGGGACTTGGTCTGCTTTTTAACCCCCGTATTATTAATAAAAAAAAACTTTAAACAGCTTTACAATCGGTTGTTAAGTGAAATATGTGAAAACATCAATACAAATTTCACACATTTATCATAACAACGATTTGTAATGTTATTATAAAATTTGTATAAATAAATTGTGACATTCATTTTGAAGTTATACCAAAGACTGTACAGAGGGCAGACGTCTCAAGTCATTTGTTTACGCATTCGTTCGGCTACACACTCTAGATGTCAGTAGTTGTCACGGCGATATTTTGAAAGGTTTCAATACTGTTTGTTTTAAACAAATACTGTTTAAATGTTCAGCAAACGCCTTCAGACGTCTGCCCTCTGCATGGTCTTTGGTTGTACAATGAAGCCTATGATTCATTTTACCTTTTCAACAAATGTTATTGGTTTCATTGGAATACAAGGTTTAATTTCACCAACTGCTGTACGAGTATGCATCCATTATGCTTATGAAAAGAAAGACAATATATTTCTTTTGACAATTCGGTACAAAACGACTTATATCCCATCTGAACATATCAATTAAAAATAGTTGATGCTCTAATAATGCTCGATGGCCATAAAATTTGGCCTAATCCAGCAAAATAAAGAAAATATACCCAAACAAAATTTGAATAAACAAATCAGTTACAAGATAAACTACACATAACAAAACATTTGAACAATACGTATGAATACGTATGAATACGTATGTATTTTTCCATTTCTGTCTACTTTCGACTCCAAATGATAATGGGATTTAAAAGTATTGGAGAAAAATGTTCACAACGGACGGACGGACGGATAAAGACAACAACAAAACATGGTAACAAATGCTACTTTACGGCTCCGAACAACAACAACAACAACAAGAAAAGAAAAAAGCCGTACCAAGAGTGGCTCGGAAACAGGCCTGCCGGCCGGCTTAACCGGCCCTCTAGTGGTCTATCGGTTAATAATGAAAGGCATGAGCACACACACACACATATGAGCTGCGAGTAGTGTTCGGGGCTGTCATCGTCATGCCTATTGATGGCCATAAAAGCGTGTTTTTATTAACACTTAACTCGACAGAGAATAAAGCACAGACATATCATTGAGGTCTTTAGCACCTTTTGTCCCTCTCTCCCTCCCCAGAAATAATACAAAGACAGCACTGGCCGCTTGATTGTAACCTCTCCCCCTTCTTGACAAAGAAACATCAACATAAAACTGTTTGCCGCCTTATGACTGGCATATACACATGTATGTAGGTCAGTTTAGAGGAAAATTCAAACAAACAACGAAACGCAGTTTTATGTTTTCGGGTAAACACAACGAATGATATCTTATGATATGGTTTTATTACCCCAAACCATACATGTACCCCTACAACGATGCGTGAAGAGCTAAACGAGCTCATTGCTATTTACTTGACTGTGACTGTGCATGTAAATATTCCGACACTTTTGAGTTTTTAGTCTTAGGTGACAGACTACGTTATAGGGATACATAAAATAAGTAGAATTTAAACGAAATTTGCCCATACTAAGTTGAATTATTACCTTGCAATTAATAAATGGTTTGACTTTGATTCTAGCTCAATTTTGCAAAATATTAATTTGTCTTGAACTTGATTCTAGTTCATTTTTACAAAACATTAATATTGCGTATCGAATGTTATGTAAAAGTTCCTATTTTACCATAAGCTGAACTGAATGAAAACTCACTAAACTATTCTCAAGCTTTTCTTGGTGAAACCTGGGTGGGCAAACTTGAAACAAGCATTGAGAAATTTTTGATAATAAAGTCAGTTGTTAAAAATATATTTTTGTGTTTTGTTCTCTTTTTTTTTGCAAGTTACAATGTTTATATGAAAAAGTTGTTGTTGTTCACACGGTCTTATGACTTAACCCTTTAAAAAAGCAGATGTTGTTTCAAAAAAAAAAAAAAAATAATAATAATACAGAGTAATATGAAAAAAAAGTGCCAGTGCCACATGTGTTCTCTTGTCTCGTTAGTTGTCATAACCTGAAAGCATGTCACTTTTTCAACAAGCACAGCAAACAAGAATGGCATTATCTTCTGAGAACTGTAATAAAAACTTCCCCAAGGAACCTATAACAACACGAAGAAAGTGGCATTTTTTTTTGATCTTTTTGGCTAATGAAAATTTTTTAGTTGCCAACAAATTGTCTGGTTTTAAATTGACTGCAGTGTATAGAACACGGAAGTTGCCAACATTTGTGTTTATTTGAGGTTATTATGCTTATCAAAATTTGTTTAGTTTATATATATATATATATATATTAGTTCCTTTTACTCTTGCAAGGAGCATAGGGCCGCGAAAAAAACACTGCAAGCCTGGAGGCGATGTTGGCAGCCCCAACACCAGGTTCGGATGCTTTGGCCTAATCAGCCATTCGTCTTAAACAAACCCTGATTGCCGAAACCGCAACAACAAGATGAATTACTAATAAACCCGATTTAAAATGTGTTTAGTTTAATCTGAAAAAATTAAAAAGTGAATAAACACATTTTCGTTTATTTGAGGTTCTTTTGCCGTTTTTGTCAGTTTTTAACACATCAAACACGGGAGTGGCCAACCATTTTTTGTTTATTTGAGCTCCTTTTACTTATATTTGAAGTTTTCTTCAGTTTCTTATTAAAGGGTGTTGCCAACAATTTTTGTTTATATAAAACTATAACATTTTTCGTTGCCAGCCTTGCGGACGCAAAAACAAGCTGAAAGACGACAAGTTTTTCATCAGTCTAAATAGGCTCATACAGACGCTAGAATCTAACGATAACACATAAAAGTTGGAGTTACCAACCACTTGTAAATCGGTGATTGAAAGCTATGTATGGCACTCCACGATAAAACGAATGACAGTTATCCGGATTGAAATGATAATCGATTGACAGATAAGCTATTGACACGTAAATCAGTTTAGTTAAAGGAAGATATCGTTAATTGGCTATTCACAGTAACTACCCATGGAAATAGCTAGGACAGTAATCCATAATGAGCTCGCTATGCTTGTAGAAATTTGTTCAGTTGACAATTTAACGAGTTGCAAACCATTTTTTGTTTATTTGAGCTCGTTTTGCTTATAAAAAAAATGTTTTAGTTGCCAAACAATTTTCCGTACTTTTCATCAGATTGGTATTCAATGGATTTGCCAACCAGTCGCATGGGCAAACAAGCTGAAAAACAACTCGTTTTGATATCAGTCTGAATAGGTCCTTAAACAGCCTTTCTAATCTGGCGACAGTGCCTACAAATGAGAGTTGCCAACCGTTTTTTGTATTGGGGAAAAGTTCTAACTCTGCCGTTATAAGTACAATTAATTTGTTGCCACATGAGTCTTGTCTTCAAAACAAAATAAAACTATTGGAAATCAGCTGACAAAAATTGTGGGTCTACAAGTGCACGTGTAAGTTCGTTTGAAAACTTTCGTCGCAACTTCCCGCAACAATTGTCAACAGTTACAAATTGTCAAAGCATTTGCAGAAAAGTATGGACAAGCAATTTTATTTTTCATAAACATATCATAATTTTGTTTTTTCTTTACTCCAAAATTGAACGTTTTTTTTAAGAAAACAAAACACAATAAAATTATACCATTAATTGACACACAAAAAAATGTGTTGGGGATCTCTAAATTTCGTGTCAAGGAATTTTCGTTGGCAGTCGTTGGCAGTATCAAAAATTGCTGTGTATTAGTAAAAAAACAAGTGTGAGTGTGTTGAATTTTTCGACTAATCACTATCATGTGGCACTGCGGGGGGTAAAGTACCACCAGTCTGAACAGACTATTTTTGGCATTTCATCTGAAGAAAATTGCCGTTTTATGACCATTTCCCCTTACAGAGTTGCCCAACCTCTTTCTGATATCCCGTTACAGCTACATCGTATTGTGTAAACAACCCTTTTTTTACAATCTCTTAAACACAATGTATCATTAACTAAAATCATTACAATATCCGATCTTCAAATCAGTGTGAAATATTGTTAACCGTGAAAATCACACCATTTTGCCAAATAACCATGAAACCGTTAAAGCGCATTCACAGTTAATTTCACCCACCTGATGATGCTCATACCGTAGGCCAAATAAAGTAATCACAAAATTATACACAGTATCCATTACTAATAAAGGCAACATTAATTTTTCCACATGATTGGAAATCGTTCAGAAATTAACTCCGCAAATAACAACATTCCGTAAATTGTTCGGTACCATCCCATTCCCCCCGCTCAATTGGCCATAACCGGGCAAGTGACAACACACTTCTTCAACACTTTGGGATGCAGTTGAATTGCAATGGTTGCACTCGCGTATTCCTTTAAAATGTCAGAGACAAGCAACGTGGAACGCGAAAAAATATTACAACTTAATTACATTTAAATGGCAATTTATAAAGAAACGAAATTCCACAGCAACGGCAGATTGTAGACAATAATGACATGAGTGTACTACAATTGGCCACAACCAACAAAGACCGTATTCGAACACTGAAAACTGCAAAAGACCACAACGAATGAATGAAGCACCAGTGGACAAACCGGACGGACCGATCCATACAACATATGAATGAACCAAACCCACAGCAGAGTAATGCTCACTCACTTAGTCCACAGACGGCCATCATGCACTGCACTCCAGCGGTCGCTCGCCCATCCATTCGACCACAAACTGTCAAATAATTCAAAATGTCCGTCTAACAAATCGTTTAATTTATTAACTTCAAGCGCATATTCACTACACTCAGCGACACCGAAAGCCAAACTTTAAAATATCGTCTTCTTCTTCACCGCAGTCTTCGAGAAATGTGAAATATTGCAATATTATGAAAATGTTGCGGCAAAGACGAAGACGTTTTTCCCAGCGCGCCAACCAAAAGAAAAATCCACTGTCTTGAATTTGGTACATATGAAAACTGTGTAATTGATGCATATTTCTGTGTTGTTGACACACGGAGACAGCCCGAGACAGTAGCCGCGAGAAGGGGGGGGGCTATGATAAGATAAAGTGGTTTCAAAATTTCCCAATTCAGTATTTGTTGAGGCGAATAATTTCTAACAGTTGCGCTATTAGATTAGATGTGATGATCATCTAATTTGTAAGTGAAATGCTAACAGGATAAGGTCCATTTTTCTCAATGTTTGAGCCGTTTTTTGAGTTTGTGTTGGTATTTCACAACCATGTAGAAACATTTTATCTGTAATTCACAGTGTAGGGTTTATGCTGTGATCCCTCTTCTATATTAAGGCCCAATGAATGAGTCACGTATGATCTTTGTTTTAACTTAGCTATAATAGTATATATAGATTAACTTGTGCATTAACTCTAACGTAAATGCACAAAATCCAACTGAGTTTATACTGCATTTAAGTATTTTAATTATGTAAAAATCAGTTTCAAATAAAACTGAGTTTAAACTTCGAATGTTATCTGAACAAATGCGACATTTTTACTAAACGTTAGAATTTGGTAAATATTTTCAACCACAAACCAAAGTATATTCTCAAAGTCCAATAAACAGTGTTTGATTGGCAACACTGGCTGTGTGACAAAAACAAGTGGCTATTCATAACATGAAATGGTTTCAGTGAGTAAATCCTTGCAAGAGATTTTTTAAAAAACTTGCAAGAGATTTTTTTGAATTCTTAGACCCAACGTTAACCGACAATTATGTAAAAATCAGTTTCAAATAACACTGAGTTTAAACATCGAATAGGTTTTTGAGTCGTCAGTCAAAATAATCCACCCTTTCGGCTGCGCTGATGTGGCAACACTAATAGTTAACAATCGTCGGCCCATTATCTCAATGTCCGATTAAAATTTATCGTAACAATATACTACCGGTTAGCACAGTTTACATTTCTCAATATCTACTTAGCGTTTATAGGATCGATAAATGATAACCGGCACTTGTCTGCCGGTTAGTCGTTTATCATAACGAAAACCATGAACAGCTGATGTGATGAATTCACTCCTTTTCTGTCATTCTTTTTGTTTTTCTTTCACAACAATATTTAAAATTGAATTGAATAAAATTTTTAAAATATACTGCACAGCTAAGAATACACAGCTATGCCATTTATTTTTATCATTTATATACTTCTACACGGTAGAGTTGCCGTACTACCATTTGTCAGCCAGTTAATTTAACGAATACATGAGAAAATGAAAATGTTTAACCGGCAGTATATCGTGTCGATAAATTAATGTGCCGGTTAATTAACCGTACATTGAGATAATGGGCCGTAATCTTTCACAATCCACTGTTAGACACACAAGAAAAGCCTGTTGTCAAATTGTCGAAATAAAATGGAATAAAGTCAGCAAAGCTGAGTTATTTTAGTAATTTCTGATTTCTTTCCCATAAATAGTGATTTTTCACCAACAGCAGCCAGCTAATCTTACTTCCTTCCTTCTATCCATTTTATATTGTGTAGAAGCAGCTGTTTACTAAATGCAGGAAAATGTCGTTGGTGAGGGTAAAATTTTAATTTACATTAACGCTGTCGTCTGTCTAGGCTACTAAACTTAAAATCAATTTTTTCAGTCAACATTTAACTGCAGTTTACACGTCCTATTTTGGACGTTTAAACTTCCGTCTGATAGCCGACATAGTGGTGACAGCAGTCAACGGAAGAAGAAGATCTAGCATTTAGCAAAACAGAACGTCTTCTTTTGTATCTTTAATTTGGTTTACAAACTTCATCTGATTTTTCTTTAGACATTTGCTTCACCCCAATCCACTACAAAAGTTAATTGGGTTTTAATTATTTAGCGGTTAACTATTAGTGTTGCCACATCAGCGCAGCCGAAAGGGTGGATTATTTTGACTGACGACTCAAGAACCTATTCGATGTTTAAACTCAGTTTTATTTGAAACTGATTTTTACATAATTGTCGGTTAACGTTGCGTCTAAGAATTCAAAAAAATCTCTTGCAAGTTTTTTTTCTTGTAGGATTTACTCACTGAAACCATTTCATGTTACGAATAGCCACTTGTTTTTGTCACACAGCCAGTGTTGCCAATCAAACACTGTTTATTGGACTTTGAGAATATACTTTGGTTTGTGGTTGAAAATATTTAGCAAATTCTAACGTTTAGTAAAAATGTCGCATTTGTTCAGATAACAGTAGGTTTTACCTAGCTGCCAGTATATAGCTCTTAGCTTAAATTCATTTGGCTGACATAAATTTGCAGCTATCCAATTCGGTTACCCCCCGTGTATGACTATCACTGAATTCACACAATTCGATATTCCTGGAATTTGTTCTAATTCGATATATATAGAGGTTCACACATACACTACTTACATCACCAAATCGTATGGAGAGAGAAAGAGAGTGATTTTTAACACTTTGAGCGCCTCGTGTCCCAACGGTATCTGTTCGTCAGATATCCGTGGTCTGGTCCCCGACGTAAGACCTGCCGGAATCCGCAGCTATCCAGGGAGTCTCATTCGTTCATTGTCAAATGGCCGGTTGACCGGATGACGCACTATAGAGAAAATTCGTTCTTCAGCAGAACTGCTCGTATTTGGAACAATCTTCCAGCAAATGTGTTATTAAATTCAAGGCAAACACTACTTCATCTTTTCTCCCTACCATACAATCTTCCAGCAAATGTGTTATTAAATTCAAGGCAAACACTACTTCATCTTTTCTCCCTCCCATACACTTCGGTCCTTAGCGATAGCACAGTTCGTTGCAATTAATAGAGGGCATTCCCCGAGTGTTAGTCAACAAAAAAAATGTGAACCGGACTAATATGACAATTTGATGTTTATATTTATTTTAGCATTTAATGTATATTTGTTTTACTGGCCACCCGAGATTAAGCACAATTCTAGTTGTACGGAATGAAATATGGATTTTTATGTTAATCGAGTGTTTCCTAGTAAAAATTATTGTTTCCAACTTAAATGATCTAAATAAAACTACCTGCGACAGTAATCACCTGTAGTTCATAAGATCTTATTGCTGATATTTGTTTTCTTAAAATATAATGAACTGTAAATGTCATAATTTGATACTCACTGAAATTTAATCAACGGTTTTAGATCAACCTCAAATGTGTTATGCCCAGGGAAATATATTGACAAACAAACGTTGGAGTTTTTTTTCCGATCTGATGGTCTTTAGGGGTTTACCAATTCATTTCAAAAATCTGCAAGCACAAAGAAAATATATAAACAAATGAAGACACGCCCAATGTTATCGGCAAATAATATGTGAACTTTCGCAAAATCCAATTCGTTTATTTCACTTAGCAAATTTATATGTGCCTCCACCGGTTATCAGTTTTGTGATTAACGTTTCCTCCATCTAGAATGAAATACAAATTTTTATTAAAATTCGGTGGTAAAAATTATTTGTTTGTCGGGTGATCGTAGGAGATAATGAAATTTACCGCGTTGCCAGCTATCATGAATAGTGAAAAGTGGTGCCCAGCCAATGAGGTTGCCAGATTATACGGGAATTGACAACACTGAAAAAGAATGAAAGCACTGTCAAGCCACAAACACAAATAATTTAATTAATTTAAAAAAAAAATATCGCTTTTAGTTAAGTGCCGAAACAACTTTTGCGAGGAGGTGTGCTAACCTGATGACGCGCGATATATATGGGAATATATAAACAAATATGTATGCATATAAAAATGAACTGTAGGAGGGAATATTTGGAAAAGTGTGAGAAAATGAGCTGCAATTAATGTCGGAAAAGTCCGATTTATTATCATTTGATACGCTGTCGTTGTGTGGTATTGTTGGGTTGTAACCCTCTAAGACACCGCTATTTCGGCCGCCATTTTACACGCAATTGTTATTATTATTGTCGCAGGTTATTTCAGGAATAAGTAAATGCTTTCTGACTGGAATAAGAGTAAAGCTTTTAAATTATAATTATTTCGAACACGATCTAATGTGCTCATTAGGCGTGTTTTCGATAAACGGCTAGCTTAAAAAATCACTTAATTTGTATGTACAGTTAATCGATATTAAGCATTATTCGAAATTATTTGGTTTCTGTCTTATAAAACATAACACAACAAAATGCAAATTTGAAATGGTGATAAGAGAACGAAGATGCCATTCTTTGTAATTGAGTGCAGAAGAAGAAGGAAATAAATACAAAATTTTTTCGAAAATATTATGTATATTTATTATTAAGATTTTTTTTTTCCGATTTTCATGAGTAATTATTAACATTTTTTCACAGAACTATTTCGCGAGTTTGGCGATTTCTGTAGCAGAATATACATGAAATATATGACAAAGAACAGAAGAACCTAAGCAATCTTTTTTTTTAGGTTTAAAAACTAGTTTTAGGAAATCGATTGTTCTACATTCATAATATCCATACGCATGTAACCAGTGATTAATAACCACTCAATGTCAATGAAGCCTTAACATTTTTCAAAGCTTGTCCTCGTACATTAAAATGACAATGTCGCTCATTACACCGTGTTACACACATTCTGTCCTATGAACCAAGTTTACTTTTTCGGAAAGGGGATAAAAAATAAAAATACACGTGTATCGGCGATTTTCATGTACATGTCAGAATTTTTTTTTTAAAGTTAGAAGTATGAACTCGTAGTGGCCTGTGTGAAAGCCTTTGGACCGATTTTTAACCCTGAGAATTGATAAAAATCTATTTAACGTGATACAGACATTTCCACGAGTCTGCCTGCCAAAAGTCGATTGGATCACTGAAAAAGGGTTAAAAATCGGTCGAAAGGCTTTCACACAGGCCACTACGAGCTTTATACTTCAAAAGTAAAAAAAAAAAAATTCTGACGTGTACATGAAAATCGCCGATACACGTGTATTTTAATTTTTTCCCCTCAATCCGAATATGTGCATTTGGTTCATAGGACAGAAAAAAATCTATTTTTTGTAACACGGTGTTATTTGTTAGTCGGGCAATTATTTACGCCTAATTAAGTGTTTCTTTTGTGCCAAGTGAAATGCAAATCAATCAATTTCATTTTATCTGGCACACAATGTAAAAATATTATTTAACATAATGACTGTTATGACATTTGACAGTGTACAGACATTCCCCTCCGACAAATTTGATACACGACGGTGAAATGTTCATATTTAAATGCTTGATTGTTATTACCTACGACAAAAAACATGTGTAAATATCATAATCAGCAGAGTTACCAGACCTATGTCAAGTAGTTAACAGTGAAAATGTTGAAATTTTAGACCGATCGGAAATAACTAAAAAAAAAAAAATACTTTAAATAATACAAAAGCTTCCAACAATGTATCTTTTGGTGTTGACCTAAAAATGTGCATTACGAAGAACGTTTCTAAGTTGAGTAATCAAAGAAGGCCCACTGTATAGGTACCAAGATGTCCAAATCGATTTCAAAAAATTTCAGAACCGATGTATACTGAATTTTGACTTTCACAGAAGTCCCAAGGCAGGAATCTCTGCCAATTCTGTGACCTCCGCAAGATCTTTTTGTATACTTATCTTTACCTGTAATAGCCAGCACGATCCTTCGCTTTATTTCGATGCTGACTTTTTTATTACTACTGATGGCGGCATCGAGGTAGATCAATTCGTCCTAATAAATGAGGTCGCAGTTAAACCAAGATTAAACCAAGAAAATAATCCACAGATTCCGCTAACACTTTTATCAAAAAACGTATAAATAATTAAAATAATATATATATCACCATTTATTGGCCCTATGTCGCATAGATCCATCGTCTCCGATTCCATCTCTATACGTCAAAAATCACCTATGACATCTCACTCTATCTTTCCGGCGTTGTCAATGTCGTCCGCATATGCGAGGAGAATGTGAAACAGTAAACAGTGACGGTTTTATTAACTTCGGTGTCTGTTCAATATTTTTATAAGTTAATAAACTACCAACAAGAACATAAATGATTGAACATCTGCTTGTTATGCAAAATATGGGCTAGCACATTAGTTGGTCAGAGTAGGGAGCCGATTTGGTCCATTGCGGCGCCGTCAGGCACCATCAAATTAGCCACCATTCTAATTTGTATTGGTGAAATGATATAATTAAGAGAGCCACCGAAATATCAGTATCTTTGTAAATCTCTGAATCGTTCATTAAAAATGCAAATTAATTTATGCGAAATAAAATTAAGACAACATTTGCTTTACCAAGTGTTTATTTGATTAATATTTTAAGCCCTCGAGCCCCACAACAACAAAACAAAAGGTCGTGTAAAATTAAAACAATAATGAACGTCATGTCCAGCATTTTGTTTTCTGTATTTTCAACGGGTTTTTTTTTTGGTTTCGTCAAGAGTAATTTGAACGATATAAATCAAAATTCCTGACACAGGATCATTAACCCCTAAAAGGAAGAAAAAACAGAAAACTGCATTAAACCACAAAACGAAACCATCGAAACAAACCCTAAATAAAAACTCAAACCAAAAAGCAATCTTTGTTAACGCGCAAGATGATGATGGTGGAGTGTATGGAGTACGGCTGAAGCCAGCATCACTCCACCGCATATTTTATGAAAACTTCATTATTAAAGGTCTGATGGAACATAATTTATCAAGCCAACGAAAAAAACAAAAACTACAATGCATTAACACTAAAACCAAGCATACATATTTTATGCATGCAGTTTTTTTTTTTTTATTTGTGTGTAGGTAACAGCGTCGCTGTGATGAATTTTGTTTAAGTTCGGCCGGGCCCGGTTGGCACCTTTAAAACTGATGACATTAAAATCTGGCTGTGTCTGTATACATTAACATTTTTGCATTTGGTTTGGTTTCTCGTATGAAATATTAAACCTATGCAGTTTTAAAGGAATTTTTCCTTAGCACTTGTACAACAAACATCTGAAAATCGTTACCATAAATTTTGGCCATAAAGTATGGTGGCCGTGTTAGTTATGTCAAGATTTTGTGACAGCACAATATTTCAATTTAAAAAGCAGCAACATGACATCAGATGGTTTAACAGGATTCTGTTACCATTTTAACAGAGAAGGGACAGAATAAAAGTCTGGACACGACTTCTATGAAAATAAATATTTTTTATTATTGTGCGTACTAGTTCTGAAGAAATCTAGAGGCCAAACCAAATTCCGAGGGAGTTCAACTGTAAAATCATAGGAGTGACAGATAGTTTTTAAATATTCATTTTTGTTTAGGACCAAAGCGCGGCTGACAAATTAAATGTCATTCATAACACATGTGAAAATGTGTTCAACTGGGTTACTGTTATTTTGCAGGAAGAACAAACTGAACACATCCCTTGTAGTGTAGTGTGTTCAATGGCCATTCACGCTTACGCCTTTATTTTCCTAATGTTGTAGATTTCAAAAATGTACAAGTGTAGTGTTACATAAATATTTGACTTTGCATTATTGCAGTGTAGTGTTTATGGACAAACGCAATGTACCACCAATCATCAGTGTATACAGTAGGACGGACAGAAACACGTATGAAATATACAACATTGAAACTGTGTGTATATTTATGCAGTCAATTTTTTTCATTCATTTTCTATAAACAATGAAGTTTTATGCACGTTTAAAACTCACTCAACGAACGATACTAAAGAGGAACAAAACTATAGAAACTGTTATATCGTATGCTCCTATGCTCGATTTGAAAACATGTACGTGAACAAAAGGTGATCAAGATCGATCATAAGAATACGCTACGCTATAATGCGATACAGACATTCTTTCGGGGATTCGTGGAACGTGTGCGGCTACATGTTTGACCGTATCAAATATGATGCAACGGACATTACATAAAACTACTCGCGTAACTTTAACTACCTTTCAAAAGAAGTATGATTTTAATCTCTATCAGTTGTACGAAATATATCTTTCAATCACGTTACATATCATATTTTCCTTTGTTTAATTTTTTTATGTTTTTTTTTTGGTGGGGGGTGGAGCCTGCTTGGATTAATGAAAGACTGTGTCAGGCAAAGCCAAGAACAGAGAGTTAACAGACATGCTTCTCAGCTGTTTACAACTAAAGGTCACTTTACACGATATGACTGACAGCTACAGATAACAACATGGATATACTCTGATACTTAGGCTGCCATTGAATTGCTCTACAATTTGTATTGGTGAATTCAATAATCAATTACAGTTGGCACGCATTCATTCCCCTGAAAACAAGAAGTTTTCAATCCCCATAATATGGAACTATACAGCAAATCAGCTGATCGAATTTGGGAAAACCACACGAAATCCATCCGATCTGAAACACATGGCCAATTCTACATTTCAACTCCATCTTAGAATAAAAGCTCTGACACAGATAAACGATGGGTAGTTTTAGACCAAAATATCACCAATCTTTAATATCGACATTCAGTGTAAACATGTCCATCACTGGGTAATGTCTGGTGGTCCAACTTACAACCAGGCATGCGATTTCGAAATACCTTGCAAATGTTATTCTGCTAATTTAGAACATTGAGATTAAGTAGTTTTTCCTTGAGATAGCAGATATGTCTCTTGGTTATTTCCCTTAACATTCCATGTCAAACTGACGGGGAACTTCTCTCGAATCGCTGAGCTGTGCACGATATAATTTGTAAAGTCACTGATTGTGACGTACCGTTTAATGCCGACTTCGAATGGCTAACACATTTCTAGAGAAGTTTTACATGGCTTAGAAATTACTCTCTTAATCATAAAGTCGGAAGCAGCCGCTGAAAAATTGTTGATGGTCTTACCAGGTTTCGAATGGTAATCGCATACACTACCTAACAGACCACGGCAGTCTATAAATTCCATGCCTCTGTTAACTATTTAACACTAGTAAGTTGTAATGCGCCTATGGCGCCCGTTAATTTGCTTGAGAAAGTATTTGTTACTTAATTTTAAAAATTTTGTAAAAAATATTTTGAGAAAACTATTTTGTACAAAAAAAAATTCGAAAAAAAATAAAATTGGAAAAAAAAATTTGTGGAAAAAAATTTTTTGTTGAAAAAAAAATTTTGTAAAAAAGATATTTTTGTAAAAAAAAAAAAATTTGTAAAAAAAAAATTGGTGGAAAACACAATTTCTGTACAAAAAAAAATATTATTTTTTTTATTATTATCTTAATATATATTTACCCTCGACACTGATTCACTGACTCTGTCACGCAGTACGTAGGAATTTAAATAATTTCTATAATTTTCTATAAATAATAATAATAAAAAAAATAATATTTTTTTTTTGTACAGAAATTGTGTTTTCCCCAAATTTTTTTTACAAATTTTTTTTTTACAAAAATTTTTTTTCAACAAATTTTTTTTTTCCACAAAATTTTTTTTTTCAACAAAATTTTTTTTTTCAACAAAATTTTTTTTTTCAACAAAAATTTTTTTTTGAACAAAAATTTTTTTTTTGAAGAAAAAATTTTTTTTTCAACATAAATTTTTTTTTCAACAAAATTTTTTTTTTCCACAAAATTTTTTTTTTTCAACAAATTTTTTTTTCCATATTTCAACGGGCGCCATAGGCGCATTACAACTTACTAGTTAATTATAGAATGCGTATTTAAATTCCTACGTACTGCGTGACAGAGTCAGTGAATCAGTGTATCAGTGAATCAGTGTCGAGGGTAAATATATATTAAAAAAAAAAGATAGCTATCAGTATAGGTTTGCGCAGGTTTGACTAAATGTCTTTGAGGCCGAATTAATTTTCTCCGTAAAACTTGGACACAAATTTAATTTTTAGCGGACAGCATGTATCGAAGAACACCATTTGTATTTAGATGAAATCTTTAGAGTTGGGAATTTCAGTTCCTACAAGTGATCGCTCCTTTTGGTTCCGCTCCGGCAAAGGAACTTGTTTCATCTTTTAATTCACCAGTTCCTTCTGGTTCCTTAAGACATAGAAACATTAACTTCTTTTGCATTGACCGAACAGTCTAGTTCCGTACGGATTAAGATAACCACCGAGAACGAAAACAAAGTAGTTTATTTTTTTTATTTTGCTGGTATGTCGGATATATGTAGGATAAAATTATTAAAATATAGGTACAGTGTACTCTCTCATAAGCGGACACCACTTATGAGAGGTGCCTGCTTAAGAGAGAAGTACTGAACTGGACGAGGACTGAACTGGTACTGAAAATAGTGTCCGCTTATGAGAGAGTACACTGTACATCAGTAGTCAGTGAAATATCTTTCTGAGATATGTAGTTTTTACACACATACAGCGCAGTGAATACATTTTACATGACTTACTCAATATGGCAACACTTAAAAACAGCTGTATAGACAGGACAGTATCAAAGAAAGAGATGGAAGTACAAAGGAGCTGTATGAAGTAAATGTTTCGGAACTGAATGGACCGATGGAACTAAAGGAAAGAAAGATCAGGAACTAGTTCACATAGTTCCTTCGGGTGAATAGTTCCATGGAACTATTTCGTTTAACAAACCCAAATTTATGGAAATCGGATTCAAAATATTTATCATTTTGAAGAAGACGTCGTGGCCACTAAACCGCGAGAGGAGCGGAGCACTGACGATGCCCAGTTTTCCCGAACTGCTGTATTGGAAAGTATGAAAGGTTTTTAGAAGAAGAGCAGTGCATTCAGAACTCCAGGGTCAACTGAATCTTAAGATTTCTTGAAATCCGGTCAACCTTAAAAAATAAAGTCATTGTTTTAACTCGACGAGATTTCCAGGAGACCACCTCGAACGAAATACATGTGCGTGCTTTTGACATTTGCCGTCGCTTATTCTGAAAGCCTGTTATTCAAAAAAATACGATTAAAAATACCGCATTAAATTGCTATTTTTATAAACACCTATTTTAAAAAGAATAATATTTCGCGAAATTGGTAATTACAATTTAGCATTTAATTCCATGAAAATTTTATATACAGTAAAACAAAACTCTATGGGTTTTATTTAACTTTCATGTGCCTGTTCAAAATAACCTCAGCTTAGTGTATGTGGCATTCGGTAGACCCAAAGTATGTCAGACTGACTAACAGCAAATGTTCTGAGAAAATTACGTCTTAACTAATTCTACTGCTGACCATTGGCATAAAGCGTCTCACATCATGGTCATGGTTTTAGGGTATCCAATGCCAACATACCCAGCAACGGGTTTTCAGCCAGGCCAATACCATCATGCCCTCACTGACTCGCCACTTCTTATGCAGATGCCACGTTTTCGATAACAGGCGAAAAAAAACTGATTTCAACTTTTCGAATCCATATTCTTTAGTTATAGTGATGTATGCAGAATATACCGGGGCCACAATGATGTACGAGTATTGTATCGAAATCGTTTTTATATGTTCATGTCTGTCGATTGTTCTCATGTATTTTTTTTTTCTTTCACCTTTTTGTTAACCGTCGTACATTGTTGTACGCTGGGACTCTGCGCCACAGTGCCTTGTGAAATATGAACATATTCATCCATTCAGCAAACAACCGCATAATAAATTACAATGTTTTTTTTTTCTAATTTTATTTTGTTTTCTTATGATAACATTCACATACGATAGTGGTGTTGCATGCGATACGGTAGTAGGGGTATTCACGTCGGAATGTGAAGTTTTCAAGAATTGATCAGGGCATGTCCCAAACGTTCTATTTTTGTGAAAAAATCACATTTGATTTCACAATTTTGCAACAACAACGGGTCTAAATTCGTTTATCAACCGAGTCAAGTATTACCGGACCATTTTTCCAAAAGCCATTCCACATGACACAACCTGTGTAAAATGTTTTCCTTTTTCCTCCTCTACTTTTAAATAAAAAGTGTTGCATTTTATCACCATGCTGTTGGTTAATATGGCAACCTTTAGAAATATTGCCGGCCAATGTTACGAACTTTTCGATCGATACACAAAAAAAAAAATCGAGTTGCCATCCATTTTTCTCACTTATATGGGAAAATAACTCAAAACACTACAAGCGAAGCCAACCCATATTTGCTAGCTGCATTACTAAAGGGCAATACCCCTAATATGAATGGTGGCTTGCAATCATTTGCTGTATTCTTTAGCGGTAACTGCTAACATAACATCATTTTTTATTAATACGAAAACATAAATCAATATTGTTCAAATATTCATACATCGTTCACAGACGTTGTACAGATGCATGTATCTACATAAGTACATTCTAAGAATGCACATTGTATTATTGGTGATTGTTAATCACAAAAATACAATAACATCAGGACGTTCACAAATGACCGATCCCATACTCTTAAATAACAACAGCTGTCTTGGATTTGCTTTCGAAAATTCAAAAAGGTCGATACAGCCGTTTTGGATGGGAAGTAAATGTGAAAAATACACAATTAATAAATACGCAAATAACACACCGCGTATTTATTAATTATTAATTAATAAATATTAATTAATAAATTGATTTGAAATTTCCCCTAGCCCTTTTAAATTACAACCAGCATCATTATTAATCTATAAGCTTAAATAAATTGATAATGGTGCATATTTCCAACTAAAACTAATAATTGAATTGTATAATTGTTAACACTATGCAACATGACGATTCGTTTTTTAATCGTCCAGACGACTGTTGAGGTAAAATCGTAGTTTGCTCTTGCGAGTCGTTGTGACGATTGTCCGACGAATGAATGAAGTCAGTGTATTTTGTGTCGCTTACGCATTCTCGCGATCGTTTGAAGAATTCAACAGTTATGTCTAAAAAAGTTTACAAAGAACAAGTGATTTTTTGCGTCATTTCAACTCAGTTGTTGACCATTTAACACATATCGACCCTAAAGTTTGATGTTAGTTTGTTATTGCAAAAATTGTTTCTATTTATTGTTTTTCTCGGTCGTTATTGTTTTTATTTGGAATTTCGGATATTAGGATAAAGTAGGAATAAAAACATATTTTTGACGCATCATACAAGACCCGTTGAGGCGATTCTTTTAAGGCTCGTTTGAAGTAGGAATAAATGCATCGTACACGACCCGTTTGAAAGAGTCGCCGGCTTAACACAGTTTCTCCCGTTGCAACGGTCATCTACGGTTCCGTACAACGCGTTGTACGGAACCGTAGATGACCGAAAGCAGCTGCAAATACCCTGATACACTGATTCCCTGATTCACTGACTCTGTCACGCAGTACGTAGGAATTTAAATAGGCATTCTATAAATCATAATAATATTTTTTTGTACAGAAATTGTGTTTTCCCCAAATTTTTTTTTTACCAAAATTTTTTTTTTCCAAAATTTTTTTTTCTTACAAATTTTTTTTTTACCAAAATTTTTTTTTTCCAAATTTTTTTTTTCAAAAAATTTTTTTTTTTTCAAGAAATTTTTTTTTTTAGCAAAAATTTTTTTTTTTCCACCAAAATTTTTTTTTTTAAAAAAATTTTTTTTTTTCAACAAAATTTTTTTTTTCAACAAAAATTTTTTTTTTCAACAAACATTTTTTTTTTCAGCAAAAATTTTTTTTTTCAGCAAAAATTTTTTTTCCACAAATTTTATTTTTTTTCGAAATTTTTTTTTACAAAATAGTTTTCTCAAAATATTTTTTACAAAATTTTTAAAATTAAGTAACAAATACTTTCTCAAGCAAATTAACGGGCGCCATAGGCGCATTACAACTTACTAGTACGTTATATTTACCACCAAATAAGCTTTGTGTAGAAGGAAATATGCTTTACTTGCTACAAAGTCCAAACACACGTTTTACTTGTGTGTAAACATTTAAAAAAAAACTCAGCGTGTGTTAATATATTTTAAATGTACTCCTAATAATGATGAAATTAAAAATTTAAAAAAATTATGAATTATTTTCCGACTAATTTTTGAAAAAAAAAATAATATTTTTCTAATAACAATTTGTTTGTTTCTTTCATTTTAGGTAAGTGTTCGCTTGACTATAATTTAATTGATAAACTATCAATTATTAGACCATGGAACTTGTAAGTAAAGAACAAAATAATTATAATGGTGTGTAATCTAAGCAATTGACGCCAACTCTGTCAGAGTTCAAACATATCTACATATTCCATTTTCAATGGTGCATTGTTTCAGGGCACTTCATACTCGATGGCAAACAATTATTTGTTTGTTTTTTCTGAGTGTAATTGCTTTATTCCCCAATTGAATACCAATCGAGCTGTAAAGTGAATACAATTCCAAATTTATCGCACCACTTCTTGTTGGAAGCTTAAAACCCCTCACCTACCAAGCTCCCCATAAAATCTAATTGACAAATCTGAACTGACCATAATCCAAACAATTAAATACAAGTGCATAAATACTTTGACGATAAATGTTAGTTTATAGTTCATAGATAAACTCTATGTACACATGTATGTGGAACGATTGCTGCACATTTCTCAAAACGAGGTTAGCAATTTTGTTTGGCTCTATCACTCGAATATGATTCAACAAATGTACTCCACATGTACTGTTGTGTGCTGGATTTGCATATCCACAGCAATTAACAATTTTTTTACTTTTGATTTTTTTGCACTTGTCTAGCAATTGACTGTAGAGTGATTTTGTCCTCGCAAATCGTTAAAAATAATTTCAACACTTAACAGCGAGAAAAAACGATTTTTATACGATTGTCTTTAATGGTCGAAATCGCATGCAATTTCAGCAATTAACATCAGAAAACCTCTGACGGGCTGGTGGAGATTCGTTTGTCGGTGTTGTAAAAAAGTTTTGCAATTTTGAATATTTTAAATTCAAATGTGGTAGGAGCTCTGTGAAAAGTTGGCATAAACTGTTGATTGGAGTAGGATAGCAAGTGCACAGAAATACACTTGTGCGACCTTCTATGACGTGTGTAGTTTTCCAACGATTACTGTTGTCATTTCACTGTGAATGCTAACGCTTATTCACATATTAAAGTTGAGCTTTTTGATATTTTTTTAATAACATTTCAATGGTTTCTTTTTCAACAACTCATCCATTCGTTGTGCAAAAGTGCACAAAAATACAACTGTGCAACATTGTATGAAATAGTTTTTCAACGTTTGCTCTGTTATCATTTCGCGGTGAATGTTAACGCCCCTACAGAGTCTATAGTTTTTAGAGGCAAATCATAATTGCACATTGTAAGACATACATTCACAATCACCTGAAGTAATTCAATTCTTTGAGAACGTTTTCTTTTTAATAACCCACCCATTGTTCTCGAGTGTATGGATCATCCTCACTACTACAGCCATTCAATTCATTTCTTTCTTTTCAATTAATTGTTTTATGAAATCTGATATTTTTTTGCTTTGGCTAAAACACAAAAAAGAAATCACAAATAATAAACCACTGTAATTATTTGGACAAAAATAACGCTATTGAAATTATATCTTTCACAAGATCTTAAGATCTTGTTATATGAACGACGGTTAAGTACTGCCACTACAGAGTGTGCCTGCCAGTGTCGCTGCCTGTCCGCCCTGCCAAAACACAGTGAAAGTTAATAAAATTTATGGCGATTTATTTCAAGTATAAATCACTTAAGGCCATATATAATAAATAATTACGAATTTCTTCTTGGCAAGCACACGCTCTTCCATATGGGTCAAATACGAGACCCTCTTAAACAAAATTAACACTATCCATCCCACCTCCAAGTAAAAGAGGAGAAGAAAAAAACCGGGCACACCTCTTTCCGACCACCTCTCAGCGATTATTGTTAACAGTCTTGGTGACCTTATAAAACATAACCTGAAATTAGTCATTCTTGAACAATTAAAACCGTTAAATCATTTTTCGCGTTTTTAGCGAATCGCCAAGAATGACCAGTGAAATGTTGAAATTAATATCACAACGACGACGGGAGCAAAAAATCCGCAAAATTTATGTGTAGGAAGTAATTTGTATGTGGCCTGGCCTGGCCTGGCCAAACTTCATGTCCAAAACGCAAAAAAAAAAAGAAAAATGTGCCATGTAATCCAATGGTAAGATAACGTAACATTCATCATTTGATTACTCACGCTGTGCTGGGCGAGCACACGCACTCTCGAAGATCATGTCAATTTACTAAAGAAAATATTTATGCCAAGTCAAATGGCTGCCTTTGCCGGTTGATACTTTATCTCATCGTTATCGTCTACAACTGCCCATCGCCGCACAACTGTACTTCGTTGTTGAGGGTAATGGATCACGTTGCGTTTAACCTGGTGTACCCTACGCGGAATACACGATTTGAAACGGTATTATACGTTTAGGGTCGTGTGAGCACAGACCAGTTGAAGCTTATAAGTTGTTCTGACATTGTAGTAACATTGTGATTTGTCAAAATGACAGTAACAACAGAGTTGTATTTTATTAGTATGTGTGTCAAAATAAGTGGGATATATCAATTAAATCAAACGGACATTAATTGACTATTTAAATCAGAAATAATGACACAGTGGGCAAAGCCAATAATAATCTCAGAAGACTTTCGGCGCACACGAAATGTTATGCGTGTCGATTCTCCAAGACGGTCAGCCCGAGGACCTTGTACTTAAGCCTTACACTTTATTTAGAAGAGTAGTACTTTATTTGATAGAATTTCCCATACACACTAACAGCCTGCCGCAAGATGTCGAACGTTAACGTTCGAATGCCTATTAAACGACAAACAGCTGATTTGCATTACACTACGCCCTAATAAATGAGTCACGATTGGTCTTCATTTCAGCTTTGTACTTCATTTAAGCTGAAGTTAAACGTATAATAAATTAGTGCAGTCAAAGTTTAAAGTTCTACCACGAATTCGTAACATTTTTAAATTGCTGTTAATTGAAATGTATAAAAAACCAAAAACAATTTTCACACATTTTTCGTAACAACGGATTGTAAAGCTGTTTCACATTTTTATGAATAAAACGACAATTTTGGGAGTTTCAATTACAATTTGATAGACATATGATTGTGACAACAGTCATCGAAAGAAGAAGAAGTATCAAACTTAATTTGGTCAACCAACTTTTGCAAATAAAATAAACGATGCAGCAGCTGTTTCCGCCAGTTTCACCAGACATATTTATTTGGTCCCATCCAAAGTTCATTTTGCAGTCTTTTTCAATTATCACATAATGTTCTAAAATTCTTATATTTTGTTCTTGTGTGACCAAAATCAGTCTGTGTGCTCCAGTTGAATTCCCTCTTAACGTTTTTTTTAACTTTATTATGTCACCGGAAACATATGTTTTTCTGAGAAAATTTATAATGTTGGCACATCAACAATGGATTATTTTGACGGAGCACTTAAAAACGTATTAGAACTTTCATCACATTTGAAACTGAGTTTTACAAATCTGTGGTTTAACTACGATCTCCTTTAATGGAATGGAAGTCTATGCCAACAATGGAAAACTGAAGCATTATAGTACAAAATCGGTTCCATTAACTTTGTCTCTGACGTCTCAGCGAACGAAAGTGACAACAGCACTCAGTTGTGTTTTGTCTTTCGTTTGACAGACTCACAAAATTCCTCATACACCCGGAAATGCAAATTTGCGATTACTTTTGAATTACAATCACACACACTCATTCACCAAACGGAAGGCTATGCGAACAATCAGACGAAAAATAGCGGGACTGGTTTTCGTTCGCGTAGGTTTTTATTCGACATCGTGGAATAGGCAATAATTATTGGAATATGAATTTAAAATGAATTGTCCGTAAGAAATAAATAAGCAACACTGATACAGGCATCAAAAACAGCTGATTGTAAATAACAGCTGGCTGCAGATAACTGCCGGTTGTAGATCACAGATTTCGACTCCATTTATGAATGGCATTTACCTCAATTCGTAGTAAAGCAAATTAAAAATGAGTTTACATTGAAATTTGGTTTAATTTATAGAAGTATGCAGTAGAGTCGTTATCGTCTGCCCATATTACCGGTTATTTATAATTTTTACAAATGTACTCGTATAGGCATATGTGTAAAGGTCCGTAGGCGAAGGATGTTTTTGCACAATTTTTTTCAATTTTGTTCTTTTTTCTGACATATGTCAGCTGACGGTGCAACAAAAGGAAAAAAATGTTTCAACATAAAAAAAAAACCAGTTAAAATCCAGCTGTAGAATCTGATGAAGCAGCGAATGGAGAAAGAAAGACACAAACACATTTCATAACATGCCGTGCAATTAATTATTATTTTGACGTTTATAAGTTGGGTGTAATTCAATGTTAACATTGCATACCACAAAGACAGAGAACAAACTGAAACGGTAAAAATTAATAACCTGCATTGTTTTTGCACACTTTGACAGGGGCTGTGTCAAAAGCGGTTTTTGTATTGTAGATCTCACGATCTTTTCGAACGCACTGTGCTCGGTCATAGCAGTTCGGTGACAAATTGCCTTCCGTTGTCTTTTTAATAAATCCACATTATCTCATCTATTGTCTGTAACCAGAAGATATTAAAAATCTATTTGGCAGACATATTTTAACAATTCATAAATCATTAGCCCGCAGAAGCCCGCTGGAAAGAAAATCATCTCAAAAATAGTAATAAAAAAAAAAAACATCGGCAAATGTGTGTTCAATAGTTTTCGGAATAGTACCACGAAAGAAATAGAAAAAAAACAACTATAAAAAATTTGCTACTTTTTTTTGGTGTGTTAATGTCTCATCACAAAAAACTGAAACGTTTGCTGTTGCTGTTCAAAAGCATTTAAGATTTGGACATTAACAAATAGCCCCGGGGTTATAATAATAACAAACAAAAAAAACAGCACTTAAGTACTTGCAAACCTGTTGAGTTTTATATTTGTTGTTTCTTTTCCAAATTTTGTTCACATTTCCGTATTTACTTTTCTTTTGTTTAACGTTTTTGTTTCATGTTTTGTGGTTTTTGCAAATAAAAATAAATTAAAAGTAAAGATGCGATACATTAACCGTCATTGGATTTCCAATACTACAGTGACAACTCGTTGGAAGCGGCAGATGATAGATCATCATAATTCTTGTTTCATCAATTGGGAATGGGACTTTTGAGGAGTTTGGCAGTTGACAATTGTGTTTTTTAAGGAAATTGCAAATCAACTGGGTGACTCATAGAATAGCAGAACAATAGTTTCAATTCAACTCCTCACCAGCAGCACCGTGGCTATGCCGAATTCTGCGCTACATGGCCACATTATCTTTATAATATGACAACATTTACAATTATAGTCTTAGTAGAAACAAATCACGTAATTATTAGTTTTTTTCTTAAATGTTGAACCAATTCATTAAAAATTAGTTATTTTCACAATTAAAAAGAAAAAATGTTGTGCTGTCATTCGTTTGAGAGACTCAAAACATGATTTTTACAGAATTACTTCAAACAGGCCTTTTTCGGGAAAAAATAAGTCCGCCAACCACCACATCACTGACCCACACAATAACCTTCATAAACATGTTAGCTCAATAAGTCCAATCAAAAGAAGTCTGTTCTGTCGTTCAATGTTTGTGGCCGTCCTGATTGTTTGCCTATCTTGCCTGTTCAAAGTGCCTAGCCATCCATCCGTCCTCAAACTACATATGGGCATTTCCAGAGACCAAAATATTAAAAATCGGAAAAAAATATTTATTTTTAAAATTGAAATTAGAGAATTGCTGAAATCTTATTAATATATTAACGTTAAAATATATTTTCATTTTTATTTGGAGTAAATTGATTGGCAAGTTGCATATTTGGTTTTCTTGCTCTTGGCTTCTCTTATTGTCATTATTTCCTTGAGATATTATTGACTCTTTAGTATAATAACGATTGCACTCATCCTATGGAGTAATTGTACCAACAAAAAATAGTTAAATAAAAAATCGAACAAAGTCCGAATAACGGTAAATTTTTACGATTCCTATGTCCCGTTCGCGATCACAAATAAGCATTAATTATCAGTTCTCCGTGATCAATGATTGGAACACTTTGCTGATACAAATTAAAAGATAAAGTAGTGATTTCATTAAAAAAAATTAAAAGTGAAACATTTAAGAAGACAACATTTTTTTTTATTGATTTTCAAAGTCTGTCCCGTTCGCGATCGTAAGTGCTACATTTCCCAGCAGTAACTTCGCAACTTCCCACGAAAAAGGTGCAGTCGATGGCGTTGGAGCCGTAATAAACTGAAAAATTTGGCACCTCACCAAAACCAAAAATATTTGTTTAAACGACGCATTGGATTTATATCAAATGCGCACAGGAACACATTAAAGGAATTAAAATTCTATACGTCGATGAAGGTCAAATCAATGAGACTCCCTTTATGACAGACAAATGGAACAATCTACCAAATATAACCGGAATTATTATTATTTTTTAAACAAAATTTCTAAAAATTTTTAGTTGTAGTTGAGAAATGTTGTTTTTTTATTTTTTTAAAATTTCTTTAAAAAAGAAAATTTCATAATTATGTTAATATTGTATTATATTTAATTTCTTGAAATAAATATATATACAGTAAAAGCTCTCTTAAGCGGACACTGACGGTCGCAGCGATTTTGTCCGTCAAGGGGAGATGTCCGCCAAGCGTAGGTTAATTTGCTCCAAAAATACCGCATTTATGGAATTTGCTTTTTGCACTCAAAAATAGTACTACTGTAATGCAATTAATCTGTTATAAAGAGCTTAAAAAAAATTATTTTTTCATAATTTTTTTTTAACTTTAAGCCGTTCATGTGTTCCGTTCGCGATCTTGGAAATGCCCATATACTTTTCCATTTTTCTCCTCGTAAATATCCGCATTATACGAGTGTCGTCTGTAACTTGCGGCGCGCTCGGATGTGTCATGATTTGTGTGTCTTGAGATATGGTGATTCTGATTAAACAAAAACTGCTGTTATGGTTTTTTTTTTGTTACCACAATATTTTCGTGCCATTTTGTTTCTATTACGTATATAAACACATGTGTTCGAAAGAAACATAGACATGGATAGGCTATGTCGAACGACTGCATTCGCATGCAGTAGTACTATTTTTTTTTAGAGGCAAACAGCTGTTTAGGGGCTTTGAAATCAGCTGTTTGTCGTTGTCGTTCAACATCGTCGCTTAGGCTGCGAATTCGAAATCTGATCTGAAACCCTATAGGTAAAGGAAAATGAAGAGCATTGTAGAGATTTAGGAAGTTATCCGAGATAGATAGTCTATACATTAAGTATGACAGGAAAATCTTACAATCCGCACTAGCGACATTAAATGGCTGAGCTTTTTTAAAACTAAAGATGAAAGCGATTCAGCGTCACTAACAAGGCGCTTATAGTGAGAAGCTGTATATTCTGCTGGTTGGACAAAACCACTGAATGCGAAGCTGTAGTTTCGGCGCTCTCTACTCTGTATATAGACATTTCAACGAAATGATCGGTTCGCTTATAAACTCTCAGAATCCCAAGCAGACTAACCTCTGGCTTAACACTGTACATTCCGGTGTTTCTCTCCATTTTTTTTTTTCCAAAAACCTACCAAAACCAATCTCCATTGGAAGTCAATGTGTACATCTAATGTATTACATCCGATTATAAATCATAAATCTATGCACAACTTGCCCCGACTGGGGTAACTGGACCTCTAGACCACACACATACACTGACGTGCGGAACAGTGTTACCCAGTTACCCCTTCATTAAACGGCTCACTTAATATTCTAGCGAGTGTTTGTAAAATAAAATCTCATCAATATTATTAATGAGACGACTCCAACATGGCATGGGACACGGCCAGCAGACACACATAATTTAAATGCACTACACACATCCAATCACTCGCTCATGCACCCTGCACACTCTCCGCTCAGACAACACATCGAAGCCCGTTTGCCTAGCAACATAATGAATGCATGACATGCATCAGTATGTCTCCTCCCTTCGTGGATATTCGATGTTCCACATGCACCACAAGTTGTTCAACAAATTCTTGGTGTCTGCCTGGCTCTTCCTTGCTGAGCTTACACGTTGTTGTGTGTGCGGTGCAACTACACCGTACAACAAACACCCTGTGGCGCTACTGTATTCTAGTGCAATTGATTTGAAGTTGAGTTTAGTTAGTACGTGTCTGTCGGTCTTCCATGTCTGCCTTAGTTGTCTTCCTCTTTTTCCTGTTCGTTATGACTTATGGGAATATTTATGGACGTTTGAAATATGTCTTGGGAAAATATTTTCGTTTTTTTTCATTCAGAATATAATAGACCATTTAAGATGTTGACAACCTACTCTCCTTTGCCTTTTTTCTATTATTCATGCATTTATGAATGATTTCAAAAGGCTGTGGAATGAAAATATCGCTATTTCCGTGGAAGGACAACGTCTCGTGTGAGGGCTAAATTCTTACTAGGGCTGTGGAGTCGGACAAAATTTCCCGAAATTCGAGTCTGGATTCGTAAAATTAGATTCGATTCCAAAAAAATGTCATACCAGATTGAGGATTTTTTTTGTATGAAATGGGGAGTTTTTTTTATAATTTTAGGGGCTTTTTTTATATTGAACAATGAAAAGTTCCAAAATTTTTTCTTTTTGGGGAATTTTTCCTTTTTTTTTGGGAATATTTTACAAAACAAATGTGAATGTGTTGGGGTTACGATCCTAATTGTCACATTTGAAAAATGTCCCCAATTCAAAAATGAAAAACGTTACAATGTCCCCAAATTTTTTTGGCTGTTTTTTCATTTTGAAATCTGGGTAATTTTTCAAATGTGACAATTGGGGTCGTAACCCCAACCGATATATGAATTTTTCACTTTTATTTGGGGTTGTTATTCATTTTTCGTTGGGGTTTTTTTTCACATTTAATGTTGGGGTGACATTGCATAATGAAAAATCACACCACAATTTGGGGCGATTCTTCATAATTTTGAATTTTTTGTTTTGTTAAAAAAATTACGAAAATCTACTGTTGTATTTTTGGGGTATTTTTCATAACATTTGGGTGATTTTGCCGTGGGTAATTTTGCATTGTGAAAATTTTCATATTGGGCTTTTGAGAGGATTTTTCATTTATTTTGGGGCATTCTTTGTTCTTTTCTGGGACATTTTTGGACAATGGCCAGACGGACAAAAGGCAGACAATTATTAAGTATTTATCTCGATAATTTATTCACAAATTGAAGTTTAAATGGTTGCCATCATCAACCATTTGCTCGCGTTCATCTTTTTATTCTCTATTCATTGTTCATCGGTTTTGTTGTTGTTGGAACATTTTCATGATCTAATTTCAAATTGATACGAAACCCTTAGATGTGCGCGTTGTCTGTCGTTGAAAGGTGGCATTGCTGAGGAGGAATATGATGTCATTTGTGGTTGTACGTATGTATGGGGGCAAGAGTGTGGTACGGCGGGCGGGGATAAAAGCGTCAGGTTTATGGTTGATGTGGTGCGATGCGGGTTTTCGGCTCATAATAAGCGTTAAATTACCGATTACATATTTTTTAATGTCTTCAAATGACAGGCAGACACACTCACACACAGACATCACAACGGACAGAGATAGTGAAGGAGACAGACTGACTGTCAGACTCAGAGATAACCATTGATGTGTGTTTATTGTTTCTTAATGTTTTGATTTTTTTTTTTTGTGTGTAAAAACAAGGTTCCGACGTTTTGGTCGTTTTTCGTTATCTTAATATAAAAAATAAACGTCAACGTCAGATTTATGCAATGTTTCTGAAGAGGGTTCTTCTTCGTTATGTTATTTTTATTTAATTACAATACAAAGTAAATTTATATTCTGACTCTGAGTCCAAGGGTGAACCGGACCATATGGCTAGATTTTTGCAGCGACAGACCTAAGCCTCAATCCCCACGCTGATAGGCAAACACGCTACCAACTCGCCTACAGGGGCGCTTAGGGCACTTTTAAAAAATTGTGCTTGTTTCGCTTATAACTTTTCCATTTTCCATCAAATTCGCTCTTGATAATGTATTAAAGTGTGTATTAGAAGCAATCTACAAGAATCAATTAAAAAGACGAATTTCGAAAAATAATGAGTTGGGCCATTTTTATATTAAGGTAACGATTTGGATTTTCTAATTTATTTCTTTTTTCTTTTTATTTCAATATTCTCCACACTTTACTTTTAGAAATACAAAAAAGCCCACTCCCCGTAAGTTACGAGAAAGGTGATACGTTTGGGTTTTTCGTTTTTTTTTGTTTCTGTCTTTCATGTTTGCATTAACATTCTCT
This sequence comes from Hydrotaea cyrtoneurina, assembly GCA_958296145.1. Taxonomy (NCBI): domain Eukaryota; kingdom Metazoa; phylum Arthropoda; class Insecta; order Diptera; family Muscidae; genus Hydrotaea; species Hydrotaea cyrtoneurina. The sequence continues at coordinate 67,347,351 of OY282515.1, forward strand.
TTCGTAATATTATGCATCACATTGTTTTCAAGCACTTGTCGCCGATTTTCAACAGTTACTAGAATGGGCTTTCGTCATAATAGCCGGTGCCGCTCACGTTCCGTTTGTGGTGCTCCGAAACTATTCAAATCAATCACCAGCCATCCATCATGTCAGAAATTCGATTAATTGTTGTGTATTGAATACCGCACAAATCATGATTCAAAAAAGAAAAAGAAACCGAATTAGAATTCATTTGGCGCTATAAATTAATTTGACCACAATAAAAAAGTAGAACAATAAATAAAAGAGGCTAATTACTTTTTTATTTAGTATCAACTTGAACAAGTTTGCCAAGCACTTTTTTTTGTAAAGCTTATTTTGAAAAGGATTTATTGTGGTGAATTGTTTTTTTTTTTTTTGGAACCATAGCTTATCTGTTAAAGAAAGATAATCAAATGGGCTTGTAAATATTGTGACAATGGATCGTACCAGCTGAGTGTTGGAAACGACTTTAACATGACACTGTCACAGCCAGTTACCGTCTGAGACTCTGGGTTTAGTTGTTTCAGCAACTTAAGCAAATTCGCCACAACATCTTCCAACGGGGTGAAAGCAAATTGCTTGATTTATTCCGCCATCGGTGAAATTACATTCTGCTTTGCGGGCGACCATTTAGTTTCCTTTTTAAATTTTTGTCACACCAAACGTTCAAGTAAATGTTGTCTTTTTATATGTCCCTATCGTCTGCCAACAATCTCCATGTAGGCGGCCCAAGACGGATTTAAAGTTACTGGCAAACAGTTCCCCCATCAAAATCCGCTTTCTAGCGCAGGATTTTTCTCCTACTCTACCACAAGTTTTTGAAATTGGTTTGCATGTGTTACTTTAATTGTTTTTACCTTTTCCATTTTATTCCTACTTATTTTCCAACAACAGCAAAAATTTAAATTTGCATTTTTTTGCTGGCTGCGTTTTTTTTTTACTAAAGTATGGTCAAGGATAAACATTACGTTATATGCTTAAGAAAATGAAAATTATTTTATGCATAATTTTTTTTTTTAAAAAATATTGGTAACTTTACTTTTTAGCAAAGTTTGACTTTTTTTTTAAATTTTAAAGTTCAAACAGAAATTCATAAAAGAAAACAGTTGTCAAAAACATTTCTCTTGCAACGTTATTCGCAAGAACACTGCAAATAGAAAAGTGCAGAAACGAAGTTTTCAAAAAAATAACATTAATTTATGAAGTTTATACGCGGCGACAAAAATATGTTAAAATATGATTATGGAGATGATGGAGACGGCCCAAACATATATATTTTTATGCGCAAACAATATGTTTTTTTTTTTTTTATAAATTACTAGCTGACCCGGTCCGCGTTGCTGGCCCTAAGCAAACATTAGTGTTGTATTACACATATTTATATAGGAAAGGGGAGTTTTTATCCCTTTTGCCATTTTCACCCCCTAAATGTAGATAAATCCCAACAATGTGTAGCCTATGTTACTCGCGGGGTTATTCGGAAGATTCCCTGAAAATTTCATCAAAATCGGTCTAGCCGTTTTCGAGTCCATACGTTACATACATACACACATTCATTTTTATATATATAGATAGAAGATAGACAATACAAAGTAAGTTCATATTTCAATTTTGGGTCCAAGGGTAAACCGGTTGGCTAGATTTTTGCAGCGACAGACCAAAGCCTCCGAAAGGGGTTCCAACCCACAACCCCCACGCTGTCTATATCGAATCATATATATGATTACATGATATGATTATATGGTTGCATAACATCATATATAGAATTGGGAACATTGCTGCTAGCCCAAACATAATATGTTGCCGGTCTTTAATTTTTGCATATTATTTGAGTTGTTAATTTTTTTAGTTGTGGTTTGTTCAAATAAAAGCGTTAGACAAAAGTGTAATACTTTTTTCTGACAGATCGACATTTCTGTGCGATTTCTTTTTTAAACGTTACAGATTACACAAAAAGACTTTTGTTCATCTTTAATATTTTTACGATTTCCTGAGGCATTTGTTTCTTCCTCTAAAATGTATGATTACATTCTTTTAAATCACGGTTTTTGTCGAATTTGGATTGTTATACAATTTCTGAGAATTTGATTATGCTGACTTGAAACTGCTCACTAGCATTTTCTGACTCTGCCAATTATGCAAATATACATTTGTTCGTACGAGTGTTCAAAAAGCTTTTATGCTTAATTAGCATTGTACAGGTAATAGAAGAAGAATAAACATGTACATATGTATTTCAAAAAAGTGCTAAAATTAGCAGAAACCTGTCTAGATGTCTACATGGACTCAAAGGTTATTGTAAAAAAATCGAATAATATCATAGCACAAATAATTGTGCTAGTGAGTTACTTGATTGATTCTACGTGCGTTTCGCACTTTTGCCATGATTCATCGTAATATAACCATAAACTGTGTGGTTCTTTATTTTGCCATTGCCATGGACGCTGAGCTGATAAGGGCAAATTGTTTAGAAAACGTAAACACAACTTTGGAAAGATTTGCTTGCAGTTCAAGAAATTGTGCACCAAAATGGGAATTTGCTTAGAAAAATTATCAAAATTATTGGGTTAACCCTAGTTTTTTGTGTAGGTTATAAATAAAAATGTGACAGAAGTTTAAATATTTTTAGAGAGCTAAGGTTTTCAACTTTGGACCATCTGGCTTTACCCACAGGATGGATCCATCTTCTAGACTTAGCTCGATCACACTTCAGTGAGATCAGTGTGAATTTCAAGCAAATTTCAGACGGCAAATTTTCAAAACGTGTTTAAAGTCTCACACTGTGCGTTCTCTCCTCGATTTGGGCTTAAACCACAGGCACCGTGGGCCAGAAAGTGTTGCGGGGGCCACCTGACTGCCAGTGGTATTAGATTGAAATCATCTGTTAGACCTCGTAACGAAAATGTTAATACTTGGACTGGGCAATACACAGGATTTTTACTTCGTCCTTTGTTTACTTCTGTATTTGTGGGCGCCAATTTCGGAAAAGAGAAATGACACTTCATAACCGTGTTCTTCATGTCTCGTATTATTTACTTTGTTCTATTAGAAACTAATTTTTACCTCGCACAGACTTCAAATCAATTGTCATTCATTAATCACAAAAATAAACAAACTATAAAAATTGTCTTAAAAAAGTTACGACAATTCTATGTAGTGCGAATGACGTCGTCGGGACACTATCAAATATTTTTAGAACCAATTATGTCATGTACAACAAAAGAAACTTGATTTTTTTGTTTTTGTTGGGAACACAAGCATAATTGTTTGTCATAATCGCTCAACAAAGTGTCAAAAGATCAGAAAAACTTTTGCTACCGCGCGATTAAGCAAACGAAACCACTTTGTTTTTGTTTTTAAAGTAATTTACGTACGGTGGAAACTCTTACAACACGTTTTAAAGGAATGGCAACAAAATCTTTGAAGTAGAAGTAAAAAAAGGTGATGACGAAATTAGAATATACGTCAGCTTTAGGCCATGCAAACGTCTGATGTTGTATTTTTTATTTTTATTTAAGGACAGTGGTCTCCGACCACACTTCTACAGTTGTTTTTTAAGTCGACAGACCCAGAAACCATTATTAATGTACACTGAAAGTTCCAAAATAGTTTCAAAATGTTAGAGAGAAATGAAAATGAATGATTATTAAGAATTTTACATTTTTATTATCAGTAACTGTCTAAGCCACGATGTCGAACGACAACGTTCGCATGATTTCGAAGTGGCAAACAGCTATTTAGTGGCTTTGCAATCAGCTGGTTGTCGCTTAGAAATCATGCAAAAACTCTTAAAAACATTATTGATTGATGATATACAAATTGGAATTCGAAGGAGACAGTGCGTCCGACTGTGGTCACATGGACAATTCTGCCCCAGGTACATTTCTGAGCGATTTTTAACCCTAGAAAGTCATCCTTATTTTTTGTACACTAACGTCATACTTCGTCATTTTGACTACGGCCTATTTCAAGACGCTATAAATAGCATTGTGAGCAAAAATTGGAACCGATGTTAAGTCTAACTTACAATATGCGTAATGCGCTGCAAGTCTAGGCCCATCAACAGTTTGCAAACGACTAACGCTATACGAAAAATGAGGTCAAAACAAACGATAAAAACACATGTTAACTCGAAAATAAAATTGCGCGTCGTCATTTTGACGAAGGATGACGGTGCAGGGTTAAATATTCTGCTAATGGGGTATGAAAGTACATGACAAGACCTTTCCTGTGATATACATGTACCTGGGGCAGAATTGTCCATGTGGCCACAGTCGGACGCACTGTCGCCTTGTGGAAGCTTGTCAGCAATAAAAACATAAATTGGTATGAATTCCACATAGCTGGCACTATCAATAGCCATAAAACCATCGGATTTAACGTTACATTTTTTTGACGGGTCAAATTACTTGAACTAATACATTTTTCAAATAGTTTCAGTGATTTCGCAATTGCCGAAAATCAAATAAAATACTTTCGAACATGAGATTTTTTCGGAAAAGATTTATTTTACAGCAATTAATCGTGTAATTTATTTTGTTGAGTCAATGTCACGATCTATGATTATTATGTACTCGATTTATTGTCTTTTTTTTTGCTATTGATAATAAAAAAAACACGAAACGGAATGAGTTTGCCTACTTAACGAACATTATAAGGCCAGCGCAATATGAGAGATATAATACGTAATTTTTGATTATTTGTATTTTTTGTTTACTCAAGTTATGTGTAGATGGTCGACAAATCGACGCCTCCGAAGAATAGTATGCTAAGTCTGAAAAGTGAGGAGAAGCTCTCAACGTTTACAGGCGTTATCTCGGGAGTGGTGTGAGATAGAACATTGAGTGTTTTACTGATTTTAACGAAATTTAAATATAACTTTGGTGGCACTTCTAAATTTAACATTTTTCTAGCAGATTATAGCTAAAACGATTTAGAATACTTTAGCATGGACAAACATTTCATAAGTAGTCGGCTAAGTCGACTTAGCATGTTTTGTTACGGACCTTTCTACTCTGATTAGTCGTCTAAGTTATATAGCATGTTCTGGTTTGGAACAAAATGGTGATACATTTTATTGTCATTATACTTAGACGAACTAAGATTATAATATATAATTAAAAAAAAAAAAAAAACAATTTATAATAGTTTTTAAATTTTTATTGATAAGACAAAGGGTAAAGTAATACATATTAATTCAGTTCAAGTTTAATAACATCCATTTATAAGTACATTAAACAAATGAAAATGAGTTAAGTAATGGCCATTCAAAGATATGTTAAAATGAAAGTTCCATAAAACATAAACACATACATATGTACAATTTTAATTTATAAAAAAATTAAAATTAAATAAAAAATAATTCAATTCACTTAAAATTGAATTTATTTTTATTATATTTAATCGTCATTGTCTGACGTGACTACATAATCCTTTCCAACAGCGCTATTTAGTTCTCTGTAGAAGCGTTGGTGAACTTTTGGAACTAGGTTAAGTTTGGAATAAGTAATACATACTTAGTGAACTGTGATCACTATTCTGACCTTCTTCATCGGTCGATATTCCATGTGATATATCACGTACCAACTGAGGTGTCACCAAATCGTCTACAAGAATATCTTTCAGTGCATTTTCTATTGCAATAAACCAATTGAAATAATAATAATGATATTTTATAAACGCGAGAACTAATGTCTTCTTAAATTGCTTACCTTTATTTTTCTCTTTGTTACTTAGCATGGTCTCTGTAGTTATTACTTCTCCTTTGTAGAAGCGAAATCAGATTAATAACATAATATAAAACTAAATATAAATAAATATTACCTTTTGACATATTTTGTGCCAATTTCAGCTTTTTCCGCGCAATCGAACTCATATCATTTGTAAAAATGTGAAAATTTTCGTTCTTTATTAGTCGTCTATTTTTTCCAAACTATAGTACGCTATGTATACTTACACACACAAACTACTTATTGATGTTCGGGGAAAAGCATGCTAAGTGAACTTAGAAACACTAAAAATAAAATAACGACAATGCCAAGTGTACATAGCGAACACGTCGTAAAAAAAAGTCCGTGCTGTAGTATGCTAAGTCTACTTAGCATCCGAAATAATTCAAAAAGTTCCAAGCCGAAATATGCTAAGTGTACTTACCACATAATGGTATGGAAGTTTCTTAAATCTTCAGTCCCATGCTAAGTACATTTTTGCTTATAACTTTTGTTTGGATTGGCCGATGATTACCAAAATTTCAGAGAATTTAAATTAAGGACCGTAGAATCTAAAAACGTAAAGAACTTTAAAACATGCTAAGTCGACTTAGCATACTATGGTTCGGAGGCGTATTTATATGGATATAACGTCAACAGATAACCAAAAGCAGTAAAAACGTTGCAGTCGGGTAAACCGAGTTATACATACCCTCACCCTCAGTAAAAACATACAAGTCTCATAGTCTCATAGTTTCGGAAAGTCAAGACTTAGAGTGGCTACAACCATTGGATGTAACATCTGATGAAATGTTATTATAGCAACATCAAAATACCGAATTTTATAGAAAAATATTGTATTACAAATTTAGAAGGGACGTGGCTAGACTTAAACGAAATGTGGTTTCAACAGGATGGTGCCACTTGTCATACTGCGGACGAAACAATGGACTTATTGAAATAATATTTCAACGACAACATTATTTCGAGAAATGGACCGGTGAATTGGCCTCCGCGTTCGTGTGATTTGACGCCACTCGATTATTTTTTGTGGGGATACCTGAAGTCATTGGTTTACGTGGCTAAACCAGCAACGATTGACGCTTTGGAAACCAATATTGAACGTGTCATTGCTGAAATACGCCCTCAAATGCTTGAAAAGGTGGTCGAAAATTAGACCTCCAGAATGACCTTTGTGCAAAATAGTCGTGGCAGCCATATGCCCGAAATTATATTTAAATGTTAAATGACAAGAAATTATATACCAATTTGCCGTTTCATAATTTGGCATGTGTTTTATTTAAATTTCAAATCAGCAAGCTCTTAGAAAAACACCCTTTAAATTGTGGATACTGGAGTGTAAAATGTTGCAAGAACATGTATTTTACGCCATTTCAATAGAACTAAGCAAACACACTATTTCGAATTTTTTTTTTTTTTTATGTTCGGTCATTTTGGATTTCAGCCGCAAAAACAATCCCATCACATCAGCGGCACACGATTTGCTGGCTTTGTTTATGGTTCATTGGTTCCCTTTTTGATAAGAAGATTAACACATCATTAAATACGTTTGTTGTTTCTTTTTTTGTTTTAAATAATTTACATACAATTTTAATAATCGGAACAAAAAAAAAATACATTTGTATAGAATTAGACAAATTGATTCTTTTTTTATAATGATAATCGTATTTTAAATACATTATGAATGTGTAAGTAGTTGTTGTTGTTGTCATTTAAAAAATATCACTTAGGTCCACTACATGAGGTCGTAGTTAAAACAGAGATTTGTAAAACTTGGATTTAAATAAAGCCGAGTTTAAATAAAGTCGGAATAAAACAGTTTTTTACAAGATGCAGAAAAAGACAGCCAATTGAACTATGGCACGGTCAAAAGACAGAGATGTGTCTGGTGCAACTGGTTACAGCAACAACAATATCACACGGCAGCATTACTTATGTATTTATTTATTATTATTTATTTATTAATTACAATACAAAGTAAACTTATATTCTAATTTTGGGTCCAAGGGTAAACCGGGTGACACAGACCATATGGCTAAATTTTTGCAGCGACAGACCAAAGCCTCTGGTGGGAATCGAACCCCCACGCTGATAGACATGCACGCTACCAACACACCTACCGGGGCGCCTATCACTTATGTAATTTATTTTATTTGTGAATTAAATTACTTTTAATTTGTCATCTTCTTTCGTTGACTGCAGTTAATCGTTGAAAGAAAAACGAAATTAAAAGCTTACTAATGCAAATTATAATATTAAATAAATAAAATGTTACCCTGTCGTCTGACAGTTTCTGCATTTATTAAACAGCTGTTTTGTAAATTATTTTTTTTTTTTTTTGAGGCATTTGCATCGATATTGTATGGCAAGTAGGAACAAAGTACGATTAGCAGCTATGCTGTTGGTGAAAAATCACTATTTATTTGAAAGAAATCCGAAATTACTAAAACAATTAAAATACCTCATCGTTGTTGACATTAAATAAATTTTATTTCGACGCCATTTAACAAGGACCGTTGATTGTGAGTACACCAGTTGATTGTCACTGTGCTGTCATATTGAACTACCTAAATGCATTTTTTTTTTCTTTTTTTGTATTTACGTCACTGCACACTGCACAATTTAATTTGAATTATGCCGGCTAATGAACATTAATGCTGTTCTGTTCGTATCTGATGAATCAGCAGATTGAAGCTTGTATAATGTGACCATTTATATTTTTCGTCAGAGCGGGACGCCTGCGGAATTTTGTAAAAAAAAAAATAAAAAAAAAGGTTCAAAAACGGAGAGAATACGTATAAAACTAATTTATGAAATTAATCTTATGTCTAAGTATTTGTTTTATATTTGTCAGCAGAGCAAATTAGTTTTAAAATATCGGGTCTAGTTTTCAAGTAGGAATGGAGCTGATTACATTGTTTGTTGATGTTAGTCTTAGTAATTAAAATAGCTTTTAAAACTGTCACACTTAACTGTGTTTTTTCACTTGTCCATATTTTATTCATTAGGGAAAAAACTCTTTCGACAGGTGCGTTTCTTCCAGGCATACATAAAACATACTCAATAATTGTGCGAAAGTTTGTGCAGTTGAGATTATTAGCACGGAAGTGTTTAAACAGCTCCACCCAACGGTCTTCAGCAGCAACATTCTCATCGTTCCATCTTTTGATTTTTTCAACTGTGACGTAACTGGAAATAAGCGAAAACTCATCGAACACCTCCGTATCTTGGCTACTGCTAAGAAGTCTTTGTGTGATCAGCAAATCCGTCACATTCTGTACGTCTTCCCAAGTAGGGACTTTTCTCAAATTTGACCATTCAAATACTGCTAGTTGTGCATTGAACTGGCACCACTGTTCCAAGTATTCTTTACTTGTCTTTTAAAAATCCGCTGCCGCAGTTTTCACATTCTGCTTATCAACAGCAACGTCAGTTTTTTGTAATTTTACCAGTAGATTGCGGACGGAATGAGGAAGGAAAATCGAATTTCTTACGGCGTTAAGATTAACTGCTCTCATACAATTTCATATGATTCAACTTTTTTTTTTGACATTTGACACCGTCGACATTAACTCCAGCATTAGCATTACAAAATCTTTCGAGTTAATTTTAATGTTAATGTTGCTTGAAAAAAACTATGCAAATAAATTATATGTTCACGGGGAAAAAAATAACTCATGTATTTTTCATCAATGTCCAGTATTTGCGAAAGCGGGGCATTTTTGCTCTCGCTGGGGACAGCGGGACAGATAGCCTCAAAGCGGGACGTATGGTCACGTTAAGCTTGTAGCGATTAGTAGAACTCTTGCCGTTACATATGCAGGTGACGTTGGAATAAATATTCGATGTCCATAGATTTATTATTGAATTGAATCTATGTTCATGTTCAGTTTTGCATTAGACGACCATTCAATTTCAACAAGGAAAAAGATAAATATCTATTCAATTAATTCAAATATTAATGTAGCTGAGTTATTGGCCGGAAATCAATCTAATTTATAGTTGAGATGATTAATTATGCAAAAGCTTTTCCTGAGGACATTTCGGAGCAAATAGATCAATTGATTCTCGGCGAGCGTTATTTTTTGTCTGAACGGCATGATGTATTATATGAGTACTCCTAAATACAGTGTACTCTTTCCTTGCGGACACCTCTCATAAGCGGACACTTTTTTCCGTACCAATCCACTGCAGCCCTCTTGGGTACTTCTCTCATAAGTGGACAAAATTCTCAGTCCCTTAGATGTCCGCTTATGAGAGAGTACACTGTACCCAATACTGAAATTCTCATGGAAGACCTGGAAGCATAGATTACCCATTCCCATGCTATCAAAATGAAAAAATATCGACGAAACACTTTCTAACAAACGCAACTAACTCTCATTATATTGCGACTGGTAGATCAGTGTAAGCGGTGCTCTAATTGCGGCAATTTTCAAATTTTTAAAGAAATACTCAAAATGGAAGTCGGAAATAACTCGTCCAAATGTGGTTTATTTACTTTATTTGGCATAACATATGACAAGCAAATTGACGCATTGAACAATCACAAGCCTCTTGAATACCATTAACATTGACCCACTTCCTTCAAGAGTTTTCAGATAACAAAAACCGCCGACAAATGTAGGCAATGCACAACTTCTTTGAAATCTCATAACCCATGATTTAAAATCACATCCATCGCAAGATTACGTACAAAACAGCCGGAGTTGTCAACAGCACAAGACCAAATTTCAAATTTGTATTTCATCGGAAAAAAAAAGGCAAATGATTAACCGCAAAAGGCAAATGATACGTATTAAAGTCTCAAATTACCATAAAAGAGATTTATTAACGCCCTAATATGAACCTAAAACAACAACAAATGTATACATGCGACCATATGTGTACCCTAGGGTGGCCCTTGGCAAATGGTGATCTTTTTAGCTCAAGTTCTTTAAATATTATTTAGGACATTGGCAGAATACTCTAAAAACATAAAACAGGTAGTTGTCAGCCAGCAGAGTAATAAGTAACAATAATTAAACCCCCCCTTTTCAAGTTTGTCCGCCAATCTGTATTAGCAAAAAAGTTTTTGTCTAATTGGTGATACTGCTCAAATTATAGCAAAAGGACAATGAGCTGTCATTGCAACGCATCTGTTTATCAGCATATTCCAAAAGGCTTAACGAAGTTCCATTGATTTTACGTTTTGCAATTTTAGAAAACACTTGAATTTTTTATAGTGCCTTAAAACGAACGTTTTTGCTCAATTGTCACACTACTAGGAGAAGATCCACCCTAATGTCCATACACGATGTACCTATGAATTTATGTTCAAATGACAACAATAATCAGCTAAAACATGTGTCACCGCCTAACGATAAATGGATGGACGGATGGATTGGTGGCTCGAATGGATGTTAGACACAGCCAACCGCCATAAACCACAAGACGAATAAAAGCGATCATTTGGAAATGTGTGTCAACAATCACACGAATCCACGAAGCAGTCGCACTCACTTGTGCACACACCGGAAACCGCCATTAAATCTGTGAACAACGCTACCACCACCAACAACAACAACAACAACATTATTAAATAATATAAAACAAATAAATAATAATAATAATAAAAAAAAAACAGTGTAATACGAATATAAAAATATTGCGTGAGTGCGGTAAGATTTGGGTCTTGTCTTTCGTTTAGGTCGCGAGCTGTATTCGAAGTTTGCATTTGTTGTTGTTGGTGGCTGTCTTTACAACAACAATAAAATATTTAAAATGAAGTGTTAAATAAATCTCATAAATCAATAAAACAAATGCCACGAACGGCAACAACAACAACAACAATACTTCCGTTCCATGCACTTTGATTTCCATGTGATTTTTGTTGTTGCCGTTCGTTTTGAACTCATGGGGGCAATGTTTGATTTTGTGGTTGGCTTTTTTTAGTTGTTTGTTTGTTTGTTTTGTTGCCTTTCGTCTCTATTCTGCTGTTGCAGTTGTTGTTGTCTGACAAAAAACGGTTCACAACACAACAACCCACATGCATTGAGGCTGTATGTCGCACAACATGCAACAAACGTCGGCAGCAGCAACATCGATCGACAAATGCCGCAGCAACCAACCGACATGGAACACGACCAACAGAGACGTTTGCAGAAAATCGCAAGAAAAAAAAAACGCGTTTAATTCAGTTGTTGCGCTTGTTAGAAAATTACATTAACGCATTTCCTCTGCGAAATTGAAATCAATTTAAATTGAAAGGTAATCCAAGTTTTCTTCTAAATATTTTTTGCGAAGGGGCGTATAAACGCCTAAACACATCAACCGGCAGTTTGTTTGATTACAGTAGTTCTCTGAAGACATGGCACGAAATCCCAGCGCAGTTTCGTAGACAATTAGAAAATCTAGTGCTTTTGTGGCTTGTGAGGAAAAACAGGTCAAAATCTCTCTAGACGCACAAGTTGCTGCAGACGGACATCAAATTAGAAGAAGAAACATTTTAGCAGGTTTGTCGAGAGAGAGAGACTCTTAGAACTTCTGCTTCTTTCCGGGGTACCTTCGAAGAAGATTTGCCACCTGGTTGCTGCAAAAGTCTGAAAACGCACCGACTGTAGTCGATGATTTATTGCTGTTATACATTAGGCCCTTTTCGATGGGCGTTCCATCATGGGTCTTATGATACAACTAGTAAGTTGTAATGCGCCTATGGCGCCCGTTAATTTGCTTGAGAAAGTATTTGTTACTTAATTTTAAAAATTTTGTAAAAAATATTTTGAGAAAACTATTTTGCAAAAAAAAAATTTTTGTTGAAAAAAAAATTTTTGTTGAAAAACAAAAAATTTGTTGAAAAAAAAAATTTTGTGTAAAAAAAAAATTTTTGTTGGAAAAAAAAATTTTGTGGGAAAAAAAATGTTTGTTGAAAAAAAAAATTTTGTGTAAAAAAAAATTTTTGTTGAAAAAAAAAGTTTGTGGAAAAAAAAAAATGTTTGTTGAAAAAAAAAAATTTAGTTGAAAAAAAAATTTTTGTGAAAAAAAACAATTTTATAGAAAAAAAAATTTAGTGGAAAAAAAATTTGTTGAAAAAAAAAAATTTGGAAAAAAAAAATTTTTTATATATTAAGATGATTTGCATGTTAGTTTGGCAGTTTCTACTGTCACAATAGGCCATCAATCGATCTCTCAGTCTCTTCAACGCATTCGAGTCCTTCATATATATATATATATATTTTTTTGTCTTTATGATTATTAAACTTAGCAAATGAAATATAAGTACATCCATTCAAGCTTCATAACAAATTGGGGAAGTTGAACCTGTCGTCGAACCTTGGAAAGTATTCATGTATTTTATTACGGCAGTGGAACGGTTTTAGATTGGTCAATTTAAAAAAAAGTATTTACTCCAGGTTTTTTTGTTATTAAATGAAGACTAAGTACTTAGTCTTAGTACTGGTTCTTCCAACTGTTAACAATACGACATTAGTTGGAGTTCTCATTATACCAATTACTTTGTATTTCCAGCTTACTTAACATGTTATCTCAAACAAATGTGTATGGAATGTCAGTAGCTTTAACGAAAAGTTAAGAGTAGGGAACGGTTCAGATGGTTGTCGCCACAAGATCCGTTGCGACAATTACACATAGGGGCAGAATGGATTATCTTATATGTTTCCTTTGAAAAATGTACTTATGACCAACTGTATGCCGTCCCAATGCGCTTTAACTGTTATCCGATAAATAAAGACATTCCGAATTCGATCCCAAATAATAAATAATTTTTTTTTTTTTGGTAGTTTATCGAAATCCAATAAAATCGAAAATGTCATTAGTTTGAATATTGTTTTGGTGAATGGCAGTTTAGTTGGCCGGAGATATTTTACTCGTTTTGTTTTTCTTTTTCGAAATTCATTCAAGTGGCAAAAAAGAACTGCGAAAAAAAACAGGTTTAAATTTGTGTACTAAACAGTTTTTATGAAACCATATGTACATACCAACAACAAAGTGGGGTCTGGTCTTTAAATGGCTTACAGGCTGTTGTTGTACGAGTAGTATTTTTACGTCTTTCAAATCGTTGCAATTGACAACCCACGCACCGCCGTTTCCCAACTGCGGTTGAGCGATTTTTTTTTCATTCATTCATTCATTACATTTTGGTGGGGTTTTTGCAGTTCGCAGTTGTCAAGTATTACGTGTTAGTGTACTTGTGCTGTTGGGTGTTAAGTGACTGACGCTCAATCTGCCCGACCGACCGTCCGTCATTCCGTTCAACCATCCATCCATCCAGTGGTCTGTCTGTCTGTCTGTTAACCGCCTGTGTGTCTGGTTTTGTTTTGGCCAACACATATATTTTGGCGTTTTTGTTGGTGTTTCGTATATATTTTTTCGTTGTTCGTTGTAGGCCAGTAGGTAACAGTAGTTGTGTAGTTTGTTATTTCTCCATTTTGTGCTGTAGTTGTTGTTATTTATTCATGTTGTATTTTATATTTCAAGTTGTTATGCCAAAAATGGTGTTGAGTGTCAGTGGACCATCGATCATGAATGGCATGGCGTTTTTTTTTTCTTCTTGTTTTTTTTTTTTGGTATTTTCCTGCCGTTTTTCGTTTTTCTCTCATAAGTGGACAAAATTCTCAGTCCCTTAGATGTCCGCTTATGAGAGAGTACACTGTACCCAATACTGAAATTCTCATGGAAGACCTGGAAGCATAGATTACCCATTCCCATGCTATCAAAATGAAAAAATATCGACGAAACACTTTCTAACAAACGCAACTAACTCTCATTATATTGCGACTGGTAGATCAGTGTAAGCGGTGCTCTAATTGCGGCAATTTTCAAATTTTTAAAGAAATACTCAAAATGGAAGTCGGAAATAACTCGTCCAAATGTGGTTTATTTACTTTATTTGGCATAACATATGACAAGCAAATTGACGCATTGAACAATCACAAGCCTCTTGAATACCATTAACATTGACCCACTTCCTTCAAGAGTTTTCAGATAACAAAAACCGCCGACAAATGTAGGCAATGCACAACTTCTTTGAAATCTCATAACCCATGATTTAAAATCACATCCATCGCAAGATTACGTACAAAACAGCCGGAGTTGTCAACAGCACAAGACCAAATTTCAAATTTGTATTTCATCGGAAAAAAAAAGGCAAATGATTAACCGCAAAAGGCAAATGATACGTATTAAAGTCTCAAATTACCATAAAAGAGATTTATTAACGCCCTAATATGAACCTAAAACAACAACAAATGTATACATGCGACCATATGTGTACCCTAGGGTGGCCCTTGGCAAATGGTGATCTTTTTAGCTCAAGTTCTTTAAATATTATTTAGGACATTGGCAGAATACTCTAAAAACATAAAACAGGTAGTTGTCAGCCAGCAGAGTAATAAGTAACAATAATTAAACCCCCCCTTTTCAAGTTTGTCCGCCAATCTGTATTAGCAAAAAAGTTTTTGTCTAATTGGTGATACTGCTCAAATTATAGCAAAAGGACAATGAGCTGTCATTGCAACGCATCTGTTTATCAGCATATTCCAAAAGGCTTAACGAAGTTCCATTGATTTTACGTTTTGCAATTTTAGAAAACACTTGAATTTTTTATAGTGCCTTAAAACGAACGTTTTTGCTCAATTGTCACACTACTAGGAGAAGATCCACCCTAATGTCCATACACGATGTACCTATGAATTTATGTTCAAATGACAACAATAATCAGCTAAAACATGTGTCACCGCCTAACGATAAATGGATGGACGGATGGATTGGTGGCTCGAATGGATGTTAGACACAGCCAACCGCCATAAACCACAAGACGAATAAAAGCGATCATTTGGAAATGTGTGTCAACAATCACACGAATCCACGAAGCAGTCGCACTCACTTGTGCACACACCGGAAACCGCCATTAAATCTGTGAACAACGCTACCACCACCAACAACAACAACAACAACATTATTAAATAATATAAAACAAATAAATAATAATAATAATAAAAAAAAAACAGTGTAATACGAATATAAAAATATTGCGTGAGTGCGGTAAGATTTGGGTCTTGTCTTTCGTTTAGGTCGCGAGCTGTATTCGAAGTTTGCATTTGTTGTTGTTGGTGGCTGTCTTTACAACAACAATAAAATATTTAAAATGAAGTGTTAAATAAATCTCATAAATCAATAAAACAAATGCCACGAACGGCAACAACAACAACAACAATACTTCCGTTCCATGCACTTTGATTTCCATGTGATTTTTGTTGTTGCCGTTCGTTTTGAACTCATGGGGGCAATGTTTGATTTTGTGGTTGGCTTTTTTTAGTTGTTTGTTTGTTTGTTTTGTTGCCTTTCGTCTCTATTCTGCTGTTGCAGTTGTTGTTGTCTGACAAAAAACGGTTCACAACACAACAACCCACATGCATTGAGGCTGTATGTCGCACAACATGCAACAAACGTCGGCAGCAGCAACATCGATCGACAAATGCCGCAGCAACCAACCGACATGGAACACGACCAACAGAGACGTTTGCAGAAAATCGCAAGAAAAAAAAAACGCGTTTAATTCAGTTGTTGCGCTTGTTAGAAAATTACATTAACGCATTTCCTCTGCGAAATTGAAATCAATTTAAATTGAAAGGTAATCCAAGTTTTCTTCTAAATATTTTTTGCGAAGGGGCGTATAAACGCCTAAACACATCAACCGGCAGTTTGTTTGATTACAGTAGTTCTCTGAAGACATGGCACGAAATCCCAGCGCAGTTTCGTAGACAATTAGAAAATCTAGTGCTTTTGTGGCTTGTGAGGAAAAACAGGTCAAAATCTCTCTAGACGCACAAGTTGCTGCAGACGGACATCAAATTAGAAGAAGAAACATTTTAGCAGGTTTGTCGAGAGAGAGAGACTCTTAGAACTTCTGCTTCTTTCCGGGGTACCTTCGAAGAAGATTTGCCACCTGGTTGCTGCAAAAGTCTGAAAACGCACCGACTGTAGTCGATGATTTATTGCTGTTATACATTAGGCCCTTTTCGATGGGCGTTCCATCATGGGTCTTATGATACAACTAGTAAGTTGTAATGCGCCTATGGCGCCCGTTAATTTGCTTGAGAAAGTATTTGTTACTTAATTTTAAAAATTTTGTAAAAAATATTTTGAGAAAACTATTTTGCAAAAAAAAAATTTTTGTTGAAAAAAAAATTTTTGTTGAAAAACAAAAAATTTGTTGAAAAAAAAAATTTTGTGTAAAAAAAAAATTTTTGTTGGAAAAAAAAATTTTGTGGGAAAAAAAATGTTTGTTGAAAAAAAAAATTTTGTGTAAAAAAAAATTTTTGTTGAAAAAAAAAGTTTGTGGAAAAAAAAAAATGTTTGTTGAAAAAAAAAAATTTAGTTGAAAAAAAAATTTTTGTGAAAAAAAACAATTTTATAGAAAAAAAAATTTAGTGGAAAAAAAATTTGTTGAAAAAAAAAAATTTGGAAAAAAAAAATTTTTTATATATTAAGATGATTTGCATGTTAGTTTGGCAGTTTCTACTGTCACAATAGGCCATCAATCGATCTCTCAGTCTCTTCAACGCATTCGAGTCCTTCATATATATATATATATATTTTTTTGTCTTTATGATTATTAAACTTAGCAAATGAAATATAAGTACATCCATTCAAGCTTCATAACAAATTGGGGAAGTTGAACCTGTCGTCGAACCTTGGAAAGTATTCATGTATTTTATTACGGCAGTGGAACGGTTTTAGATTGGTCAATTTAAAAAAAAGTATTTACTCCAGGTTTTTTTGTTATTAAATGAAGACTAAGTACTTAGTCTTAGTACTGGTTCTTCCAACTGTTAACAATACGACATTAGTTGGAGTTCTCATTATACCAATTACTTTGTATTTCCAGCTTACTTAACATGTTATCTCAAACAAATGTGTATGGAATGTCAGTAGCTTTAACGAAAAGTTAAGAGTAGGGAACGGTTCAGATGGTTGTCGCCACAAGATCCGTTGCGACAATTACACATAGGGGCAGAATGGATTATCTTATATGTTTCCTTTGAAAAATGTACTTATGACCAACTGTATGCCGTCCCAATGCGCTTTAACTGTTATCCGATAAATAAAGACATTCCGAATTCGATCCCAAATAATAAATAATTTTTTTTTTTTTGGTAGTTTATCGAAATCCAATAAAATCGAAAATGTCATTAGTTTGAATATTGTTTTGGTGAATGGCAGTTTAGTTGGCCGGAGATATTTTACTCGTTTTGTTTTTCTTTTTCGAAATTCATTCAAGTGGCAAAAAAGAACTGCGAAAAAAAACAGGTTTAAATTTGTGTACTAAACAGTTTTTATGAAACCATATGTACATACCAACAACAAAGTGGGGTCTGGTCTTTAAATGGCTTACAGGCTGTTGTTGTACGAGTAGTATTTTTACGTCTTTCAAATCGTTGCAATTGACAACCCACGCACCGCCGTTTCCCAACTGCGGTTGAGCGATTTTTTTTTCATTCATTCATTCATTACATTTTGGTGGGGTTTTTGCAGTTCGCAGTTGTCAAGTATTACGTGTTAGTGTACTTGTGCTGTTGGGTGTTAAGTGACTGACGCTCAATCTGCCCGACCGACCGTCCGTCATTCCGTTCAACCATCCATCCATCCAGTGGTCTGTCTGTCTGTCTGTTAACCGCCTGTGTGTCTGGTTTTGTTTTGGCCAACACATATATTTTGGCGTTTTTGTTGGTGTTTCGTATATATTTTTTCGTTGTTCGTTGTAGGCCAGTAGGTAACAGTAGTTGTGTAGTTTGTTATTTCTCCATTTTGTGCTGTAGTTGTTGTTATTTATTCATGTTGTATTTTATATTTCAAGTTGTTATGCCAAAAATGGTGTTGAGTGTCAGTGGACCATCGATCATGAATGGCATGGCGTTTTTTTTTTCTTCTTGTTTTTTTTTTTTGGTATTTTCCTGCCGTTTTTCGTTTAGAGTTGTTCGCACAATTTGAATATGGCATAATTACAGAGCCAGCGCAGCTCGGTTTGTAGTTGTACATAGTTAGTTAAATTACAGAACAATTCAATAAACATTGTATGTTACTTTCAATTCAATGTTTTGCGTCTGGAGTTGCCATATTTGTGTGTGTGTGTGTGTTAAAACTATGAGAGGAGGTGTTGCAGTGCAAACGGAAATGATAGCTCAAGTGGTAATGACTTCATGTATGTATGTTTCTATAAGACTGATGACAGTTAAGCTTTTTGCAACAGTGCCGTCGAATTTCATGCATAATTTCCTATTCCATGAGACTACCGGACAATATGAAATTATATGCTGGTTGTAATATATCATTCAGTGTGAGATGACACTATTTTGTAGTTGAGTTTGGACAATAGAGAAGGCTTTCAGTGCAATGTTTGCATCTTAAGTTGAACATCTGCTTAACTGACATTTAAGGTTTCAAATTATCGTGTGGTCGAGTGTTTATGATTTTCCATACAATATTGTTATCTGAACACAATTTCTGCTTAATTTAAAATTTTCCCTTTTTTCAAACTGTTTCCTTGGTTTTAATCAAAGTTTTTCTTTCTTTTTAGGTAAGTGTTTATCTATGAAGAGTTAAAGAAAAACTTGTAAGTAAAAACACATTTTATTTTACAATTCTTCGTTTTCAATAAAATGTTGACATAATTGTGGATCTACCTCAGCAATTTCATGTCAAATCTGGTACTTCAAGTCTTCAATTGCTTTCGATTTATTTGAATAAACTTTACGTTTGAGACTGTTCCCACCGAAAGTCGTCCAAAAGCGTTGAAAGTGACGATATTCCTGTCGAATTTCTGGAAAATGTTGAATATGTTTTTTTTTTTTTTTGTTTTCTGACACCTAAGTCCAATTGCTGTGGCTGCTACGAAAATGAAAAATGTTGATCTTCTTCAATGTTTTCCCTTACAGCGGCGATATTTTCACTTGAACGTAAAGTTTGCAGTAAAGTTTAAAAAAATGTGAAAAGGTAAAAGGAAAATACTGAGCGATCTCAGCACTCCATTGGATCTCCCAGAGACGTCGTAAGTGTGAGTTCGGCCGGAAAGTTGTAGTAACACAAATGGTTTCGCAGATTTATTAGACAATACCAGTTACATAAAGAGGCTTTCGAAATGTTTATGGACATCAAACATATCCTCTGAGATTCAACAGGCTGCAACATTCCTACAATAATTACAAAATCCCCTCCGTCGTTGGTTGCATAGATGGAACCCACATTAATATTATAAAACCAGCGGTTGACGGGCATTTGTATTTTACTAGTTTCTATTCTATAGTTGAAATTTCATTAGTTCCAGTTCCAATTGTTGCTTTTTTAGTTAATTTTTTCTTGTAACGTCGTAATAGTCGTTTTCGAGCACTTCAACAGCCTTTGCCACAGACTCTTTGCCTTTTTCGGTAGCCCTGTAAATGCGCCTAAGGGAAATCGCATTTTCTTCTCCTGTAGCAATTAGCAGATCCGAGTTCTCGTTCAGTTCTTTTTTTTTCTTGACATCTTCATCCAAAAATGTCTTTAAGCGGTCTCCAGTGGATTCTGGCCTTGGTCGTTTTTGGGGTACAGCAAGTGGTGGGGGATTCGTGTCTTCTCGATGACGAATGTTCGATGACGCCTAATTCCCATCCAGAAACATCCTCCACGGTCGTTTTGATACCACACATACGCACTATACTTTCCTCTGTTTGCGTCAGATGGAATTTGGAAAAAGGTCCGCGGCTTCTTTTTAATTTCGCTTTTCCATTCTGTCCACACCTGCATAAGTATAAAAACTAAATCTGAGTTTTTTTTCCATGAATACCAATAACAAATCATTCTGCGTTTTATTTCTCTGTTTTCCCCCTATTTTGTATACCAAACATGATGATTAAAAGTTAATTTTACGATACAAATTTAATATTTCATTTACATTACATTTCAAATCGCCTAAAACAAAAAGAGAACTGCAAATCTGACGGTTGATCAGATTGTTTACGACAATAAAACCGATTGAATCGGTTTCTGTGACACCAAATACCGATAACAATTCCGATTTGAACATAAAACCGATTATGTAGGGTGTTTTTTTATTGTGGTATAGAACTTCGAATTGAAATAAAACACAAGAAAATCGTTTTAATGTCCATCAATTTGGCTTTATTGGAAGGATAATTTTAGGCCATTAATGTTTAAATATGATTTCGGGCATGTGGCCGCCGCGGCTGGCTCGAATAAAGCCAATTCTACAGGTCCAATTTTCCAATTTTGATGGACAAAGCTCCAATTGCTGTGCACGGTGGCGAATCGATTCATTCGGGTTCTCTTCAACACTTTGCTCTACAGCGGCAATTGTTTCTTCGGTGCGCACTGTTCGACGTCTCTGCGGATGCGTATTATCACATAGAGTAAACGTAGTGCGAAAACGATCCATGGTTAACCGAATTAATTGCTCTGATGGACGATTATGTCGACCATAAAATGGACGGAGCTTGCGGTGAACTTCGCGAACTGAACCATTACTTTCGAAATAAATTTGCACGATTTGCAAGCGTTGTTCTTTTGTCAACCTGTTCATGATGAAATGGCAAACCAAACTAAATATTAATCACTTGACAGCTGACAAAATGGCCGCCAGTTAAAAAAGTGATGCCAACTTAATGTTCTATACCCCATTAAAAAACATCCTTTATTAGTCTCTGTGACACCAAAGATAATTTTTTGTACGTTTCAATTCCGATTCCACAACAACCCTGAATATAATTTTGACATTGTAAAACCTGAGTGTTAAGAAGCAATCAACAAAAACAATGAATGGATTATAATCCATTCATAATTTTGTTGTTGAATGAGTGCATGGCAAAAGCAGTAAATGTACGAATGCACAATAAAAACGAAAGCTTTTATTCTGTTCACCGGTATATATTATACAAGAATGATAGAAACAAAGATTACGCCATCCCGCGCAGAGAAAAAAAAATGTTCTGCGCAGGCTGATCGAATGACGTCACGCATAGTGTATTCCTCCCGGCTGATAGTGAAAGTGGTTTTAATTGCAGGGTTGCCAACAATAGTTCTTGCGCTGTGTTTCAATCTGAAACTTGTCACTCTAGTTACCAATATCATCGATTCTCACTTATCCAATATTGCCTATTCCTTTTTTTTTATTCTCTCCCTATTATATTGCAAAATTATCTAACTATAACTTCTTTCATATAGTTTCTTTATTCTCTATTTTTAACATTACAAATGTTGTACATACTAATCGTTCCTTACTTGGAACAAACTAAGTCATCTAACTGGAAATCACCAGAGTTTATCTACGTACTCGTCATACTCGCAATTATCGCAGCTACATTGTATATTGTGAATTTGCTGTGTGTCGTCGACGATGATAATGACGACCCTGACGGCTGGCGCTTTTTATATACATACGTAATAATAATCCAACCGCAATACCTAAGTGAACTTATCGCTCGATGCCATCATCACGTTTTTCCGCTAGACTAAAGGGAATTGCTACAATTTAATAATAGAACACTCTGCTCTGCTATATTGTTTTTTTTTTTTTTTCATGGAATACTTAAAATATAGCTAATAATTTCGGCAAACGAATTTTACTATTAAGAAGTTATTTCAAAATTTCTAAAATTGCCTAACTTTTCAAGATCTTTTTTCTGCTAACGTAGACGACCCACTTGTCAACGCTCTCTTAGGTCTGTTAAGTGTCAGATGTCCGAACTCAGTAATATGGCAAAGACCAGAGATGCAAACCATTTCAGAATTCGAGGTGGTTTGGTTCAGAGCAAATCTCCACAATTGAAAGAGTTCGAACTTGGATATGCAGTTCTCAAATTTGGCGCGCCTTTGCTCTATCTGACATGCTCTTTCAGTCGCTGGCAAAATTGTTGACAAAGCGCTCTAAAATTAAGTAATCAGCAATTAGTAATTTGATAAAGTAAGTACTCGTGAAACACTTGCTTCGAACCGTTCGTCTGGTGAACATAGGAATCGCCCTTCCTACTAAACCTGCCGGTCTTGTTTTGATGTACCTCCTGACAATACTTACTAACTGAAAAAATAAAATAAAAATAATTGATTTGTGAGAAAATCGTGTCCTAACTCTGTCCATCTTTTTTTTGTGCTCACTGAGGACTAATTATCGTAATATTCAGTCCACGGCCCACATATCCCTGGCAATGTTAATTATATTTATTAGCAGAAGGGCTCGTCCCACTTCGAAAAACGATAGTTATTAGATAAGACCCAATATTTCACATGGATTGTAGCCCCAAGCAAGTAATTGCAAAATTAATCGTAAGTCGGCGTGACAGAATTTGCCAGTGGCGTAAGAAGCATCTGGGAAGCCTTACAGATGGTTTTCCCAAGATCTCCTTCTAGGAAGGATTCGCCCACACAGCAAGAATTGGTACACCGGGTTTAATTGGTTGGGTCAGTGTAATAATTTCGTACACTTGGGGGATGTCAGCCTCATGTGATGACACACCATGATTCAGGCCTTCACGGTAACTTATGAGACTCTGTGTTGAAACCCAAAACCATCATCCCCGGAAGATTCCCTTTTTTATCACAATTTGGCAGCTTTCACATAGGCAAACGATTTCATCTGATACTGCCCTTACAGACAACATTAGATATTGTAGAGATTTGGCGTCTTGAGTCAATTTTCGCAATCTGCGGTCTGCATAAACTTTCAGGGTGATTGTCGAAATCACTTCACACGAATATGTATGTATAAATTGATGTTATTAAAAACAATGTCTGTCGTAACACATTTTAATAGGTTGTGATTAATTTGGTTAAATTTTCAAGAAAGTTTCCAACATCGAAAAGTTTAAAACCGAAGTTAGCTTCTTTTTTTAATATATCATAAATTATGTTAAATTTTCACACCTTTTTTCACATGCCAATACAGAAATATTTTCGTTTTTTTTTACATGTCTTGATTCAGTAGTGCTTACATTGGGTTAGACAGTCGGTCATCGAAACGTTTCATTTTCTTTTGCCTCGGGCAGGGGAGAAAGGTGGTATTTTTAATTCATTCGTTCATACGCCACATGTCAAACCACGAAATGAGTTCATCAGAAATTCCAAATCTCACGACTATTTTGCTTTATTTTAGTTTGGTTGTGTTGTGTTGTTGGGAACCAACGTGTGTCATAAACAACATTGAGTTTTTACGAATGGCCACCGACAGACGTTGAGTTTTGTTAACGGAAGGGAAAAAATTCAACGTTTTGCCATCATTCGAATATTTTCTTTCGTGATGGAAAATAAAATAAAATGCTTAAGCAAAATGATAATTTACGAGTTTGTTCATGGACATTTTAGAGTTTTCCTTTCTTCGCCGTGGACGAACGGACAGACAGCCGTACACCATGCAAGCATGGAAAAGAAAATGGCAAATGATGAATTTCTTGGCCTCGGCACGGCGTGGCCAGAAACACATAAATTATATACTTTGTTGCAGTTGTGGTTAGTTGAAATTGTTAACAACGAACAAACAAGCAAATTTATTTTCTTTATTAAAATGTCATATTTAAAATAATGTCGAAAGAAATTTTTGAAAAATTGTTTATTAATTTTTGTGTTAACAACAATTTGCGCCGCCGCATTCGAGTACTTGGTCCACTTGTTGCCTGTGAGATTTTAGTGATTAATTTTTTTGAAAGTAAATCAACGGTCATCTGAAAAAAAAAAGAAAATGCAAAATTGGACTCCGATTACTTTCGCTGGAATGGCTTAAACGCTGTCTTAAACGTCTGCTGTATCATTTTGGTCTGTGCCAAATTCATGTGAACATTTTTCCAAAAGAATGATTTTGCAGGAAACGTTTGGTAGTTTGCCTTTATTAACAACAGTTAAAACCCGTTGTGTGCCGTTTCAAGTCAACACAAACGAAAGATATCAAATTTCTTAGCCGCTACCAATTCTCGGTAATTGGGGTCATTCATTCGCATTCGTTATAAGGCCCACTATAATTAAGTGGTCTTTAAAATAACGCAGAGATTTATTTGATTTCCTTGTTGTTGTTGTTATTGTTGTCATTTGAGTCTCGCGCCACTGAAGAAAGTTTACCCATGCGTTGTTTTTTAAAAAGGCTTCACCCCATCACAATTTATTAAAATCACAAAAAGAGAAAACACCAATTTTAAAAGTGTCCAAACAAATCGTCCGGTCACTAAATTGGCATTTCTGGTAAGCCTTCTTATCTGGTCAAGGCATGGCATTCGGTGTGGATTAATTACCCGGGGCGGGAAAGGCAATGGTGTCCTGCGAATCTTTGTGAAAAGCGACGCATTTATTGAATTACAACGAACGATTTAGCAATATTTTATTCTAAAAATTTAAAACCTGCCCCTCCGTGTGATCGAGCACAATGTTTTTTGTTAATTAAGAATTTAATAAGAAACTCGGAAAGTGTTCAAGACTAAATTACAAAACTGTGATTACCGATACAATATTAAGTTACCAGGACGTACACGCTTTATCCTATTTAATTCTCTATTTATTTCGTCTGCTATATCCGCTGTAATGCTTTGACATGTGTGGTTCCGGGGCCGAACAGATACTGGGTCGACAGCACCGATTCATTTCCCCTATTTTTGTAGACAAGACTCTTGCAATCGGGCACATATTCTCAGCAAATTTTTATTTTGCCAACGACTGTGACTGTGAAAAATGACCACAAAAAACAAAATGTAGAAAGTCTACATGAAGAATTCGTATAAAGCTGATATGAAACGCCAATATGAAAATGTCCCCTAATAATTTATGAAAAAAGTCCCCAATGGAAAATCAGCGATACGACGAGGGTGCATTATCTGATGTAAATGAGCAGTAACGTCAACGTAAATGCACATAATCGAACTGAATTTATACGGCATTTAGGTATTTCAATATGGCAACCCGTTCATAATCATTCACAATCAACTGTTATACTCACAAGAAACGACTGGTGTCAAATCAGCTGTAGTCAAATTGTTTGCTATTGTTGTCGAAATAAATTGGAATAAAGTCAGCAAAGCTGAGTTATTTTAGTAGTTTCAGCTTTCCCTCAAATAAATAGTGGTTATTCAACAACAGCATAGCTGTTTATCGTACTTCCTTCCTTCTCTTCATTTTATATGAATGTAAATGCCAAACAAAAAAAATGCTTCACAAAGAGTTGTGTACAAACAGCTGTTTACTAAATGCAGAAAAATGACGCCTGTCAGGGTAAAATTTTAATTTGCATTAGTGAATTTTTAATGCAAATTAACTCTGTCGTCTGTCTACGCTATAAAAAAAGGATTCCCATAAATTTATAAAAAAAATCCACAATGGTAAATCAGCGATACGACGAGGCCTTCAAACCATTGTAATTCGTTTTGCAAATTCAGTTAATTTCCAATTCAAATTGCAGTTCTTTTTGCAAATTAATTTGAATTAACTTTTGCCAATTTCATTGGAATTGATACACATTTCATTCAGTTCTTTTTATTTTTGATAAAAAATAATTCAGAATTATACAATTCATTACATGAATGGTTATCGAATTAATTCAATAAGAAATTATTATTTTACAGCTCTGGAACGGGATCATGGCATAACGAGAAATTGTCCTTAGCCCTGTCCTTAGCCACTGAAATCAATCCCTTTAACCATTAGAAATGGCTGTTGGTTAAAGGGTTAAGGATCTTTATGGGCTCACCAGGCAGGCAAACAATATGCATCTTTTTGGGCTAACCAACACCTTCACCCAAAAAACAACAACAAACGAACTTCTGCTGTCGTTGGCCATTTTATACGAATTTTATGTTATGACATTTTTATCACCTGTGGCAAAGCGCCGATTTGTTTCGGCTACTAATTCCATGGACAAGTGACATTTTACATGACTGGCCATCCGACCGTTTGACTATCGCTGTGAATTTAAGTTTCAATCACACACCCATTGACAGCAAACACTTATGTAATGGAAGTAGAAGAGGTGTGTCACTTGAATATATTTATGTGTGTGGACTCCATGCGATGACCTTCAGCCATTCGAAGCTAATTAAGCGTCAATTGCATGGATCGGAGGAGGGGGAGGACTTGAAACACAATTGAAACGGTTGGACGACAATGCATAAAAAGTTTGTCGCAGTTCAATGTGTGATTTAGTTTTAGGCTGTTCTTTGAATTCAATTGTTCCCCCTCTTCTATAAGCAAATATATTTGGGCTAAGGTCTTTTCGGGCTGTTACCTGTTCGTTAAAGGTTAACCATTTGTGGCGCTGCAACGATTGACCGACCAACTTATGTTCAGATGTGTGAAATTCGATATAACCAAAAAACACCGTACCACAATGTTAACAATATTCTGTTGTTGTTGTCGTTGGCCTGTAATTTTATGCTTCGGTTAACACTTCACAATTGGTTAGTGACACATCGCAGTGTGTGTAGCGACAACAGCAAATGTAATTAACCAACAGCTAATATGAATTTTGACATGAGTCATAAAGAAGCCCGTCAACAAATCGCTTTTTTTTTTGCCAGGGAATGCGAAACAGTGAAGTTTTACTTTCAACTTAAAGAGACACTTTTTCAAAAGAATTCACTTCCGTTGCGTTTACATAAAAATCATTAAAAAAAACTTTTCGTATTTGTCTGTTAGCGTTAATTAGCTAAACAGTCCAGCATCAGTCGATTGAACTTGACACATTGAGTTTTAATTAAAACCATGGCCATACAGTTGAAATGAATTGCTCAATTTTCTTTTCTGTTTGATGGGCAGCCGCCAACATGCGTATGGATTCAATATTGAACCCCTTTCCTTCGTTGAGCCCATTTTTATTTTCTGTACAATGTTCCAGAAATATTTTAGTCTCACAAGCGCATAACATCAGAAAGTCATTGCAATGCCTTGAAATGTTCTTGCATCATCCCATGAAAGAGATGTGCGTGCGGTCTGGCAGCAATTGTTTATTATTGACGTCCGTATTAATTATTTTGCATATGCATTTCTTTATTAGTATTACTGTAAATAGCCATAAATGTTTGTCAATTAAATGTCATATGCATTCATGTCGAGTTGGCGTCCCCATCGATCGATGGCGTCATATGTGATATACATACATATGTTTGTCTGCTCCCCAGTATAATATTTCGAATAGGAGATCTTTCACATACCGTTGCTGAATAGTTTGAATATTTCTGTTATGACTCATTTAGATGTACATTTGACTGCTTTGTTTCAATAGAATTTTACCATAAAAACATTGACTTATTGTCAAAAGTACGCACGAAATTAATAAATCCCTAGTTCTATGGAATGACAGCTGGAAATTGCACTCCGGCAAGTTGTACTGCAGAAAACGCTCGACTTATTCTGTATGAGTTTTTAATCAGCTTCCGCCACAGAAACCGTACACAATGGGTTGGCCCTAGGCATGTAAAGAATGTGGGTTTAGCGAAAGGGAATATTGAAATATATTTTTTGCAAAAGCGTATACTGAAATATAAAATTTTTGTAAGAAAAACTTTAAATAAAGAAATAACTAAACAAATATGTTTGCTGCATTATTTGTTTAAATTGCAATTTTTTCCAGCGTGTATCGAAAATATTTGAACTCGACTACAGGTTACTATAAATAACAATACATTGCCCGCATATGCTAGTGTGTTTTTCATTTCACATAATTTAATTTTCTTTAATCATAATTTTTCACGAAAATTCAACTGCAAAATGATATTCAATTTTCTCCAGACAATTTACAACTTAATTGCTTTTTTCCAAATTGTATTTTATGGTATACAAAAAAAAAAAAACTGGATATGCGAACGTTGGAGAGAAAAAACTGTTGCTCATTTGTAAAATCTGTTGCGGTCAAATCAATTTAACGGGGAATGATTTCTAAAACCAAACTCTAACCTCCTCACCAACTCACCCACTGTTTCTCAGACTCTCGCCAAACAACCAAAATAATTTAAGAAAATTGAAAATGTAGACAACAAATGGCGGCGGAGTCTGACTTATGAAACGGTGGTTTGTTTTTGCCACAGAAAGGGGGAAAGAATTCTTCACGAGCCGCAAAAAAACACACACACACACATTAAATGACCACAAATTCAATTTACGACAGCGAAAAGAAACAACAACAAAAAAAACATGATATGCGAGAAATGCGCATAAATATTTTACCGCAACGGCAGTAACATCTATTCATAATCAGGCGGCGGTAACATCGCCACCAGCCGGAGTTTAGTTAAACGCATCAGTTCGCATTAGTGTTCATCATGTTATTGCATATGGACAGACACGACTCATCCGTGGAATGCCCCCGACTGACTGCATCCTCTTTCGAGAGGTTATTTACATGCATACTCGTACATGTTTGCCAATTTCCATGAGTTTGCTAGATGTAAATTAACACCCACACTCTTGCAAGAGCCATTGTTGCAATGTTCGTTCCATGTCGATGTTTCCCCCCTCTCAATGTAGGCGTCATGAGTGTTGCATGCATTTAGAAGAAAGAAAAAAACGCAATCCAACAATTTGTTGCTGATCATGCATTCATTGAGAAAAGTCGCCTTCGCAAGAGGCAAATATTCAATCTTTACACTGCGTTTGTTTTTCCTGTTCGGTGATTTATTGAGATGGGAAGGAGTGAGAGAAGTTCCTAATATGAAATTTAACATTAGATAATGGGAAATGTTTTGAAGCTCCGTTTCCATAGAATCGCATCACAGTTTAAGTTCAGCAATACCCAAAAAACAGTTCGTACTAACTAACACTCACATCAAGAACAGAAAATGTACTCAATTCAAGTACATTTGTACTTATGGGGAGTAAATAAATTGTACTAGCATTAGTACTGTAATAAATTGAACTAGTACTAGTAATGTGATATATTGTACTAGACTTCATTATGCACGGAAATTGAGTTGAGTGAATTTATACTGGATGCCATAAGAAAATCATATTTTTCTAAATTTAAATACGTATTTTATAGATTTTATTTTTAGTTTTTATATCTTTAGAAAAAATTGAATAATACTCCATAAAAAAATATACGAAATAGTTTCAAGCCCAAATTTCAAACAGCTTTGTTAAGAAAAATTTATGACAATACAAAAACAATTGTTTACGCATTTTTTTTTTTTTTTTTTTTTTTTTTTGTGACTAGCACTATAAATGCAATGCACTGTGTTAGCGATAGGAAGGAAGGTTGACGTTGGCCTTGAATTTGACAATGTCATAGCAGGCAGGAAAAACACTTACAGGAAGATTATTCCACAAACGAACAGTCCGGCTGAAGAACGAATATTCTCTATAGTGCGTCGTCCGGTCAACCGGCCATTTGACAATGAACGGGTGAGAGACCCTGGATAGCCGTGTATTCCGGCTAAATGTTCTAACTTCAGGGACCAGACGACGGATATCTGATGAACAGATACCGTTAAAATATCTATAGAACAGTGTTCAGTATCAAGTGAATCTGATATTTTGAGGACTCCACATTTCTCCGTTGGTTTCAAGGATTCCAATATTCCAATATATGTCAAAATGAAATATTACCAAACAACCGCCCCTCACGAGTGTAACGGCTGCTTACATAAGAACACACAAATATATTCCACACCCTTTATAAAAGCATGACTAAAGGAAGACCAAGTGGAAGACGTTTATGTTATGCCTTTCCATTTGGAGGTTGTTGGCCAACACATGCTGTTTTTGTGTGTCGTTATAAAAGTCAAAAAGCGCGCTTTGTAAGCACGAGCTGCATTGCGGGCATCTGTTGTATGCAACAATTTTGCGGCCCCATCACAAAGACAATGGAAGACGAGAGCCTGTCCGTTGTTAATGTTAGTGCAACAGTTGCAACTACCGCTGTCAATTCATTGACAATTAACATTTTTATTGCTTGCACAAAAAAAGAAGAAAGAAGAAAATGTTTGGAACATAAAGACAGCAAGAAGACAGCTGCTTGATTATTTAAATGTTCAATTAAGTGTAACGGCTGAATAAAGGTTTTAATTATATTGTTGAGAAATTAACATATTAAATAAAATGCAAAAGTTTATTTAATGGAAGAATACGGGGAGGCTAAACAAATAGTGGATCCTGGTATATTGATGACAAGACGGTTTCTATTAACAATTGACATTCAATTGTATATAAATAAGGAAGCACTGAACATACCCCAAACGAAACAGCTGATTGTAGTGCAGAAGCTGATTGTAACGGCCAGATCGTTTTCGCGCACATGGGCCGAACCCATAATTGGGCCGAATTTCAAAAAGAAGAATATGGAAAATTGTTTTTTACTGGCCGTAAGGCTTTAAATTACAAGTAAAAATGAACTGAATATTCAAAGGAGGCTAAATAGATTTGTGAAAAAAATTAATGTAATTTTTTAGCTGCCACTTCATGCGATATTAGATTAGATTAGATTTCATTAGTTTTTTGACTATTAGCTTTCGTCAAACGTTTTCTCTGACGATGGACGAACATAACTGAGATTTCTCAAAAAACTGTCGTTAGTGCACTGAAC
Organism: Hydrotaea cyrtoneurina; assembly: GCA_958296145.1. Classification (NCBI taxonomy): domain Eukaryota; kingdom Metazoa; phylum Arthropoda; class Insecta; order Diptera; family Muscidae; genus Hydrotaea; species Hydrotaea cyrtoneurina. The sequence continues at coordinate 67,378,638 of OY282515.1, forward strand.
ATACCCAATTTTCAACAGCTGACCAATTCGACAACTGAACCGGCCTTGTGTTTCGGTTGCACGCTAATAAAGGGTGTTTTTTATTGGGGTATAGAACTTTAAGTAGAACTTTTTTAACTGGCGGCTGGTCAGCTGTCAAATGATTAATATTTAGTTTGGTTTGCCATTTCATCATGAACAGGTTGACAAAAGAACAACGCTTGCAAATCGTGCAAATTTATTTCGAAAGTAATGGTTCAGTTCGTGAAGTTCACCGCAAGCTTTGTCCATTTTATGGTCGACATAATCGTCCATCAGAGCAATTAATTCGGTTAACCATGGATCGTTTTCGCACTACGTTTACTCTATGTGATAATACGCATCCGCAGAGACGTCGAACAGTGCGCACCGAAGAAACAATTGCCGCTGTAGAGCAAAGTGTTGAAGAGAACCCGAATGAATCGATTCGCCACCGTGCACAGCAATTGGAGCTTTGTCCATCAATTGGAAAATTGGACCTGTAGAATTGGCTTTATTCGAGCCAGCCGCGGCGGCCACATGCCCGAAATCATATTTAAACATTAATGGCATAAAATTATCCTTCCAATAAAGCCAAATTGATGGACATTAAAACGATTTTCTTGTGTTTTATTTCAATTCGAAATCACCCTTTATAATAAATACAAAATGCAACATTCACCTTCGGTCTTGGAGAATTGGACAGAATCGGACTCTAGTTGTTAGCAATCCAAATAAAACTGTGAAGATGTCGGGAGGAAATGGCAGAATTTTAAAACAGATTCCATTTTGTGTAAAAACAACCATTTTCACATGGCTCTTGTACATGCAACAAAGCGGCCGATTGTCCATTGTAAAAACCGTGTCTTTACAAAACTTCAACATGACAATAGCATACATTTGCACTTGTTCAGATCCTTTCATTGAACGAGCGAATAGGGGAACCATGGAACACCTTGCTCCCAATTCCGTAGGCGATACTTACACACAATAGTCAGTTACAAAAATTGCCAGTGTGTGTGTGTGTAGTACATATGTCGGTTTGGTTTCGTTAGGGATTCAGTCGGCTGACTTTTGGCTTTGTCTCTGGGCCAAAATGCTGGCCTCCACTGTCATTTAGTTCGGCATAGTCTCGTTTCGTCTGCGGCGCATGCGTACGTGGGTTGCAGTTTGTCTGTTGCCTATTTTTTTTTTGTGTTTTCAAAGAAAAGGTATTTTATAATGTGTTCTTGTCCGTGTTGTTGTTGTTGTTGGTACTTGACATTGCAACGTTTAATGTGGCATGCAATTCTTTGTCTTACATTTATATTTCATTGGAGAATAGACAAATGTCTGATCTACGAGAGATAATGCGCGGAATAGGTTTTGTTAAGGCCATCCAGAAGTCATCCACCCAAATGGACAGACTGAACCGGCGACCGAAGACTGGATTTAGGAATGGTTTCCTTAGCGTACGTTACAGGCCGCCGGTGACTGTCAGCGCGACTTTTTCCTCCTCAAGGCTTGTAGAAGTCGAGTAGATGAAATGAAATCTTTCTGTGTAGGCTCTTGCTTGTCGTTAGGGATTGTTTTCGCTCTATGGGCATGTCCATGGTCGAACACCGGCATTATTTTGCCCGTCATAGCGTCCACAAATGATTGTGGACAATCAGGTCACTAATCCGAGCCTATTAATTTTTAGTTAAACCACGCCCCATTGTCCAAATGCCTGCTTACATATAGCCAAGAATTAGCTGCCTATATTGCCAAGAATTTGCGTAAAATTCAAGCGATAGCTCCAGTGTTTTAAAATAGGCACAGTGTGTGCAACAATACAAAGTAATTAGTCCAGAGAAAATGACGAATAATTTAAAATCGATTTCCATTGTCGAGCCCTCAATTGGTTGAAGCAACTATTTTGCTGTTACATGAACATGTTGCCAGTATACTCCACAGAGAGAAAAATTAACCTTATATAAGGTTAACTTAACCATAAATAAACATGATTTGGAGTCTACGTTATATATGGTTAATTTGAACATCTTCTTGTTGACTGGTATTTAACAATAATAATAGTTAATTTAACTACTCCCTGGTTGAATTTTTTAACCATACAACTGGTTGATATAAAAATAATTATTGTTGTTTTAACAATGCATTGTTGAATTTTTTAACCATGAAAATTGTTAATATAAAAATTTCATGGTTAATTTATTGAAACAATGCATGCTCAATTTAACAACGAAATCGTTAATATTATTAAATACTACAGTGTTTGTTTCTGTTGTTCGAGATCGTTGATATATTTCTATTTCTTTGCAGAAATATAAATTTTCCAAAAAAAGCTTCACGAATTGTGTTTGCTTTGATTGCAGGCAAAAGTCTAACACAAAGCAGTTCAAGAACTTCGACACAACAGAGCCGAATGATCTTTGAATTGTTGTTTATTTCGGACATATTTCAGCCTCTCTCTCGAAAAAATCAACCTTATATAATGTTAACTCAACTATTTTTCATGTAAATTTGACCTTATATAACGTTATTTTGACTTTGTAATCAAATATTTACCATGACAAAATTAACCAGACACATGGTTAAAAAAATCATTGTACTTTTGGCTCGGTGTATAGTTGATACAAAGTCATCTGGATTCCGCTTGAAATCACTATGATGTGACGATGAGTTGATATTAGATGTCTAGAACCTTCCGCGATAAACTTTAATTCTCATCGTATCGAATATGTGAAAAACATCTGCTCGCGCCAGCATTGTGAACTTTAGACCATGTCAGGGTAGTGTCATTCGCATACATTTTTTTTTTTTTTTTTTTTTTTGCAGTTGCAACACGTGGAAGCTGGCGGTCACAGCTGCATTGTGTAAATGTGTATAGTGTCAACATAGTGTAGCACGTCCCTTGGCCAAATAACTTCTGGGCTCATGAATATGAAAACAACGAAGTAAAACCGCCATGCCATCGTATCTCCCATCCAGCCATCGATCTTATGCAGATACTTTGCATTCATGTTTTTTGTAAATTGTTTTTTTTTTTTTTTTTTTTTTTGTTGGTAAAACTGCAAAGTGTGGGCAGAGAGATATACACTGAAAGACCGTCGACCGTTCAGATGACAAAGGCAGCCCGGTCACACACTACAGTGTGGCGGTCTGTGAACGCGTTTGTCTATAGTTTCAACCTGTTTTGTTAACAAGTTTTATGTTCATTTGCCATGCAGTTCGAATAGTTGGCAGTAGGTAAGTTGGTGTGTAAAATCGCTCTCTAGGCAAAGTACAGCATTTGCGCTACACCATACAGACTGTCGGACAAACCGTCAGACGCTTAGGATCGTAATCAGACTTAACCATGTGTGGGTTGTTGCCATTCATTGTGTTTGTGTGTGTTTTTTTTTATAGTATCACAGAATTTATGAATTTTTATAACACATTTTGGAAAATCTACTCTAGTATGTGTGCTCTGAAAGGGCACACAATTATATGGCATTAAATCTAATTAACATTAATTTGAAGATTAAATAAATTTTTTGAATGGGCAGAACCAATGCTAATCAAAAATCACTTACATATGAGTGTCTCTGTGGTTAGACCGCGGTTGTGGGAGATGAGTTTCACATGAGCGTGAAGGTTAGCCGTGTTTGCTGTCATTGAGGTTGAATTTTGTGCATGGAGTGGGTTAATTTTCTCAAGCGCATCCATTTAACTATGAAATCATAGCATAGGAGCATAGTATCATAGCATAGTACCGCAGATGACAAACTTTTCATTAATAGAGGAATGACTTTCAGTACATGGGAACGATTTTAAAAATATTCCACATATTTCCCGCCTTTGATAAATCGTTCAGATAAGATCATTCGTCTGAACAAACATATTTAAAGTTTATCGGAATTTCGTTCAGATAAACTAATATTTCCGCTAAGAACTTCCGAGACACATGTTACCCAAGAAGCGGTCATCATAAATCGGTATCTTTACTTCTGAAAAGGCCCGTCCATCGTACACTTTAGAATACGTAAATTTGCTTGTAAAAGATGCTCTTGTTACACTGATTCCACGATCTCGAAGGAAAACCTATGCAATCGAAAGCCAGTTACTCGTTTTTCCCTTCATCTTTCCTCTGGCTTAACGTGTCGTAATGTAAACCATATGAATTGCACTGTTGACAAATCAACAATTTTAAAAATAAACCGGGAACTTAAAATGCTGAAAAACTCGTTGACAACTCTGTGCCAGATGGAAAAGGCTGGTAGTAAAATTGTAACAAAGAAAAAATGCAAAGACTTCACCTATTAAAAATAATATTATCGCACATGTGCTGCATTTCGAGTTTGCTCGAATGTGAAACATTTTCCCACATTTGGTGTGCTCCATTCCGAATACCCAAAAAAATATTGGGAATATAATTCGAGCACATATAGCCTTGTGGATCGAAAAATAAATGAGATTGTACGTGTTTTTCTGAGCACATACAAGTTAAAAAAGAACGCAGAGTTAATATTTAACTTATTTTTACAACATTTAATTAAAAAAGACAGTATTCAGATTAGCTTTTCTAGTAAAATTAAAGAAAATAAAAAGGCTCCTTTTATCAAGAACAACTTTTGACGAAATTTACCCAGAGTGTTCTACTTGTTAAAAAGGTTTCTTCAAATAAAAATAAATTTTATACTTTGGTGGACATATTCAGTTACACCAGTTAATCAATCTGGCAACTCGTTTAACACGTTCCAGTATCATTAGTCTTCTTCTAGTAGAAACCAGGGCAATTAACAAGCCAGCAGGCATTTTTTTGTAATTTTGTTGTTAAATTTGCAAATAAAACATATGTTTTTTGTTGATATTTATTGAACACAGTTCGTAACATATTGAACAAAGCTATTCTTTCGAACCACACTTTCGCTCGGAATTGAGCACACCATTTTGGAAAAAATGGGAATCTAAAAAAGTATGGGAATTCAAAAACTCTCGGAACATGGCACATGGGCGAATGTATTTAAAGATGGCTCTTAATTGAAGTGTATGACCGGGCAATTGGTCATACACTTCAATGTGTGGTACAATAAAAGGGGCAACCTTCTTGAGTTTTGTAGCCAAATGGAGCTGCCGACCAACTGTGGGCAACGAAAGTTTTTTTTTTTTTTGGAAACAGGAAAGTCAGCGATCAGCAGGATTATTGGTGAATGCCTCGCATGACATTTGTGTTCGCACAGATTACAGACAAGTCGACGTTTTCTTTCGACTTAAACACCCATATCTGACAAGGTTAAATATCTGTCATCTGAAATGTCTTATTAAACCGCATTATTTGTATGGAGAGCTTAGGCGATATGTATAGAAATTATCGCTTAAGTTTGTGTCTTAATTTGACAGAGCATTGTCAACATAAAAAGTAACAAAGTGCCACAATCAAATGGTGCCAAGTAAACAATGATATCACTTATTGTGAACTAAGAAGATAATTATTTCGAAAATTATGGACAAATGGTTAGAATATAGTTTAGTTATAATTGTATTTGTAATTGTTTTTTCCTTTTTTCCCCGATTTTCATGAAAATGTATTGACATTTTCTTCACAGCGTTCTCAGAACGCTGCCTAGTTTGGCGTGTTCTTTACAATTAAGCAAGCGCTAACAGTTAGCTTGTAACGAAAACACGCCTAATTAATATGTACATAAGTTCTGTAGAATATTATGACCTGCAAAATTTGCCAAAATGCAAAATAATGTGGGCAGTGGTTTTCACTATTGCACATGTGCTCGAGTCCATAGGTCTGGCAAGTCTGTGTTCCCCAAAATATGCAGACAATACATCCGGTGCGGTGCGTTAAACAAAACAAACAAAAGAGCCGAAAACCGTTGAAATAACACACACAAAAAAACCCCATTCATTCATGAATTGAATTGATTCATGAATTCATTACACTCTTGACATTGTATGACTTTCGTATTTACGCTAAATGTTAAGTGTACCGAGATACTCGTATTTATTTGCCTGCGTCTTGACAATACTAGCAGAACGAGCAGATTCAGCAAGTACGAATGAAGTCCGCGTGTCTTAATCACGTTTCATTTTATTTCACATCATATGCACATGACGCAACATCTTTATCGCCATTCGTTTGTATGGGCTTGTTCCCTTAACAAATGCCGTGTGGGATAGGTCCGATGTTTTTTTTATAATAAATAATAACATTAGCTGTCGTTCTAATCATTTTAGCTCAGGCCAAATAATTACGAATCAACATTTGCAAGCAATTCTGTTGGGGTGAATGCGCTTTATAAAAAAAAAAAAAAAAGTTTTTTGGCAGAGGTCCAATTTTAAAACGAAAACAATTTTCGCGCACTGACCTGTAAACAACAGAATACAAAATGTTTGAAATCCCATGATCATGATCTCTAAAGACAAAAGGAAGTGCCGTGAAAGCCCCCCTTGGCGAACAGCGACGCGTGGCAGTGGTTTTGTCCGTCCACGGGAAATGTTTAATTGTTTGATTAAACAAAATATTCGCCTTTGCAAAAACAAATTATATTTCAACAAATTATATTTCAATATATTTCAACAAACTAAGATCCGATTTACACCATGATTTTTTGCTTGATTTTAAAATCACGATTTTCAAGTTTCTTTGCAATTCTCAAATATAACTCAGATGTTCTTTTCTCTCAAAGTCTGAACTCATATTGTAATTAATTATTTACTTTAAGCCCTAAAAAAAAAATAAAAAGCGATTAAAGTCATTTGTCGCTGCTGCCGCCTTATTAAGTTCTCCAGACGGCGGGAATTAAATGCTAATTTCACATTTAATATGCACAATTAGTAACCACAAAACACGAATGAATGTGTGAACGCATACATTTTACGATTGTAAACAGTGTACAGTAGGGTGGAGTGAAAACATGTTTTTTTTTTAATTTGAAAAAGTTAACCTCGGAAAGAGATGTAGTCTGGGGTCCTAATGAGGGGAAAAATAAAGAAAAAAATTTTAAAAAATTTTTAGGGGTCTCGCCACTCCCTCGAAATTTGGAAATTATCGCTATTTTGGCGTTGATTTTAGAAAAATCCTAAAAATTAACAACTTAACTTATTCGAAATTTAAAAGTTTGAGCTTGTTCAGTGCCCAAACAAAAGTATTTGAGGCAAATATGAGGATAATCGACTAATATTTGTAGCTTTGGTGGCGATTTCATTGTTCAGTCAATTTTCTGAAGAAGGGACGATTTGACTTATTTTACTTTTTGAAATTTTTGAACAATGAGAAAAAATTTTTTAAATTTTTTCATGCCCTTATTTCATTGTTTACGCTATTGCAAACATTTATTGACATAAAACTTTTTAGGATTTTTCTAAAATCAACGCCAAAATAGCGATAATTTCCAAATTTCGAGGGAGTGGCGCGACCCCTAAACATTTTTTAAAATTGTTTTCTTTATTTTTCCCCTCATTAGGACCCCAGACTACATCTCTTTCCGAGGTTAACTTTTTTTTTTGAATTTCACTCCACCCTAGTGTACAGCCGACGAACGGCTGACAACAAAAGCAAAAAAATTGCTGAAGCACACAATGTGTTTATAAGATGCTGCAGACATGGAATGATTGAAATAAATACATTTTAAATATTGCCAGTGGAGAAGATCGATTAAAAAAAATACTATTAATAGATTTCTATGTTACAGAAAAATAAAAACAATAGAGTGGAACTTCCATAAGTCGATGCACTTCTAGTGACAGTTAAGGAGACAACTGTCCTTGAACAATTTTATACGTAATTCCACTCAACCCGAAGTCTCCGTAAGTCGAACTTTTCTACGGGATAATGGTGGTTCTAGTTATGGAAGATTGACTGTAAATGATCTTTCGTTTTGGAACGTATTTAATAAACAAGTTGTTTTAGTTAGTCTGCCAGTGCTAGTCTTTGTCAACCATGCTAAAATTACAATTTACACCCGCAATAATGATTTTAGTTTAGAAACGTTGTTATAATCCAGCGATCGGCAACAGGCGCGGAATGTCGATACAGGGACCGGCAGACATTTTTAAGATTGCCTGCCAACACATTCAATTTAATTCCAACTTAAATCTTCACCGGAATGAATTTTGATGAATTCTTTAAGAAATCAAACATTAGTTATGATATCCCTTTCAACTGACGGGGCCCCAGCGATGATTGGCAAAGAAAACGGATTAGTTAAGAGAATCAGGGATAAGAATGCAGGCCTAATATCCTATCAGTGCATAATCCATCAGGCAGCCCTTTTTGTGGAAAACTAATTGCTACTCTGCAAGATATAAAGGACCGCTTGGTGAAGTTGATCAATTTTATGAGGTCTCGTTCTGCTCTTCAGCACCGACAGTTCAAGGAGTTTCTCTCTGAATGTGATTCGGCGTATTCTGATTTATTGCAACACAACAATATTCGTTGGCAAAGTGAAGGTCAAGTTGTTGAACATTTCTGGCAAATAGGAGAACAAGTAACCTCCTTTTTGCAAAACATAGACATACAGGAAGCACGGAAGCATTTGGAATTAGTAACAAATAAGCGGAATATGCTAGCTGTGGCTTTTCTTAAAGACATACTGAAATATTTGAATGCACTCAACACCGAATTACAAGGAAATGGGAAATTAATTGCAACACCTCGAAAGAGTGATCTGCGACCCTATAAAGTATATATATTATCGGTCAGTGTAACATTCTAAGACATTCTAGCGATGTCCGTCTGTTGTCTGTTGAAATGACGATAGAGTGCGAACGACCAACGCTAAGAAGCTGAAATTTTGTAGGAAGATGTTTTTTGCCCATAAGCAGGTTAAGTTCGAGAATGGGCAATATCGGACCAAAGGGGAAAAGTTCCCCTTTACGGGACTAAATATATCCCGGCCATAATCAAATTTTTCAAATATTTTTTTTCACTACATCTGATTTTTTTTGGTAAAATTGTTCTAAGTTTATATAATTTATAGATGGGGAAATAAATCCCAAAAATGGGCGTGCTCATGGGTTCCGTGGACCCTTGGGGCCCAAAAAAGGGCCCATGATGAACATGCGCATATGGGTATCAAAGTGCAACGAAATTTACTCACGAACCCAACTATGCCTTTATTATCATGATTTGCCTACATTTTTTGATCCGGTTTCTGGGACTATCGGGTCACCAGCGGCCCAAAAACCGTCCCTTGACAAACATGGACATATGGGTATCGAAATGCAACGAAATTTTCTCGCGAACCCAAATATGCGTTTATTTTCATGATTTGGATACAATTTGTGATCGGGTTCCTGGGACTATCGGGTCACGAGCAGCCCAAAAAGAGGCCCCTGACAAACATGGACATATGGGTATCGAAATGCAACGAAATTTTCTCACGAATCCGAATATGCGCCCATTTTCATGATTTGGATAAAATTTGGGATCGGGTTCCTGGGACCATCGGGTCACCTGCTGCCCAAAAAGCGGCCCCTGACAAACATGGACATATGGGTATCGAAATGCAACGAAATTTTCTCACGAATCCGAATATGCGCCCATTTTCATGATTTGGATAAAATTTCGGATCGGGTTCCTGGGACCATCGGGTCACCTGCGTCCCAAAAAGCGGCCCCTGACAAACATGGACATATGGGTATCGAAATGCAACGAAATTTTCTCACGAATCCAAATATGCGGCTATTTTCATGATTTGGATACAATTTGTGATCGGATTCCTGGGACCACTGACAACACTTTCAAAGCACTTACTTTCTTCATAGTTTTCTTATTTATTGACTTTTTAAGGATCCATGATTGAGGGTATATAAGATTCGGCCCGGCCGAACTTACTATTTGTCCACTTGTTTTTTTTTTGAAAAGTAAATATCGTTCGCGATTAGCAGACGCCCTCCTTGAAGACACTCTTCGCATTAGCTGTTCTCCGCGTGAACCCGATTTTAAAAAACTTGCTCAAGAGCACAAGTGTAACTTTTCGCATTAGCTTTAAAGAACATTGATTAAATAAGTCAAAATTAAAATATAAAATGTTTTCTTATAAAAATTAAATAAACAAATGTAAATTAGTTTGTATTATACGTTTTTTTTTCTGTACCTCGACAAAAAATTTAAAAATTATCCGGACTCTAATTAAAATTACTTGCCGACCCCTGTTATAATCCATTCCATTGCCCACATTTCACGAATACTTGGAGGCAATTTAATAATTAATTAGTTACTGTAACTTTCATTTGTATTTCTTTCAGACCTGCAGTCCATACGACGCTTATTGGAACATGATAGCAGCGCCTCGGCATGTCCCAGCTGTCGCATTTCGTTCGACAAGGGCAAGAGGCGAAAATTAATCGATACCTGCGGTCATGAACGCTGCTATTCCTGCATGTTTCGCAACGACCAGTGTCCGATGTGCATGAATAGCTCACTCAAAGGTAAGTGTAGAGACCTGACGTTCTATTGCCGCCATATGAATATCGAATGAAATGTGAATTTATAATTTCCTTCTCATGCATTCTGATTAATTGTCACCATCAAAGTTTGCCACCTCTCGGTCTACAATTAAAATATAAAAATATTTACAAAATATACACAGTGTTATTATAACACTTTATAACACCTGAATGCGATGTTACTGTGTTTAGTTTTTTTTTTTTTCTAAATTTACAATTACAAATGTTATTTATTTGAACTGGTGTGTGTTGTTGTTTCTTCGACTTGCCATTTACATCGGCACCCGTATCTTTGGCCTGCCTTTGAAAATCACACCCATTTCTGATATTGTTGGGAAGCAATTATGCTAAATATCGTAAATATACCATTAAAGGTCACATTGCTAACACTTGTTTGGTGGAAATTGCCTTGGGAATTATGTCCAAATATATTAGGGGTAGGAATGAGATTTCCAGGATCAGCACCAAACTGTCACTCTCAAAGGATGCAGAAGCTTAGTGACGACCACGTGCGGGGGCACTCTGCTATACTAGCGACCGTGTACAGTAGTGACGTGGTACGGGGGAGATCTGCTATACTAGCGATGGGGTACAGCGGTGACGTGGTACAGGGGGTGCATTGTATTCATACGGGCCATCCCCTGAGTGTTAATAACAAAAATTTCGAACTGTTGTACAGATTTTAATGCGTAATTTTACAAGCCCGAGGTCATTTCTTATTATTTTTCTATATTTTTTATTTGTTCGATGGTTAGCACCAAAAAAGTGACATTTGTCGGTGCAATATTTTTAAACTGTTAGTTGAGAACTAGTTGGCCCAGGCAGAACGTGCACGGGGTAACGTTTGTATAGTTTAGCACACCTCTCATGCCCGAATTAAAATGGGAATGTCTAAATATTTTGTTATGTCAGATATGTGTTAGTGCTAAGTCAAATATGAACTAACAACAAATGCACAGTCCTTGGTATCCTGGTTGGTCAGTTACAAGATGTTTCCTATAGGTAGTCGTGGTCAATTTTACAAACAAACTATAAACCTTTTTTTTAATAATTCTCTTACCATTATTTATTTGATTCTGATTCGCTGGTTTACAACAACATAATTTTTTTGAGTGTTTTTCAAACCAGTTGGTATAAGAATTGGTTCGAAAAACCATTTTTACAAGGTCACTCTGAAATCGAACTGAGAACGGCTACCGAAAGAACACATGCTCAGATTACAATAGACCAAACAACCGCAGGTCAAACAAATCAAAAGTGTAATATTGCCTATAGGCAATATCGGGCATGAAAGGCTCACAAATATTGCAGTTTCTGGAAAACTTGAGCTGAATCACGTAATCACAGCATCCGATGCACCGAGCCAAAAGTACAACGATTGTTTTTAACAATGTGTCTGGTTAATTTGTTCATGGTAAATATTTGATTACAAAGTCAAAATAACGTTATATAAGGTCAAATTTACATGAAAAATAGTTGAGTTAACATTATATAAGGTTGATTTTTTCGAGAGAGAGGCTGAAAAATGTGCGAAATAAACAACAATTCAAAGATCATTCGGCTCTGTTGTGTCGAAGTTCTTGAACTGCTTTGTGTTAGACGAAGTTCAGTATTATGTTACATGAAGTTGCAACAAATGCGATTATCTCCCCCACTCTTTTTCCACTCTTCCTTTTCTCTCAAAATGTGAGCACTTAATCTCGCTCTTTCAAAAAAAAAACCACCACCAAATGCTATCTTCACTGCTTGTTGAGCTGTTGCTTTGTAAAGCACGTGTTTGCTTTACTGCTTGATTTTTTGGGGATATGCGCTACAGTAGTTCTCGTTCACTCGCATAAAGTTAGGACACTTATTATACCAAAAATTGCTGCAGAAATAATTGCAAATGGGTAACGATGAAGAACTGTAACTGCCTGAACTGAAACCTTGCCTGCAATCAAAGCAAACACAATTCGTGAAGCTTTTTTGGAAAATTCATATTTCTGCAAAGAAATAGAAATAAATCAACGATCTCGAACAACAGAAACAAACACTGTAGTATTTAATAATATTAACGATTTCGTTGTTAAATTGAGCATGCATTGTTTCAATAAATTAACCATGAAATTTTTATATTAACAATTTTCATGGTTAAAAAAATTCAACAATGCATTGTTAAAACAACAATAATTATTTTTATATCAACCAGTTGTATGGTTAAAAAAATTCAACCAGGGAGTAGTTAAATTAACTATTATTATTGTTAAATACCAGTCAACAAGAAGATGTTCAAATTAACCATATATAACGTAGACTCCTAATCATGTTTATTTATGGTTAAGTTAACCTTATATAAGGTTAATTTTTCATTCTGTGTGTCGACATAATTGTCGATGTTGCGACTTCTTTGGATCATGGCGTCCGATCGACATTTTTTTTAGTTGGTTGTCAATTTACGTCGGATACCAAGTGTTAAATGATGAAGAAGAACAAAGTAAAAAAAAAAAAAAAAAAAAAAAAAAAAAAAAAAGAAGACTGAAGCGCCCCGGTAGGCGAGTTGGTAGCGTGCTTGCCTATCAGCGTGGGGGTTGTGGGTTCGATTCCCACCAGAGGCTTTGGTCTGTCGCTGCAAAAATCTGAACATATGGTCTGTGTCACCCGGTTTTTACCCTTGGACCCAAAAATTAGAATATAAATTTACTTTGTATTGTAATTAATAATAAATAAAATAAATAAAAAGAAGACTGAAAAAAGGAATATATATTTAAACAAATAAAGTAACAAAACTAAAAGTATCCGATGTGATTTTCGGATTCAGAGGTTGACAATTGTTAACTGTCCATAACGGATGCCGTTATTAGGCCCCAGATCTGACGGCACTGTTCGCCATATAAAATCCTTGCACATACATGCTCTTTCGATTTAAAAGTAATGTATTTTTTTTAAAAACTTGAAATGGTTAATAAAACTTTAATTATAAATTCTAGGCAATTAATATTGAAAAAAAAATCGTGTACAATTGAAATGTAATAAGATCAACCAGTACAGGAATTGTTTTGCGTAAAATCGTTCATAGATTAACTTTGTTGGTAGTATTTTATTCCCGGCAATTAAAAAATCGCCAAATTTCCCGGTTTAAAAAAACCGACTCCTATCCTTAAACTTACCTAAAACTTAAATGAAATTCAATTATCTTTTGTTTTCAATCTGTAATAAATTGCTCCCTAGTTTTTTTCTGTATGTTAAGTAACAAAAGAGATTAACAAAAAAAGACAAACTGTTTTGAGTCATTGTACTTCTGCCTACCCCTAATATATTTTTTTTTGTACGTTCAAATATAATATGAAAAACGTGCTTTACAAAAAAAAAAAATAGTGCTAGTTTGCATAGAACAAACAGGGGTGTAGGCATTTCAAACGTAGTAGAGGGATTTAATAGAATCTTGTGGAAATTTCCTTATCGATTCGGAATTGAAATAAAACTATTTCTTTACTTGAAACTCATGTCCATCCTTTGCTCTTGACTTGCACACTTCTTTGTTTTTATTATTTTTTTTTGTGTTGTGGTTGGTTTTTATATACCGGGAATCCAATAAATAACCGTCGTTCAGTTTGGTTATGGTACAAATTATCTCTGCCCGGCATAAGTTGTTGCCGTTTTATTTGTGTGGTGCAAAAGGCCATGATGGTAAGACGTTGTAAAGTGTTAGAAGGTTTTTGCTGCTTAGATCGCTTGTTTAGATTTGCTTTTGTATTATTTTATTGTGTAATTTGAATATCATACGAGTTTATGAACGTTTTTTTTTTGTTTTGCTCAATGGTTCAGTGTAAAATTTGCATTTGAGCCGTTGTTGTGGTGTTTTTTTTCTTCTGTTCATTCTTTTTCTATTGATTGTTGACTACTTATGTGCAAGTATGTATTGTGTCAAGAGTTAAGACCAAGTACTCGGTTTTAGACATAAATTGTAGTTGTGGTTTTTTATTTTGTTTTGTTTTAAACTCAAGACTACCATCAGGCAGCATCAAATGGCAGTGATGTCAGAGTTTTATGTAAATCCAAGTGTTACCAATAATAACTAATTGGCTACAAGCAAATTGGCTTTCATGTGTAATCAAATCTGCACAGAGAGCAGTAATTTAACAGAAAACCGCTTTAAACTTCAGCTACTCTTAAGCCAGACAAATGTTCAAACCAATTTGAACGACGAGTGTTGGGCCGGGCAAGAACATTCGTTTTTCTGTATTTAAATCCACGTGTCATTGAAACTGAAAGTCGCATGTAACTATACAGCCGGGCGACACAGATCGCACCAGTTATATGTCTCTCTTTGGAGGACCCCAAATAAAATATATTTTTTTTTAAATATTTTGATATTTTAAAAATGTTGCATCGACACCCTGAAAATGTGCCAACCAACAAACACTTAAAGCGTTCCAACCTAAACCTAAACATTTTGAACTTACGCGTTTAGTTAGGTTTGGGTGTTCTGAAATGATAACACAGCTGTTTTACGGTGGAACATTCTGCAGTGAGTGGGATTTTTGTAGGCATTGAAGACAATGCATTGGGAAATTAATCTGTTGGTAGGGTTACACATTTTTAACAAGAGAACACAACAATTTGGGGTCAGTGCAACAGGCAGAACAAATTTTTTGTACTAACGAAGGTGGGATTATTTGTCTTAATTTGGGATTTGTTTGCGTAATATACAGCAACTATTTGCCGTCGAATCAAATAAAAGTGTGTCAAACATATTTTAGCGCCGTTCAGACTTAAAACAAATATTTGTTAAGCCAAAACCGAAAATTGAAAAAACCGAAAATTTCCTCAAAATAAACTCACAAAAAATTAATAAACATCTCGAGATATTCTCATTTTGATTTTTAGATTTTAATTTTTAAGAAAATATCTCGAAAACAAGAGAAGATATAAAAAAAGCAAACATATTTTTTTTTCTTCATTCGGGTTGATTTATACAAACAAAAAATTTGTAAAGTTACATGTTATAACACGGTCCTACAGGCGGAAATCCGAGCAATTACAGAGTGTGTGACCTGGTTTAGC
Source organism: Hydrotaea cyrtoneurina (assembly GCA_958296145.1). Taxonomy (NCBI): domain Eukaryota; kingdom Metazoa; phylum Arthropoda; class Insecta; order Diptera; family Muscidae; genus Hydrotaea; species Hydrotaea cyrtoneurina. Next base: position 67,394,100 of record OY282515.1, read on the forward strand.
GCTAACACGAGACCAACAAACGTAAATATCTTTACAGATAGCCAATTGGCTATCAAGGCAATAACGACTAAAACGGTTAAATCAAGGACAGTTTTAGATTGTAAAATGGCTATTAACTCTTACTCCAGACATGACACAATACGCCTCATATGGGTGCCTGGTCATCACGGGGTAAGAGGAAACGAGAAAGCCAATACCTTGGCTCAACGAGCCAGGGAGTTGCAAACAATAAATTTAGAGAACGCGAAACCATTCGGAGCTACGCGTTCTGAGCTAAAAAGATGGGCGGCAGACGCCCATATCACACTATGGAATAGTGAAACTATTGGGAAAACGACAAGAATCTTGTGGGGTGAACCAAACGAGGATAAAACCAAAACATTGCTGAAACTGAGCAAAACAGAAACTAGTAAGATCATGGGCATTCTAACAGGGCACATATGTAGGCTTACAATCGCATCTACACAAAATAGGAGTTGTAGACAATAGCGTATGTAGGGCATGCGGGGAGGATGACGAAACTTTGGAGCATTTCCTCTGTCACTGCCCAGCGTTCGCAAACAATAGATCCCGTTTCTTGGGAAATGACACTTTAACAGACTTGACCCATCTCAGGGGCGCAGACTGGAAAACAATTAAAGATTATGTCAACAGTACAGAGTTCTTAAAATAACTTCTCAAGGCCTTTTTATGTACAGTTTAGAGCGCACAACAAGACGAATACTGGCTTAGGTGTATGTCTAAGGACATGAGGCGGAGAAAAACCGCCTCCTCTTCTCAACCTAACCTAACCTAGGGTTATATAGTTAAGACCAAAAGTCGACTTTTCGACTATTACAATAAAATCAAAAGTCGACTTTTAGACTTTTCGACTTCTTAGTATAAAAAAGTCGATTAAAGTCGACTTTTCGAATTTTTTCTTTAGATAAAAAAAAATGCAATATTTTGGAATAAAAACAAGTTTTCTTTGTATTAAAAACTTTTATATAAAAAAAAAGTGTTTATAAAGGTAATAACATCAGGTAATTCATGTAGTTTTTAAATTATATATATTCAAGTTTTTAAAAACTTTTAAAAAAAGTTTTATTTAAAATAGTTGATCAATATTCCTGGAACCACATGTCCGCATCTATTGATCTCAAAAAGATAATCATATTTAAATTTATTTCTCAATCGGCGAAACTAAATGAAAGCGGCGAAGAAATGAAATTACGCAATACGCTTTGTTTGGATGACAAGTAAAAATACATATGGTTATATTTGAAGATAAAATATAAAGTCGAAAAGTCGAAAAAGTCGACATGAAAAAGTCGACTTTTAGACTTTTTTAAAAACAAAAAGTCGACTTACCGACTTTGACTTTTTTGTATCCAAAAGTCGATTAATCGATTAGTCGAAAGTCGACTTATAGAACCCTAACCTAACCTAACCCTACATGTTATTTTCACTTGCTCTTACAAATTTTTTGTAGGGGCAAATAATTATTTGCCAAAAAGAGAGGCAAATATTTGACGTGACTGTTCACACTTGTTGATTTTTGGTGTTGGTGGCAAATAATGGCATTTGTGAACAACAAGATGATTTTTTGTTTGTCCCTAAAAAAATATTTGGTCTTCAGATTTGGACAAGCAAATATTTGAAGCTTTTTGACAAATATTTTCCAAATGTGAATTAAGCTTTAGGAATAGTTTTTTGCTCATGAAAACATTCATTCAGTTTTGTGCTTCATACTTTCGACTTTCGTTACGCACTTGAATCACTTATGTATTAATCACTAAAATAAAATATGTTGGATAAAGCGAATGGCACATAACTTGCGACTTTGAATATTCTGAAGGATGCCTGGCTGGGTCTTGTTTGCAGTGGTTGGCAATTTCCCGAGTCAGAGTCGACAACACTCTGACCCTGCAAACTCTCAGAGAGACCATCCAATGAGACAGCAAGAATACACCGCACGGAGTTCCAGTTAGAATTATTGAAAATGCTCAATCGGATTTTTTTTTTCATCAGAGAAGACAAAGTTTTGGTATTTCGCCACGTTCGTGCAAGCGTAACAACTGCTTTGCTCTTTCGAGTCTAACATTGTTTGCTTTGGCTCTTGGGAACTTGTAATGCTTTATCTTGAGCTCATTTTGGAATATGGGTTAGATGCTTCGCTGGTATATTTGCCTGTCTTTGACCATTTGATTACCACTACGACGTGGATTTCGTTGCAGTCGTAACTTCACTTTCTGAACCATTTCATGTGATTTTGCAGATTTTTTTTTTCGTCCACCACCATGGCGTTACATCATTATAACGATTTATTGTGCGATCCAAAAACATTTTATTCACATCGAGATGGCTCAGCTCTCGAACAATAGCTGATTTTCCGGTCAAATATAACGGAGTCGCATTATTACGATTGAATTACATTTCGAATAACGTGTGTGCTATCAAACTTAGATGGAAATGCTTGTGGTAGCTTGTAAACAATATAAACAGCTGTCATTTGTATGTATTTGGTATTATCGGTTTGCCAGTACTGCTAACGTGAAGTTGAGAACTCTTGAGCTTTTTTTTTGGTTTAGTGACCTCCATTATTTATGTTTTAGAACGACTGCAATTGACACTTTTGGTTACCTTAAACCTTTTCACCGGCACATTTTTCTGTGTGAGCCTTTCTGGAACTTTTAATACTTCTAAACCTGATGAAGTACAACTCGGTATTCGTATGCCTATGTTCATTTAAAATTTGGAACAAACCAATTCACATAGTATGTATATATATATTTTTTGTTTGTTTGATATTCATTTGAAATTGTTGTGGCAATTATTTTAAAGGTTTTTCTTTTGCAGACTGAGCTCGGGCTCTTCTGTTGATTTATTTTTATATGTTTTCGTTTTATACTGATTTCTTTTGTTTCATTTTTTTTTTTGTTTTGTCTTTTTTGTGTCGCCGTTTTCCAGATGTCGATTGCAGCAGCAATGCTCAAGGCTATGACACGGGCATTGGCGGTTCAACATCGACGATTGTAAGCCCTCTGGGCTCGCCGCAGCCTCAGTTGAGATCGCAAGTGCAACGTACAAATGCAGCCGCTCTGGCTCGCTACATGCAGGTGAGTGAGTGAGAATGTGGCAACATTAAACGAGATACACTCGTACAAATAAGACAGATATGCACAACCGCATAAATGCATTTAATGAATTTCTGCGCTCATAAGTACATGTGCAGTTTTTTTTTTCCAACATTTAAACGAAATGGTATGCATAGGTTTTGTTCTTCGTATGGTTGGCTGGTTGGCCAAATTCGAAGAGATATGCGTATGTAATTTGTGCAAAACCATATATTTTTTTTTTTTTAAATTTAACAAAAAACCAAAAGTAAAACTGCAATAAACAAAGGTGATGATTGCCAATTTTTGGCTTAGATTTCTTGGAGGGGTTTTATAAGCGGAAATTTTTATGAAAAAAATACTGAAAAACTAATAAACGAAAGAGACAAAATACACAAAAATTTGACATTTATTTAGAATTTCCTTTGCGTACGTTTTCCCATGTTATCTACAAATTGTGTGTCCCATATCTCTAAAGTTGTAGTCTCATTCTTGCGAAGGCTTGACAGGGCTCCGTGAACTGTGGCCCCAACGAAAAATGGTCCACTTCGCAGATTACTCCAATTAAAAATGTATGTATCTTTGGTTTTGGCCACACACGGAGAAAAGCAACGGCCTCTGTCACATATTGTCCCATGTTTGGGCTAGCACCAATATTCTCACACATACATATATATGATTGTATGTAAAAATGCCTTATGTCTTATTCAGCTCACTACCTTCCATCCGGGTTCGATACGTTTGGGGTCATAGGGTAATACGAGCAGATCTTAACGACATTTTTAGATCTGCCTTTATCAGTTGTCTGAGAGAGTAACTTTTCTTGTTCATAACTCCGCTTGTAGCCCTCGATGCTAGAGTTTGTTGCATAGTGCTCCACTGATAAACTAGGAACAGCTGCGCTGGACCTTTTGCAGTATTTATTATATTACACTTCTTCCTTAGAGCTCCGTGGAAACATCAGTATATAAGTATATCAACGTTTCCGAATTTCATAATTTTGATCTGGAAACAAAAAAGTCAACTATTGCGGCATATACGTTCCTCTCTCTAGTTTCATCTCGTACACTCTGTGGTCATTCATCCGTTGACTGACTCATAAACCTACTTGAATTTACTGGAACTCTAGGTCGCTAGTTGTCATCGCCATCTTCCTACTTAAGCATTTGTTTGTTTCTCTGATTTTATTATTGTAGAAGAAGCATCGTTAATACTATTTAATGTTGTACTTGCTGTTGTTGTTTCATATATAGACCATACCCGTTTTGTTACGTTTGTTTCTGTGACTTCTACTTTTGGCCGGTCATTCGGTTGTTGTTCAAGTTTTGTTTACATATTATAGCAGCAGCCACAGAATTGGGGCAATAGTGTCTGCTGTGGTTATTGAAATGGCAATAACAACAGCTTCGACAACAACAACACCATTAATGCCACAGCAACATTCACTTCTCTCGGCACAATATCAGCAACTGCTTGAAATTTTGTTTAAAATAACTTCGTATTGCACCATAAAAAAGACTCCATTGTACGAATACAATTAAAATGGTATTTCTTTTTATCAACTAAGTTTTTAAATTGCGCCAGCACTTGTTGTTTCGAGATGAGTTTTTGCAGCTTTAGAAATGTAACATTTAGAAAACATTTCCCAGTTCACCGCCCAAAAGATTCTCCGTTGGATTAAATTAATTTTTGTCATTTTATTTTATCTAACATTATTTTATTTGGATTTACTATCTTTTATCTTTGTTTTTATCTTTATCTCTATCTCTATCTCCATCTCTATCTCCATCTTTATCTCCATCTTTATCTGTATCTTTATCCTTATCTGTATCTTTATCTCCATCTTTTTCTTTATCTCTATCTCCATCTTTATCTCTATCTCCATCTTTATCTTTATGTTCATCTTTATCTCCATCTTTATCTCCATCTTTATCTGTATCTTTATCTCTATCTCCATCTTTATCTGTATCTTTATCTCTATCTCCATCTTTATCTCTATCTCCATCTTTATCTGTATCTTTATCTCTATCTCCATCTTTATCTCTATCTCCATCTTTATCTGTACCTTTATCTTTATGTTCATCTTTATCTCTATCTCCATTTTTATCTGTATCTTTATCTCTATCTCCATCTTTATGACTATCTCCATCTTTATCTGTATCTTTATCTCTATCTCCATCTTTATCTCTATCTCCATCTTTATCTGTACCTTTATCTTTATGTTCATCTTTATCTCTATCTCCATTTTTATCTGTATCTTTATCTCTATCTCCATCTTTATGACTATCTCCATATTTATCTTTTTCTTTATCTTCATCTTTATCTGTACCTCTATCTCTATCTCCATCTTTATTTTTATCTTTCTCTTTATTTTATTTTTCCCTCCACTGTGTTGCAGTGTTGCAATAAATTATTAAATGAACTTTGGGCTTTTACAATTCTGCTCTGCACTTATTTAGAGATGTTGCAGAAAAGTATTTTTTATATTTCCCAGAACAAGAATAATACCTCGCAAAAAAAGAAGAAGCATTGGAACATTAAAATAAGATTAAAATTCTTAACAAAACCAAAGAAGCCGTTGTCAGGCGTTCTGACTTAATACAATTGTGTTAGAATTTATTCGAGCAGAAGTCCACAAATCATAGCTTTGTCTGGCCATCCAAAGCGCGACAAAAGAACTCATGCAACTCTGGCATAATTAAAATTCAATTTAGCGTAATAAACTTACATTAATTGTGCGCATGCGTACAAACGTACTCGCGTGCTTGTGGCGTTCATACGCGCATGCGATCATTAGCGAACAAACAAAACAAACCAAAAAAACAAAAAAAAAAACGCCACTACAAATGGTTTGCGACAGCTAAATCTGCTTGAAAGACCACGAAGACAAGTAAGTAAGACTGTTTAAGCTGATCTATTACACTTCGAATGGTGACAGACAGTTTGAAGTACACACGGCCAGAGTCAGATTGCGTCGTCTGGCATGTCTGTCTTCAGTTGTACTGCCATTTTAGGCTTAATTTCCAAATACGAGCGGCTGTAATGCCAATGGAATGTCTGCTGTCTGAGCAATAGCAGATGGAACCGACATCGATGTTAGAGTTGAAATGCCTTTGCCTCGCCAGAGTTACGGATGTGGAGATGTCAAGACATCAACCAAGCAGATCATTTGGTGAAATGGGCAGACGGATGGACGGACAGACATATGAAACATTTGTTTACTTTCGCGAGAGATATAGTGGCGTTCAAAGTGAAATTTCATGTCACGTGTCAAATCATTTTCAATTACAATGGCGCGTTTGCTTAACCGAATCGTTTCATTACATTTTCGTTTTCGAATTTAGTTAAAAGCATACTTTTAAAAACCTCCAAATTGGAAATGCTGACTCTGCTTTCAAAAAAAAAAAAGAAAAAAAACCAACAGAAGTAATAACAACAACCACCAGCCAACGTTGCCTTTTTGTAAAAAGCCTTTGGAGCATGCGTGTTCTTCTGTCTTCTCCGTCTATCAGCTTGCCCGTCCTTCCGTCCCCAGGCCGGCTATCTGTATGTCTATGTTGGGTTCTTGTTTCCTCGGAGACTCAAAAGATGAAAACAAAAACCAACTAAACTGATGTTTGACCCAATTTGTTCGCTGTTTCTTTTTTGTTCGTTTTAATTCGTAAAACAAATAAATTTTATTTAACGATATCGTTGAGTTTTCGAGGTATCTCGTTGTTATTGCTGATTCTTAAAAACAACAACCTATCCGACAACCTATCCGTCTGTCATTAAAGAGAAGTGGAAAGATTGGCAGACAGTTCCACAAGATGCAGATACCAACGATGGAACAGTTTAAAGATTCACTTAATGCTGAGGGTTGCCAAAAGCTGAGGCCTCTCTTGACGGTCATATGGGCGGGGGAAAGCGCTCTGATGTGTTCGCTCTCCTGTATCAGCTTCGTCATTGAAGCTTCTTATATCATGCGAAATGGAAACATGAATAGAATAGATTTCGTCCCCGACCCGCCCGAGGACTTGATCGATGCTGTCGACCATTTAGAAGGCCGAGAGCGCCGAACATATTACAAGTGGGCGGTAATTTGCTGAATTTATAGCATCACCTTTCTTGTAGATCGGCAATACCACCACGCTACGACATGTTGAGCTAGGGTCAAAGTGCACTGAAATACCGTTCAGGTTGGTGGTTTCGCTCAAGTTAAGTTCGGCATTTCAAGCTAATCGAAGCTTGAAAAATCTCTGTCCATTCAGTTTTATATGCTTTGCTTTTTCTTACAACCATTAAGATAAATACAAATAATTGAAGACAATTACAATTTTTCTACGATACAAAAAATACTAAGCAAAAACTCCGATTCTCTCAACGATTGAAAACCACACATACATTCATTTTTCCAAGGTTTCCAATGGAAACATAATCTCGTAGAGAGATTGAGAAAAAAAATCGATTGTTTATATTAACTATATTGAATTCAGTTTTAATTCATTAATTAAAATTCCTAATCGACAACATTTATTGTGTCGAAAAACGCTCATACAACAACTCTATTTAATTAGTTTTTACCCCCTCCCCGTCATTCGGCAGTAATACCATAATTTTTGAAAGATTTTTCAAAACAAAACAACAACAAAATCGATATAAAAACGGCACATCAACACAAAACAACAAAAAGTGTTAATAAAGGCATAAATTAATGTCTTACATGTTTAGTGGAAACAAACAACAAAAAAAAAATTGTTAAGATATCATATAATAACAGCAACAGCAATAGCAACATAAACCGAAACTGAAACAGCAACAACATTAACCTTAACAGCAGCCACATACAGATTTTTTTCTTATTTTAGAAGAAACAAAACGAGACAAAGCACTGGGACGAAAAAACATTCCATCTAATTAGCGTCAATTCAACAAGTTGCAATTGAATCCCCAATGGGGCCAAAACAAAACAGAAACTCTGAGCAAACACCAAACAACGTGAACAAAATCCATCCATCGAACGAACACCACATGTTGCACCACGGCAGCACCAGCACCCGGTGTGTCCACCTAGACGATGGCCAATGACAAACAGCAAAACAGAAAATGATTTAGTATGTGGTACTTACCACGGTGACATTATAATGTAATGTGTCCCAGCATCGCCAGCACCACCACCACCGACCATCCGATCCGTGGCCAAAATACGTTAATAACATACGATACCTACATACGAGTACATACACGCTGAAAAATACGCCTTTTTTTTAATGTTTACACACAAGTAAAACGCGTGTTTGGTCTTTGTAGCAAGTAAAGCTTATTTCTTTCCACACAAAGCTTTTTTGGATGTAAATATAACTCGTTAGCTATTAGTATTACATATTTGTGTATAATCAATACCGTGTTTGGGAAAAACAGAGAACGAACTTATAAATTTCTACAAAGTACAACATTTGAGTGGGAATAAGTGTGTATTTGCGGCAGTTTTCGTATTTTGAGTCTACGCTCTTAGATATAAGCAATACCGAGAGAATGAGATGGGTTGTTATACAGAAATTTACAATTTAAAAAATAAAAAGTGACACAAAACTTTGATATTTTCACCTACAAACATTTTAATGTTTGTGGTATGGAAATACATATATATATATATATGGTTGATGCGAACTTGTTTGCTGGAATTTGTTAAAATGACAAATTTTTTTCAGCGTGTACTCACGCTGCCTATAACCGTCGAACGTATTTTTATTCCGAAGCATGAAATAACACATTAATTGACAACTTTGACCATGTTTTGTTCGCGTTTGGTTTATTGACCAGATTCGATTGCTCGTTTGATGTTGTTGTTGGAATCCGTATGGAGCCAAGTGACAAATTTTTGTAGACTTTTCTATTGCGAAGAAAAGGAAATCTTGACGGGACCTGAGGCAACCGGTGATAAATGTACCTAAAGTATGCTGGCATTCTGTTCAATTTGTCATTGCAAGTACCCCGCAAGGTCCCCACGCATTTTCATTGGCTATCATCTCATTAGTTTATACAACAACAAAATCTACTTATTGAAATTAGCAACTATTTAAGTAAATAATTATTTTAGAGACCTCTAATGCAAAACCCGGTTTTCAGTGATTACCACAATGGGGTTTCTCAGATGGAATCTCGACAGACTCGTGTCAGTTTGATTCATCATTCTTCGTCTAACTTCTGCAATGAGATGAAGTTTGCGTGATATCTTCAGTTTACTCTCATAGAGGGGGATGCGAATATAATACCTTTGTTCACTTGAATTCAGGATAGCGCCAGCTCCTTCGAAAATGTGTCTGAGGGCTCAATAGCGGCATTTACAATTGACATTCAATAAAAGACATACTTAGATTTGACATTCAATTAAAGAAATGACATATTTTTTTTCATAAAAATGCGACTCTGTTTCGAGGCTTGGAAAGGCATCACAGAGTCTAAAGCCGAAATGAAATTGTTGGCCGGCGCGAAGACTTGTGAATATAGGATGGGCAGAAGAGTATGCGAGGCACCTGCGATTCCTTTTGTCGATTAATCATAACGGGAGTATTTTTAAGAAGAGACGAACAAACCATCCGACCGCCGTTTTGTTGTCAGCTTCGTTTTAGAAGTTGTAAAAGACGGTTCGTATAGTTTATCTTTGGAAGTTTAATAAGTAAAAGGGGGGAAAAAGTAAATGTCCGAGAATATCCTAAATATAATAATTTGTGCACCTCACTGCCTGCGGTGAAGCATTTCTTTACTCTCTTTCATTACTCTCTCTCTTGCTCGCTCATTTTTTAACACGTCATCATTCTCTTTTCACAGTCGCAGTGTGTGAGGCTGTGTGTTGTTTACACATGTGTGTTTGGCTGTTTCGTTGTTGTTGTCATGTTCACAAAAAGAACAACAAACACACATAAAAAGCAGAAAGACATGTTTTTTTTCGACCGTTGTTTGACGGGCTTTTCACTTGTAATATATATAATTACTCGTCAGCGTGATTCCTTGGCGATTCGTATTGAAGATTCGCTATCGAATCATCGAATGATTGCCACGACTCAGTTAATCTTCCAGATGATTCGCCACAAAACGATCTACATATGTATATCCATAATTGGCTGTTATATTTAGATTTTCTATGCCAGACTCATATTTTCTTGTATGAGGTTTCCACTTCCCTTTAGATGATTGTCGCCGAATCTGAAGAGCAGAACTCTTCGATCTCGTACTCAATGGATATGTACCATAATGGGCCACTGTAACTCTAGAAAAACTTAAATGCATTTACTGATCGTAAAATTTAAATTAATGGCCTATGTGAGAAATTCTTGTTGCAAATTGAAAACTTACTTTAGATTTGAGCTACTTTTTCCAGTAGAGGGAATTTGAACCTAGGTATGCAAAAAAAAAATGACTGTCGATAACTATTAACTCCGATACTTTTGAGTATCGAATACTCCATTCAATTATCGAAACCGACTCAAAGTATAAAACTCTAAATCCTGTGTAGAATGACATATCGCACCCTAAATACAACAGGGACACATTATAATTATATTATTGAAAGAATTAACATACAAATAGACATAACTGTATTTTTCCAGTTAAAGAAGCTAGTGATGTGAAAGGTATTTTTGCAGTGTGTACATTGAATTAATTTATGGAAAAATGTCCGTTTTGGAAGATGATTGAGTTTCGGATACGATATAAGGTCGACAGACTTTAGATGTTTTTTCTGTCTCGAATCATATCTGTTAATACAGCCAGTCAATATTCTTGAGAAATTATAGATTTACCGATTAAACAATTATCATGGCAATTGGTAATGCGATATTAAATCGCAAACCTAAGAAAACATTTGCTGACATGAGACATACAAAAAAAAAATACTTTTGCATAAATGTGCAGAACATGCAACACATACTACGTTGCACTACGTCGTGGTGGTTAGTGCACAATTACACTTTAATTCATAAGCATTTATGGGTGCGACACGATAAGGTAAATACAACAGTGGCAGCAACAACAACAACGCCAACAGCCAAGTCGAGTTGAAAATATCAGATTCTGGTAAAACCTCAACCGTAGCGAAACGAAAAGCGTTTTCAGAAATGAAGTGATTTAAATTAAACATTCAAGTTGTTGTTGGGTCGTTGGTTGTTGCAATGCAAAGCAACAAATTTGCGATATATGTGGCATAGAGAACAACACTCCATACCGCAAGACTGAGTGGAAACGGTGGCAAATATTTAGACACACTTCCATCAAACCAGAGAACCCCCCCCGCCGTATACGAAACCGAACCATAGCCGTTGCAGGAGTTCAGATGGTAATACGAGCATGGACACGGAGCACGGTGCATGGTGCATGCATTGCGGGCTTGTGTGCTACGATCACATAAATATTTTGTAACGATTAAAATCACACCTTGTAGTTTGAAACAAGTTGTTGCCACAACAAAAATCCGGAGACAAACAAAAAATCAACTAAATAACAGCAGCTACATTTGAAAATATTTCGTTTTTTCAACAAATGCAAAAATAATTGACAGTTGCGGCTTTCTTCTTCCTCTGCTCGGCGCAGGTAATCGAATGTGTGGCAACTTTGGTTGCATGCAATTGTTCCGTGCGATTATTTTTACAGCAAACTCAAATTATCGTTTAACATTTTCGCTGTAATAGGCGTTCATGTTCAAGCAGAACTATTGAATGAATGGCCAATTACACGAAGCGACTGATAAGCTGTTGTAAGGAAATGGTCTGTCTTGTGGGTCAATTGTCCGGCTACAGCGATTTTGAGATAGCTCCGGAAGTTACGCTATAGTAGCATGGGTCTGGAGCATCTGAAATACACCGAGGTACAATTAATCAATTCAGCGAGTCGAAGCGCCAGTGTGTACGTCCACTCCTTGCTGATTGTTTAGACAGACACAATAGGCAACGCTGTTATTCGCATAATACACAACTCTGGGAATCACTAAAATGCAACCGTTCGCAGTGACCATGTCAGCTTATGCAAGGTGGTTACATATGGAAATCCAAAAAAAAAAAAAGAACGGACTCCTTAACATCTGATTAAGGTGTTTCAATTAAAACACCTTTGACTAAACTGGTTTCCACGAGTGGCTACGAATGCAAACTTTTGATGAGTGGCTGTAATGTATCCTCACAAGCTGGCGTCGATCTGATCCTGATAACTGGTGTTACCAGCCGAAGCGGTTGTACGATTCTGAGGAGTATTGGTATCTACCCGGTACAACCCAAGAATGATAGAAAAAAAATATTACGCCATGCGCATGATTTCCCGCTAGATGATGTATTTGTTCCCTTGTAAGGGTTGCCAACTTTATTTGTATGTACAAAGAGTGACAAGTTTTCGATTGGATTTCAGCGTAAGAACTATTGTTGGCAACCCTGTAATTGAAACCACTTTGACTATCAGCCAATGGGAACACACTTTGAGCGTGACGTCATTCGCCCAACATGCGCAGAATTTTTTTTTTTGGCTAATCTTTACTTCTGTCATTCTTGGACTTTCGAGCTTCACTTAAAGCTTAAAATATAGACGATATAATTCAGGATAGCATACAAACCAATTTAATTGGTTTGATGTAGGGTTTTTTAAGGTTATCCAACGGACAATGTTGTAATTGCTCAGGGTAGAGGACTGCATATTAGTCGCAGCGCTGTTAGTAGCCTCTTCAAGGCAGTTTCTGACAAGACCTCATTACAGAGCCACAAATCTCATTTACATTTAACACTGAGTCGGTCACCGAAGTGACATCTTTTGGTCTTTATAGATCCCCTGCAGACTTGCCTTTTGGAAGGACCCTGCACAAGGTTAAATCAATAGAATTTGCATCCGCTACATTATAAACCAGTAAGTTGGTCGTTTATCAAACATGTGGCGTGCCTTCTTGTAAAGCGCACCGAATGTCAAAAACCTTATCGAATGTGCTTCAACCCCAACGGCACGATGTTGGTGATCGACCAACTGATCTTCAACTGAAACGCCATCTAATGCTTTCACATGCGGAAACATAGCGATGGAAACGCCATCACAGAGAGGTGACAACGATGGCCAATTTAAGATGTTGCCATTTAACACGTTGACTGCCAACTACGAGATAACTTGCAGATGGATTTCCCTCCCAGGAAGCCTACTACGAGTTATCTCGTACTATCTAAAACTGCCACTTTTTGTGTAGTTACGAGTAAAACCGTATTATATCAGTGATAGTATCGATTTCTGTCACAGAAGCCAACTACGAGATAATTCAAGGTCCTTTTTCTCCTAAAAAAACATCATATTTGCTTTTTCATGATACCTATCATCTAGAAATAGAGTTTTTAGTAATATAATGTGAAAAAATCAAAATGTCATTTTTGGCCAGTTTTCTGAAAATGGCCTTGGCAGTCAACGTGTTAAGATGTTTTAGGGTCCGTTCGTCATCTCATGTTGCTGGCAGAAATAACGGGAAGCCAAAAGTGAACCGACACTTTTGTTTCATTTTATTTCGAGTTTTTGTTATTTTCTTCAAATTAAATTTGTAGGTAATTTCGTACAGAAAGTATTCGTCTTGAATACTTTTTAATCTTATTTTTCCCCCTAACGAATGACGAAATTACGTCATGTCACAACATTGATGACTGTTTTTAACCAAAAAAAAATCGAAGGGAATACCCCCTTTGAGATGTCATTACGTTTTTAATTTGAACGGTAACAGCCCAAAAGAACTGCAATCCAGACTTCAGGTGCAGTTTAAAAATTGGGAAATTTTAAATTGCGTATAATTGTCACCATTGAAATCGTGAATATGAATGTTGTTTCACCTATACAGATATCAGACCAGTTAATTCCAAATTATATAGATGCCATTGAATTGTGGCCATTCAAATAACCGGCAATTTGTTTGTTAACAATGAAACAATCTCTGATGTTTGGTTTCTTTAATTCGTTACTGTGAGTTCGAATACAGAGATAAAACAATAACTAATAATAAATAATACATACTTTCAATTGACCGGACAAGGCTCTGAGTGTTGAATTGATATTTTGAAGATGTCTATGCTTTTTATTTTTTTTGTGGGATTTCAGTTTTCATAACACTGGCAGCCACAGTGGAAAACAATAACATTTTGAGAAAACAGCCAACGGAAAAGCAATTGATTAAGCGTCGTCGTCGTCGTCGGACATTGTAGCACTTCAAATATTGATTCGATGATCGATCCACAAAACAACAACGTCATTGTCGTCGTTAACAATTTGGCGTTTAAGCCAACAATCAGCAAGCAAACGGAAAGCAAACAACATGTTGTTGGTCGGAGCAACAAACACTCACTACTCCGTACATGGGAGTGTGTAAAAAGAGAGGCTTTCACTTTCCCAACGACAGCAGGCAAATAGAAGAAGACGAAGACGAAAAACTATTATTAACAAACAACCAGCCATTCAGTCAGCCGATGATGCACAATTTGATTTTGTGTTCAATCATTAAACAAATAATCAAACGGGATTCAATGGAGTGTGAGTTGCTACGAGTATTAGATGACGGCGAACAACTTCTCGAAAAATGCCACTGAAACATGTTTAAGCACAACGCGCGTAAAGAAATTTGTTTTTTTTTTTGTACCAAGAAAGGTGTGTCATGTTGTGACCGTTGCTTCTTTTTCGATACCTTCATAACCGTTAACATAATCTAGTTTTGTTAACGCCGTTTCTTGGCTAGTTCTTAAAACATGTGTGCATATTGAATTTAAAATGATAAATTTAACAGTTTTCCACCTCTCCTCTAGAGTATTTTGAAAATGTTGCATCTACCCAGGTCTTGTGCTACAAAAACATTAACATTATTCAATGTGGACTGAAAAGAATGCAAAAAGTGCGACATATTCGCACTCATTGAAGGCAGCACTTTGACAAACGAACTCAAAATCGGTTCGTACCAATAGAAATTGATAGCTAATGGCCGTCCTTTTTGCCCAAACGAACAACGAATAAACACATCAACTGGCAGGCGTTTAAAGCTTCAAAAAAAGTCGGCGGCAATTAATAAAAACAATATGTATTCGAAATGATTGATGTCACAAGTGATTCGTTTATTCTCTGTAAAAATTAGCAATACATTTAATAATACAAAAAATTTAAATACAAAAATTACACAATAAAAATTCTTACATGAAAAAAAGGACTGAACAAATGGCCTGAAGGGCTTTCATAAGCTTACGAAATGACGCTAACATTACACATACAATATTTAATTATGGTTCATTCGCATGTGTTCGAACTTCATCGAACCTATGCTGTGTGGCCAACTTTATGGTGACCATCACCGACAATGGTGATTTCGTTTGTACAAAAGAAAAAAGATAGAAAAATCTAAAAAAAAAACGACAAAAAAATTTTACATTTTTTAACAAAAGAACACAACAATGCCTGCAACATGACAAAATGTAACATTTTTTTGTACCATTTTGGCAATTTCTAAAATGTAAAAAAACTGTTTTTCTACGGACCATTAACAATAATGAGAAAACGTATTGATCGAGCTATTCGACGGGTACAAAAGGCTGTTAGTAATATTTAGAATTGATATTTTCCTGGTTAATAATTCTGGAAACAAATGTGGATTCGTCCGTTGTTTTGAAATGTGGATTTATTTTTACCTGAAAAAGACGCTAAGAATAACATGTCTAAGATAAGACAACATGAAAATTTAATATTTTGCCAATAATTTTGCGCTAAGCAAAGAGTTGTGGACGGCCGTGGTGTGGTAGGTAGTGTGTGCGACTATCACACAGAAGAACCCGAGTTCGAATCCGGGTAAGGTCATCAAACATTTTTCAGCGGCTGTTTCCACCTCGTAAATGTTGGCGACTTTACAAGTAAGAGAGCAATCTCTAAGCCATGTAAAACTTCTTTAGAAAATCATTAGCCGTTCGGAGCCGGCTTTAAACAGTAGGTCCCGGTCAGTGAGTATAGAAAATTATATCGTACACAGCTCACTGATTCGAGAGAAGTTCCCCGTCGGTTCCTTCACGGAATTTTAAGGGAAATAAGTAGGTTAGGTTAGGTTGAATGGAGGATCGGTCATGCACCATGACCGTCTCATGTCATTGACATACACCTAGGCCAGCAATTCGGCCTGTTGTGCGCTCCTGATTTCGTCTACGAATTCCCTTCCCCCCTTATCCTACGTTAGGAATTTGGTCCCCTCTATAAAGTTACTTAAATTCCTTATGTCTATTGCTTTGACGGCCGATAGGTCATCTAAAGTGTCCTCTCCTAATTGGACTTTCCTTTGTGGCCTGGTATCCAGTTTATAACTATGTCGTTATTTCTCGATACGTCATTTATTGTTTCCTTACAGTACATGAGTGTCCTTGATTTGACATTATCATCTCTGAGGGATCTAATTGCGTTTTGACTGTCTGTGAAAATACAGATAGTTTTTCCTGTGATTCTGCTCCGCAGCCATTCTAGGCATTCTGTGATGGCCTTGATCTCTGCTTGTAGAATCGTTGAGTACTTAGGTAATTGGTATACTAATTCAGTCCTCGGATTGTGGATGTAGATCCCTATGCCTACTCCTAACTCGGATTTGGATGCGTCTGTGTAGCACTCCACTATTCCCCCATCTTGGGTGTATGTGTCGTGTTCTTGTCCGCGTCTATCTTCTATTCTTGTCGTGCAGTTCGCAACCACGTGTGTTTCTGAGATGCGGTCTGTCTGACAGTCTGTTGTCAGGAACCCTCCTAGATGTTCCAATATTCTCTGATGTTGTGTTTGAGGTACATCCTCAATCCACTCATTCAATGCCCTTAGTCTCCTTTCTGAGATCGCTGCCTCAGATTTGATTTGGACATCTATTGGGTGGATGTATAGCAGAATTTCGAGGGCGCTCGTCGGCGCGGTCCTCATTGCTCCGCATATTCCTACGCATCAAATTCTTTGAATCCCTTGTAGTTTCTTCACGTTACATTTCTTTGTCATTGCCGTCCACCATACTATTGACGAATAAGTTATAAGCGGCCTTATTACGCTTTTGTATAGCCAGTGCGACATGCTTGGGCGGATGCCCCATGTGGAGCCAATTGCTCTACGGCATATTGACCAGCATCTGAGGGCTTTTTCGGCTCTGCTGTTGATGTGATCTTTCCAGTTTAGTTTCCTGTCCAGAATTACTCCCAGATATTTAACGTTCGTGTTTATTTCTATGTTCTTGTTCCTGAAGCAAGGTTTGACGTATATTGACGTATACGTATAGGGAAATAAGTAAGTAAAGAATTGTCCCGATAACTGGAAATATTTGGAAATCTAAAGATTTTTTTTGTATTTGTGCCGTATACAAGAGAATGTGTAGATGTTCGTAACTCTCTTAAATATACATACATATGCAAAATGAAGACTGCAAGTGCTATCGTTCTTATACGGTCAAACATGCTTCTTCAAAGCCAAATTTTTTACTATTGGACCACCACACAATGTGAAATTCAGTCTTTAAGCCTGACAGGCGACATTTTTCTGCATTTAGAAAACAGCTGTTTCTACAAAATTGTTTGCCAATAATTTTTTTCGGCATTTACATCGATATAAAATGAATAGAAGGCATAAAGTATGATTAACAGATATGCTGTTGATGAAAAATCACTATTTATTTGAAAGAAAGCTGAAAAGGCTGAAATGACTAAAGTAACTCATCTTTGCTGACATTATACCATTTTATTTCGACACAATAGCTAACAATTTTATAACAAGCTGACTTGACAACTGCATTAACTCTAACGTAAATGCATAACATCGAAATAAATTTGTACTGCATTTAGGTATTTGAATATAGCTACACAATCATAATCATTCACCATCAACTCTTAGACTTACAAGAAATGGCTGTTGTCGAAATAATAATAACAGACAGAATTATGATTGTCAAAATCATTATTTTCATTTCTATTGTGGGTTAGTTTTTTTTTAATGTCGAATACATATTCGTATTAAACAATATTAAAGAATTTTGGGGCTCCCAAAACTATTAAAAATAATGTTCTAGTTCGCATAAAATTGTGCCGCGAGTTGAAACTATCTGCCATTTATATATCAGAATTTGACAATCAAAATACCCAGTGTTGTATCTGAGTTTTTGTTGTTGGGCAATTCCCACTACCTTCTGGTATAGAGCGATGCTTCCCTGTCTGCTCCTTCCGTGGTAGTTGGAGCGTTTGTATTCATGCGACTCTGCAAAAATGATCAGAAATGCTTTAATATACGGAAAAAAGTAGAAATAGGATATAGTGTCACAAACAACCAAGCGGATGATAAACAACTTTAGCACAAAGATAGGATAGGAGATAAACACTGGTCCGTCCGTGAGTGTTGAAACTGTTCGGAGTGTTAACACAACTTTGAACATGTACTTTTGTTTGGCAGTACACGTACCAGTTCGCGAACTTAAACACCCCAATTATGAATATCCGTACGGAATTCTTCCCTTGCCGATTGTTTTGTTCTCGAGAAAAAATTCCTCCTATTCTATTCTCCCGGGGAGCACGAAAATGGAGGATGGAGAAAATCGAATTTTCGAAATCAGCTGTTTTACGTTTACCATTTCATTTCTTTTTTGCGCGGGTGTTTAATTGTTAATTTTTTTTTGGTGAAATCTAACAATAAAAGTGAAATGCACAGTGTAGATTTTCATATACTTGCGGAGGAGCTTAATGCTGGGGAAGAGGACCCAAGGGTTGCAAGGAGACAACTGCGCGACGCGTCGAATCCCCTTGAATTGCCCCAATCACTGTAAGCAAATATACTGCATGTGGGTGGTAGTTTGAAAAATGAGCAGTTCCTGTTGTAGAATTCAAAAATATTTCAGGGTAACAAAAGTCCGTTCCTGTATTTGTTACTAGTGCCGGCCAAAAAGATATCAACTGTCGCCCCTATTGTTAAATTAAGTGGGTGTTTGCGCTTTTTTGCCGAGGCCGGTTACCAGACGGGCGTTGGAAAGGATTGTGACGTTTCGTTGGCCCAGTCTACTTTTAGTAAAGTGCTCGCAGAAGTGGTTGGAGTTTTTGAAGCTCGTCTTTGTCCTGTTTGGATAAAAATGCCTATGACAACAGAGGAGAAATGAAGACTTACTTATATTTAATACGTATATATATATATAAATATGTATGAGTTTTCAGGTTTGTGATCATGAATTAAGAATTCGATATGTTGACGCATCTCACCCTTGCCATGATTCTTTCATATGGACTACCAGTGACATTAGAGCTCACCTTGAACAGAAATATTTGGAAGGTGGAAACAGATTTTGGTTTTTAGGTAAATTCAGTTCCAAAATACACACTATCAAAATTCCGAAAATAATTTTCTTCTTTGTTATACCATTAGGTGATGCAGGTTATCCTTTAGAACCTCATCGTGTTCCAGAAGATGTGAAATAAACTGTATGGAAGAGGAAATAAATACTATGCAAGTTTCGGCAACATATGTGCTGTTGCCAAAATCAATAAGAATTAACATAGCAAACACACTTTAATGATTGGTTTTACTTTGGAAAATTCAGTTATTTTTATGTATTGAAAACATAAGGTTACTAATAATAATAAAAAATATTTATTTAGATATTGAAACGAGATCTATTTCATTTCAAAGGCTTTTACTGAGATCTTCGATCTGCAGATTCAACCGAGATTTTCGAATTTGTGTTCTATTTCCCTGACTCTCATATACCCCAGGAACGCGAGATGTCTTCGTAAATCCTCTACTTCGTCTTCTTTAATTGTTTCCATTACATGGAAATGATTTTTTTGAAGATCGTACATTTTATCCAGCGTTCTATACAGTTTTCTTGTACTCTGTTGCAGCTCCTTTAAGTCTACCACTGCTTCTTTAATTGTAGAAACCAATTCCCTTTGGACGGGTCAACAGAGTGCTTCTTCGTTTTTTTCAACTTGGTGGCTTTGGAAGTTGACGCACATTCCGGATTCTCTTGAAGAATTTCTGATGTAATAGCGTCAAGAGACATCGTTTCAGGAGTTGCTTCTGGTAGTTCGAGCGATACCAGGCCGAATATATGTATGTAGGTACTCCTTCAACAGATATTTTCATTGCAAAGAGGTCGTATATTGCTTGTTCCGTTAACGAAAATACTTATTCCCTGTCTGGGCCTCCACCTGCCTTTCTGCCGCACGTATTTCTTTTGGTCGGACAACACCCGAACATTTAAAAAAAAACTCATTAATATTTTTAGTTGAACGTCCTAGAGAGTTTAAGTCGTCTTCGGCTTTCTTCCAGAACCGTTGGAGTTTATCTTTTCCTCCCTTAAAAAATCCTCAAGCTATTTCTGGATTTTGTTCCATTAAGCTCAACAACTGTTGAATTTGCTGCTTGTTGGAACTTTTTGACCTCCTTCACAACCTGTTGGCGAAAAAACTCGAACGAAATGACAATCGTCTTTCCCTTTCTCTTACATTTAGAATGCCTACATTCTTTCCGGCAGGTTTTTTCCCAATTTCGAAATTAATGTAGAAGAGAGCGAATGAAAAAAGAGTGGCAATCCGAGGGAAATTTTAATTCAGAATAAGAGGAAAGGGAGGAGAGAAAAACTTTCATTAATGTTCGAGTTTTTCATTCAGTGTGTCTTTTTTTTCCGAACTCTGATAAAGAATATGACCGCATCTGTATGTACGTGTGTAAACATAACAAAAAATGTAACGTGTACGTACTAGACATCTATAAGCGCATACAAAATCAAATATCAAACAGCACCGATTTATTTCAATACTTACAGAATCAGCAAACACCAACTACCTTCTATAGGAAATGCATTCGCGAAAGGAGAACATGTCAAAACGAAACCCGAACAATAGATTAGAGTATTACCATGTATGGAAATAATAATGTAAAAATAAAATAAACACAACTCTAGAAACGAAAGAATATGAAATCATCAATTTTATTGAATCTAACAATAATCACAGATACAAAAACTGATTAATAATCAAGGGCACATAGACACCAGAGACCGAAATCAAAGGTTTTTTTTTTTAAATTTTTATGAGTTTTTACAAAGTTTTTTTTTAGTTTCTATAAATACGGGAGTTATACTTTCACATTTTAACTTAGGTCAAATAAATAAGTCATGGATGAGATCTGTCAGAACTTGTCCGGTAAATGCAACGCTCCAGGTGCGATGGATACGCTTACACAGCCAGAATAATGACCAAGAACAACCACCATCCTTGTGGCCGCACAACTGCCTGCGCTGAGTAGATGTTTACCTTTCCTTCTCCATGATCGTCGTCTGATGCCATCGTAGTTGTTTTGGATATCGGGTCTTTTGTGGTCTATATACAAAATGTCAACAAATGTTACCACATATCTGACAACATTATTTACGAATCATACCTTGCGTTCATGCTTGGTATGACTTGGGAGATCCGCTGATTTCGAACATTTGCCGTCCGGAGTTACAAATTTACAGTTAGGGACCATTTTTTGGTGTGGTGTCGTACTGGCACTGTTTATTATTGTTAGGAAAATACAAAAACAAAAAATATCAAAATAAAAACAACGCGACATGTTGTTAACCGATCGACAAATTTTTGATTACTGAGTATATAAAACTCGCAGCAGTTAGCACGCAGAGCCGAGTCGGCAAATCACCGCCGTCAAAACAGAAGTAGTGCGGCATATTACAGTGATGGCAAAATTGTAGCCCCAAACTATTTTTACTTAGCGCTTTTTGTATTTTTTTGCAGCATGGCAACTTATATTGCATATTTTCCTTCTTTTTACTATAATTAACGATAAGCATTTGGAGACATCTTCACTTAAAGGAATGTACAACGATGGTAAACACTATACATATCTAACATATCTGGCTTCAGTTTTAAAATAAGTTCAGGAAGTAAACCTGGCATTCTAAATACGACATGCTGACCATGTTAAACTTTTTGATGATTTGCTGAAAGCTTCACAAACAGGATCATCATTCCATGTGTAGATTTTGATTATATAGGAGGAGATATGGATCCAGCTATCAACAATGTTACACATTTTGGTTGCATCTTTGAAATGAGCTGCAGTGATTACGAAATATCGCCAAAGGAAAAAAAAATTGAGGAAAATCTTTATAAATTTGTAAAACATCTTATACTCGAAATTAGAGAATTGCATTCAAAATATAAAATTTTGTCAGTGGAAAAATGTTGATAATACAGACAATTTTTGAATTGAAGTTCATAATTATAGAAATGCATTTGGTAATAATCCATTTTCAAATATTCGAATGCAGAAAAACTAAAAAAAAAACATTATTTTGAAATTGTTCGCGTTTTAGCCCTTTTTGGTAAGTTGGCAACACTGCAACCGATATCACATATTCGCTGCTTTTGCACAATGTGCCGTTAACAGTCCTCTCACAATTTTCCAATAAATGATACAATTGTACTTTTTTTGGTACATTCGTAACTGTTCTTTTTTGAAGAAAAGCTATGCAAAATGCAAATTTATATATTGTGAAATGCAGTGTAACAAAGATGTAATAATAATATGTCGATGTTACATTAAGAGACGTGCTCTGCGGCCAATGTCGGGAGATATCTCGTGGCTGAATCAGAAATGCAAATTATACTGAGCGGTACCATCAGAATCAAAAAATACAATGTCAAAGATCGGAAAGTACAAAACGAAGATGATTTTTCATCTCCAATTTTTATTTTTTCCCCTTTTTTATAACATTTTGGCTCTATTTTCGTGCGATCCTCCAACTCATTTCCACCTGTTGTTGCCAATATTTTTTTTTTTCAATGTTTGCTTTTATTTTGTCCCCATTTTAATCCCGTTTTGGTGCTATTATCCACTTGTTGTTGTTCCTTTTTTTTATCCCGTTTTGGTACCTTTTGCGTGCCATATCTAACTCATTTCCACCTGTTTTACCATCAGCTACTCTGTACAGCTACTTGGTTTATTTTTCGAAAATGTAACATTCTAGCGACATATTTTTTCCTGGAAACAATTTTATGTGGAAATCTTTGTACTTTTGTTTAAAACACTTGTTAGACCTTTAGGGAGTAAACATAATCAGGTATGTCACAGAAATGTTACGAAATCGATTTGAATTCGTGTTTCCAAACCCTAACATTTTAATTTTGCTTCTTCAAAAATTCCTGGGTTTGATGAAATCAAGAAAAAATGGAAATCGAATATTTCTATTAAAAATATGGTAGCATTGAAATTAGAAACAGCTGGTTTACCCACCGCCGTCAAAAATTTCGATACGTCTCCACACTTTGACTGTGATTTTAATTAAAAAAGTTAACAAACAAACAAATAAAAAATATGCTTGCCCCTTGTGCTTGCCACTTTAAATATGTAAAAATTAGCTATTCATTTTAATATTAAAACAAATACTTACATTTCTTTGCGGAGTTTCCTTCAGATATTTTTGTTTTGGGTTTAAGTGTTTTTTTTTTTTTTGGTTTAAGTGTTGTTTTTGGTTGAGGCTGCCAATTTTATATGTGACAAGATCACACAATTTAGGCGATGGCAATTCTTTGACATGCCTGATACTTTATACGTTAAAAAAGATGTTAAAATTATCATACTCAACGTATTTAGTATATTTTTAATAAAAGCAATATTCATTTCAATTTGGAGTTTAAGTTGAAATTGATTTCAATTTCACATCAGATTTTAAAGGAGCAAGCACAAGAACATCGCTCAGGCAAATTTTTTTTTATAAATTTTATGGTATGCCACCAAGATATTGCGAGAGGTTACGTGAAAGGAGACAAGGTGGTCGGACAAAGGATCCGATGCATCCCTTAGACGTTGGCGATTTAATTTGAGAATGTGCCTTTCTCTCTTCTTCCATCACAGCAAAAATCGAAACACCAGGCATATTTTTGTTTGTTTGTTTACTTTTTTTAATCAAAGTGTGGAGACGTATTGAAATTTTTGACGGCGGTGGGTAAACCAGCTGTTTCTAATTTCAATGTTACCATATTTTTAATAGAAATATTCAATTTCCATTTTTTCTTGATTTCATCAAACCCAGGAATTTTTGAAGAAGCAAAATTAAAATGTTAGGGTTTGGAAACACGAATTCAAATCGATTTCGTAACATTTCTGTGGCATAACACTGTGCATTTGAGTGGTACCAGCCAGGGTTACCGTTATGCCACTAAAGGGGCATATTTGCCACTTTTTTCGGGCTATGATACTTTTGTGCCACTTTATTATTTTGATACTAAATATGCCACTTTTTCGGATTTAGTAGTGCCCCTTTGTTATACTTTTCGCCTTTTTTGATTAATCTTCTTGCATGAATCCACACACATTCCGTGGTGATCATGAGTTGCATTTTTTCGTTGTTTCATCGCTGTTTTGCCTTCTTATCATTTACGACGGCAATAACATAAAATTACAATTTTGCACACACAAGCAAGGAAAGGTCTCATTCTCGACGATAATTGAACAGTGAATACATTTTTAAGAAGCTGCGATTTTTGTTCTACCTCAAATATTGCGATATGAATGAAAAAAGATAGCTGCTCTATAAACTGTATAAAAAAAAATACTTGATCAACCGACAGTCCCAGTGGTTTCCAGATATGTAATTTTTTGTTAATAAACTAACAGAATGTCATTTATTAAAGTGTTCACATACAATTTTACAAAATATTTGGAACGAAAGAGATGTTTTTAATTTTAAAACGACCCATACAACATTCACATGTTGCTTGCTATTCATGGTCTTTTATTGATTTTTTCCTGAGCTGAAAAGAAAAAAACGCAGCATAAAATGATTAATTAATATAAACATATACAAATCTTCAAAATTTTGGTTTTGCACGGTGGTCAATTAACACCGGAAATATTAAATTGCCAATATGTACATAATTTCAGCAAATATCGATTTTCGTATGCTAATCGTACTTGTTTTTCGTTATTAATCAAAGTATTTGAAAGGGGGTTCGGTCAGTGTGCCATTCTTTATAATGTATTTTTTTTTTCTTTTTGGAGATGTTACGCTTATAAACTTTACATTCATAATCACCCTTATCGCGTAGAAATTGTGAATATTTTTTCGCTTGTGAATTGTGAATTCCGATTCCCAACATTTTGCAATCGCGTATTTCTTGTGAGCTCGCATGTTTCGAGCAATCAGCTGTCTTCATTCGAACATAACAGCTGTTGGAAATTTTAAAACAATAAATTCTGCATAAATGTATAGAATTGGAGCCCTTATTCATTTACGCAATGAGGAAGAAATGGAAAAGCATAGAAATGAAAAAATTATGAGACGTAATCTACGCGATGCTTCAAATCCATTGGAGCTTCCAAATACTGAGTAAGTAATATGTATAACAAAGCCGTTTTGAATTTTTTAAAGCCTAATGTACTTGCAGATTTTGTCAGCAGTAAACAAATCTGCGTTCGCATATATGTATATTGGAATTACTCACTTCGGCATTACCGAAAACGGAAAGTAGCCATACCTCCAGTAATGAAATTGAGCGCATGTTTACGATTTTTCGCTGAGGGGTCATACGATAAAGGTATTGGTAGAGACTATCAGGTGGCAATGGCACAATCAACATTTAGTGAAGTTCTATCGGAGTTCCTGAATGCAGTAGAACATCCTATTTGTCGGCAAATTGATATCCAACACGGGACGAGAGTAAAATCTGCGCTCAAGCGTTTTACAACAAATTTGGAATACCAGGTGTTTTGGGTTGCATAGATGGTACCCATATTGTTATAATTTCACCGAAGGATGGGAAGCATTTGTAAATATTATAACAGAAAGGGGCGATTCAGCTTAAACGTGACACTTGTAATTTAATCCCAAATTTATAATCTATGAAAAACTTAAAGAAAATCTTTTTATAGATATGTGACCATGAAATGCGCATACGCTTCATAGACGCTACACATCCCGGAGCATGCCATGACTATTGTCAGGAGTGTGAGCCCCTTTAGAAAAGAAATGGAGAGAGTTCATTTGGAAGAAGGATCAAACATGTGGTTGTTAGGTATGTATACATAAAAGCCTGTAATTTTATACTTAATATTAAAAGCTACAAATATTTTTAGGTGATGCAGGTTATCCTCTGGAACCCTGGCTTATGACGCCGTTTAGAAATGCAGATGTTGGCACAGTGGAGATGAAATTCAATGACACACATACAAAGTGCCGGAATATTATAGAGAGAACAAATGGGGTTCTAAAAAATAGATGGAGGTGTCTACTGGGTGCAAGAGAATTACACTACAATCCAAAAAAAAGCTATTCAAATAACAAATATTTGCACTGCACTCCACAATATCTGCATTTCTTATAGATGTAATGAAGTACCTTGTAACGTTCTTTCCGATGACGATAATGATCCATGTGTGTACACCGACTCAGTGGAAGGCACCTATGTTTCTGTAGGCAGTCGCATCAGAAATAAAATAGCCAACAGTTTATGAAAGATTAAACAAAATTTATTTACATATGTATATTTGCTTAAAAAATAAAAACACTTCAATGTGCATCAACATAAAATAACTTAAATATTTTACATAAAAATAGAGTGATGCAATTGTTTAATGATCTTGCCTCATTATTGAACATTTCATTTCTTCAATTTCAATCATTTTATTATTTTTTTCCAATTTGTTCTTCTATACTTTTCCATTTCAGCGTGGTGCCTTTCCATTTCTTTCAGCTTCTTTCCGTTAATGTCACCAATTTTTTCCAATGATCGAACCATCCTTCTCATCATTGATTTTGTTTCCTGTTTTTCCTCCTTTATGATATCCACCAGTTCCGATATTTTTGCATTTAGCTGCATTTGATTTTGAACTTCAATCTCTATTAGTTTCGATGTAGATTCACATTTTTTCCGCGTTTTGAAAGGTTTTGCATTTGAAGTATGCGGCGAGGGATCGTCGTCAATTTCAATATTTAAAACAGTGACCGTCTCATTTATAGTTTCTGAATTTGACAATGGAACAACAAATGTGCTGGAACATTCAACCCCCTCTTTTGGTGTATCCACCAGCAATGTTCGGGTTCTCCCTCATCTTCTCTATTAAGATAGATAATTGGGCTTTGTTTACCGCGGTCCTAAAAATCAGTAATTATTTATCTTTTTATACACTCCATCATAGGATGGAGTATATACTAAGTTTGTCATTCCGTTTGCAACACCTCGAAAGAGTGATCTGCGACCCTATAAAGTATATATATTATTGGTCAGTGTAACATTCTAGCGATGTCCGTCTGTCCGTCCGTCCGTCTGTTGTCTGTTGAAATCACGATAGAGCGCGAACGACTAACCCTAAAAAGCTGAAATTTTGTAGGAAGATGTTTTTTGCCCATAAGCAGGTTAAGTTCGAGAATGGGCCATATCGGACCAAAGGGGGAAAAGTTCTCCTTTACGGGACTAAATATATTCCGGCCATAATCAAATTTTTCAAATATTTTTTTTCACTACATCTAAGTTCTAAGTTTATATAATTTATAGATGGGGAAAAAATCCCAAAAATGGGCGTGCTCATGGGTTCCGTGGACCCTTGGGGCCCAAAAAAGGGCCCATGATAAACATGCGCATATGGGTATCGAAGTGCAACGAAATTTACTCACGAACCCAAATATGCCTTTATTTTCACGATTTTACTAAATTTTTTGATCTGGTTTCAGGGACTATCGGGTCACCAGCGGCCCAAAAACCGTCCCTTGACAAACATGGACATATGGGTATCGAAATGCAACGAAATTTTCTCGCGAACCCAAATATGCATTTATTTTCATGATTTGGATAAAATTTGTGATCGGGTTCCTGGGACTATCGGGTCACGAGCGGCCCAAAAACTCAGTTAGTTATACCCTCACCCTACGGTGGGAGGGTATATAACATTTGATACGGCACAAAAGTGTAACACATAGAAATATACACATTAGACCCCAGGTGTCTTTGAACCAAATTCGTTTTATGACTTTCTGAATCGTTTGAGCCATGTCCGTCTGTCCTGCTGGTACGCACGATAACTTTCGAAAGAGTTAAGCAATCACTCTGAAATTTGGCATGGCTTAATATTTTCCCAAAACTGCTTATGGGATAGCAAATGGGCTATATGGCTACACCCCTTCGGGTACCTCCCATACAAATCTGCTATTTCGCCCACTTTAGAAATCGTGTAATAATATCAACACTTGCAAGTTCGATCTTGTCCAAAATCCGTAGTTAGTAAAGGTATAACCGGACAAAGTTTCCGACAAAATCTTGGCTGTCTGGCAACTCCTCTTCTGGTACCTCCCATACGAATGTACCATCCCGCCTGCCTTAGAAATCGTGTAATAACACCAATATGCCCAACGACATTTTGCCCAAATTTTGTATTTAGTCAAAGTATAGCTAGACAAATTTTTAGACAAAAACTTGGAAGTCTGGCAACTCCCCTTCTGGTACCTGTCATACAAATTTACCATTCCACCCATTATAAACCGTGTAATACTTTCAATACGACCAACGCGATCTGCCCAAATTCCGTATTTAGTAATGGTATAACTGGACTAAGTTTTGGACAAAAACTTGGCAGTCTGGCAACTCCTTTTCTGGTACCTCCCATACAAATGTACCATTGCACCCACTTTAGAAATCGTGTAATTATATAAACTCGATCAACGATTCTTTCCGAAACTCTATATTTAGTAAAGCTTTAACTACATAAAATTTTCTAGTAAAAACTCTGCTTTATATTCCGTCCTTTTTGTAAAATCATGTAATACAATATTTTTCTAAAACATTCGGTATTCTAGGTTGCTATTATGACTTTTCATCAGATGTTACATCAAATGATGGTAGCTACTCACACATTTAACTTTCCGATACTTTGAAATATGAGACTTGTATGTTTTTAATGAGGGTGAGGGTATATATAAGTCGGTTTACCCGACTGCAACTTTTTCACTGGTTTTCTTATTTATTGACTTTTTAAGGATCCATGATGGAGGGTATATAAGATTCGGCCCGGCCGAACTTACTATTTGTCCACTTGTTTTCACTTATAATTGGCAAATTCAAGACTTACATTTGCGTATTTTCTCTTTTCGCTGTTCAAAATTCAAGGAAAATTTTAAAGAATTTTGTGAACGCAAATTCACAAAACATGTGTACGCTATAACGGAATATTTTTTCGAAGTTGCCACTTTTGTGAAAAAATTTACATGATTGCATTTTTGGGAATGGGGAAAATTTACTACGCGATAAGGGTGAATATACAAGCTTGAGTATGTCGTTTTTTTTTTTATTAATTGCTTAAATCAGAATCGCTAGTGGTGACATGTGGTAATCTCAGCAAGAAACCGCAATCAATGCGGTTTAGTGGTGAAGTATTCCAGTATATACTTTGAAGAAGACGGTATTAAACCCTATGGAACATTTTTGTTCAATAAGTTAATTTTAAGCCAAATTATTTTTTATATTTTATCTATAAATGCAAAACAGGTGTTACTTGTATTTAAAAAAGTAAAAATGAAATACTCCCTCCCAACATTTTCTATCGCGGAAGTTTGAAAGTCAGTCATACCCTATTCGTGAAACGAAATAACTCGTTTTACGCCTGAACAACGTTGCCAAATAATGCGAACGTATTTTCAAAATACGAAATGTCAAGTTGTCGTACAGCGGTGAGAATGTGGCTGCTGAGCTGAGAGTACCGAGCGACACAGTACTGAAACATCGACTTTCAGAATTACCTAGCATTTTCAACCCTAGAACACATCCAAATGGACAACGATTTTGCTCGAGAAATCATAATTACTGACAAATCGCATTTTTTTTTCTTGTGGGCTGTATTAACATGGAAATCTACCCCATCTGAGGGATTAGAAAATCCGGCCCTCGAAAAACTGGTCATCCGAGGCAGCCACAGGAATAAAATCTTGTTTCATAAATAATGGGAGTGTTTGCTGTTTGGAAAGAAAAAAAAAATAATAAATGAATTTATAAAAAATAATCTGTGAATCACACTGTGTAAGGCTGCTATTACACTCACAATTAATTGCTTGCCATATTCTCTTCGAAACAAAAAAAAAAAAATATCGAAAATCATCTGAAAAAAAAATGACGGTATACATGTGCACGTGCATGTTCATTTGAAAAATGTCATCGCAAGAGTAACTTGTCTCATGAATTGCTGCCGTCCGCAGCAGTAAATAAAAACACAATGTTGCCACAGACCACAAATTACCAAACCCTTTGGGGAAGAGTATGGACAAGCAAATTTGTTTTCATAAATACGTCAACATTTTGTACTTCATGCAAGTCCGAAGAATTCTTTTATTGACCCTACTTCCCAAAATTTCACTTTTTTTTAATATGACAAAACAGTCAAAACACAATTACACAATAAAATTATGCCATAAATTGGCACAAACAAGTGAGTTGGGAACTCGAACATTCGTCTCTGTTGCAAAAATGTGTGTGTGGGTTAAGTTTTTCGAACAATCACTATCCAGTGTAACGGCTGGGTAAAGGGTGTCTTCAAATTCTGTATATCGTAATTGTTGTTTGTTTTTGCATTGAAAAATATATGTTATTGTTTTATAGAATGTGCTGTTGCTTAAATTGAACGAAATTTTCGTTTTCAAATGAAATGCAAAATGTTAAAGTTGACGTTGTTTGAAACATTTTGTACGTTCCGTTTACAAAATGTGCCCATAAAACATTTAAATTATATTAAGAATTATTCGCAAAAAAAAAATAAATAAATGTTAACGTATTTATGCAAACGATTTCGCTTGTCCATATTTTTCCCCTAATATCTGACAATTTGTGGTAAACGGCCACTAAATTTGAAAAGTCGACTCTTACTGAGACACCCTTTATATGTGTTAATCCGAGATTTTCTAGATATATGGTATATTGCTGATCCAGACGTCGACATGAACTTTATTTAAAGCACAGAAGAAATATTCTTGCATGTCTAACAATTCACTCCGGATCCAACATTGTTCACCACTTCCGTAAAACTAAATTTGTATGTCAATGATATGAATTCTCCAAATTGAATAAAGTTACACTTATTTTGAACCCATGTTAATGCTTTACTACAACAAATTTCCGTTATAACGAAACCAAAAAAAAAACAAAAGTGAAAATTGTGCGATTATGCGATTAACATTCATTTTCACTCACACACTTTCCTAACATTTTAAGTGGCTTAACTCATGTATTAGCGCCAAACACACTACAAATGAAAAGCGTAATTAAAAAACATAATGATTTTTAAAACAAAACAAAGAGTAAAGTCATTTAATAAAGATACAGAAAGCCAAACTAAGAAACCCACAATTTGTTAATGAATTTACTTACAACTCAATCAAGAAAAATATATATATGTACATATATAAATATGTGGCAATTAATGTGGCACCTTAGGGGTCCCACGCCAGCTGATACCATACATTTCACCGACATGAATAGCCGACACTTCGAAACGACATCAGCTTTAGCTGCTACAACAACAAAACATATGTTTCTCTCTCAACTATTAAGACTATCTTCTCCGGCACAACAGCAACAAACTACACGTTAAGAAGAGATAAAACTTTATAATTACCTGGCTGTAACATGCGCCAAGACAGACAGCCGGACGGACGCACAGGCAGACAGTCAAGACACCTTTGATTGAAAGCTTGATGTGGCTGAAAAATATCCTCAGGTTCTGTGACAGCAACGAACTTTCTCCGGCCGGCCGGCTGGGTTGTGTGTTGGTTGCTGGTGTCTTAGATTTTCTTTATAAAGTTCTGTTACATTCTTCGATAATGTTATTCGAACAAAATTGATCGTTTTTAAATTCATGTTTCGATTAAAGATTTTACAACACAATTAAGTAATTAAATCTGGAGTAAACGCCTTGAGACAGTGTTGCCAGATAATCGAATGTCTACGCTAAACTCAACGTCAATTAGTATGGCCAACGGCAGCGATAAGGTTCCGGAAATTGTGTGCCGCCAGATTTCTGTCTTGAATTTCCAGCACATTTCCCAAATATTCGGCGGAAGAGACCTTCTACTTTCTTCAGGAGAAATGCGCCCCGGTAGGCGAGTTGGTAGCATGCTTGCCCATTAGCGTGGGGGTTGTGGGTTCCGTTTCGACCATATGGTCTGTGTCACCCAGTTTACCCTTAAACCCAAAATTACAATTACAAATGTACTTTGTATTGTAGTTAATAAAAAATAAAATAAAGAGAAGGGGGCGAGTCCATAGAACATATATTCTGTCTTGGCAAATAGGTTATAACTAGATGTTTACTTCTTTACGGACCTATACGGTCTGTTCGATATTGGTATTGGCTCAGAAGCATTTGGGTCTCTCATGTTAGTTCACCGTGATACTTTCAATGGCATAACAAAGGACTACAGACTCTTAAAAACAGTCATTACAAAAATAAATTGTCTATTGGCAACCCTGTCTCCTCCATTCTTCCGCTTAATTTCTAGTCATCCATTTATTTTTCTAATTGATGTACTGTTTGATTTAATACGTGTTTGAGAGACACGCTTTGTGTGTCCCCTTTCACCTCATGACATTGCATGTGTAGACGTAAAACATCCATAGGTCCGCACCAGTGTATGGTGAGTATATGGCCAAGTTTAATAACATTTACGAGTAATATGAAATATTGTGGTGTGAGACAAAATCAAGCCCACAGTCGCCACATCGTGCACATGGATACGATGCTGCTTCATTAAAAGTTATCAGTGAGCATCTAATGTTTTGTTCGACGTCATCGTCCACCAAGCTCATCATGATCAGCATGATTACATTGCTTTATGCCTACGAATGATTATATCGCACATCAGCCGAAAGGCTATTTTCATAGAAACGATTAAACCTTGCACAGTGCCTGTGGGCTAAAGGTTTGAGTTCCTCTGGTGTGTGTTTTCATGCGGAAGTTATCACAATATGGCAGTATGGGTACTATCGTGCCAGATATGTTCCTTCAGTACAAAATTATATAATTCTCAGCGCAGATCAAAACACCCCTCATTTGAGGCATTCAGAGTTGAATAACGTGTATAAATGTCATTGAGAAATGATGCCATCATTACAAAAATGTAATAATGAGAAAAACCAAACGTTTTGTGCCATTTATGAAATCTGTCCGAAACGAGAAAACAAAGTAAAAATTACGTATTTAAACACATTAAAACGAGAACAAGTTCTCCACAAACTAAACGAACGAAAACCATGACCAATGCTTTAAGAGCAGACATCTTGACACCACCAGTAAATGTTTTTGTTGGCTTCGAAAAAGGTTAACGTTTGCCTTAGGTTTCAATTGAACAAGGCACCCAACACAAAAACCGGCAACCGCGTCGAGCCAATAACAATCGAATCACCATTACACGACACACACACACCTAAAACAGCGAAATTAGTTAATAATTCAATGCAGGTAGATATTGTTTAATGGCTAGAATAATTTAAATGTTACACTATACAAATAACACGGATAATTATCTAATAAATCATTAGGTTTATTTACAAACGAAATCTAGTTTGTCTCAGTCTGTATGTAACTTGTTCCTAACCTGGTAGAAGCTCTCGTTCTAGCATGCCAAAGTGAGAACTTTTCTCATGGATCCCTAGGTGAAACACACTCATTATCTTACACAATTGTTTTCAGATTGATCGGTCAGTTCCACAAAAAAAAAATTCCTTAGTCTTAATAATCCACAGAATTATGTTTTCCATGGTTATTATCTTGCATGGTTGTCACTGCGATTAGTTTGGAGTCGATCCATTTACAGAGTGAAATTAAATATAGAAATAGCCAAACAATCTTAACATATCCTCTTCAGAGCTGACTCTCGCTATGAAGAGTCAGATGTTTGGAGAAAGATGAAGGAGGAAAATGTCATCGTAACGTAGCATTTGTTTTTGACATAAATATTGCCAACTCAGTTCAATTTGGCGTTTTTAATCCATTCCTCTCACAAAAAGTGAGAATGCTGCTCGCTCGCCCGGTATTCCCACATTTCATTCCACATGATTTTTCAACTTCAACTTACGTTATGAAATTCTAATTAATCA
Organism: Hydrotaea cyrtoneurina; assembly: GCA_958296145.1. NCBI lineage: Eukaryota > Metazoa > Arthropoda > Insecta > Diptera > Muscidae > Hydrotaea > Hydrotaea cyrtoneurina. The sequence goes on from OY282515.1 coordinate 67,428,277, forward strand.
GACATTTTGAATGGCAATTTGACATCTGTTTATTGATATATGTACATATTTGGTACATATTGTAAATGACCTCCACGAGCATAGGTTAGGAAGGGTGGTACATCCTAAGATGCACCTCCACTCGGAGACCCATAAGGTCCATTGTGAATCCCTTCAATGTACAGCTGGAAGTATAGAAAATATATAGAAAAGAGAAATGTGTGAGAGTCCCTGGTGTAATGTTTATGTAAGTTTAAACATTACACCTTAGTCCTTCGAGTACCCGCATCCCCCGTCATTCAATCATCGAATACCCCTTATATAACTAATAATGTTTTCAACACCTGTCTTCGAAATGTCCCCTAGTTAAGCAAAAAATCTATACCCTAGACATTTTTGTCTATGGCCTTGCAAACTTGTACAATGACAAAGGATGTGTTGTATTGTCTCCAATTCGTCCTCATCCTCGCACATCCTGCAGAAGTCTGGAGATCTACTGTCCCATCTGCTATGACTCTAACTGAGCAGTGACCTGTGATGACTCCTATTGCAATTCTGAGACTTCTTCTATCCAGTCCCATCAGTGCATTTGTTCTCGCTATATCTAACCCAGGCCCCAAGACCTTCGATATATTACAACCCAGTATCGTTTCCCAATTGGAAAGTATTCTGGTTAGGATATGATCCTTCTGTTTTTTGAAAAAGTGGCTGATTGGCGGTTTAACCGATCTATCCGCTTCCAGCTCATCCGCGATTTCATTCCCTTCAATGTCACAGTGCCCTGGCACCCAACATAAGCCTACGTTGTAGTAGAAGTAGGCTAGCACCTGCCAACATTCGTTAACTACCTTAGACGAAACCTGATGGCTTGTTATGGCCCTCAGTGCTGCCTGACTGTCAACGTAGAAAGTAATGTTGTCTGCTGTCGGTATTATGCTACCGGAAATGCAATACCGCTAAAATTTCTGCTTGGAAGACACTACATTCTTCCGGTAGTCTGAATGATTTCCTAATGTCCGCCTTTTCTATGCAAACACCAGCTCACGTGCCTATTCCCATTTTCGACCCGTCGGTGAAGACCGCCCAACTCTCGTGCAATTTGCGGACTCCTACCCATGAATCCGTTTCAGGGATTTCTAGCCCGGGCAGGGTCAGAAATTCTGTTTTCTTAATTACGTAGTCCGATAGCTCATCTGGAACGCTGGACTGACCCTGAAGACAGAACTCTGACAGTAGTCTCGAATGACCTGTTCTTGTATGTCTAAGCAGCGATGACTCTTTCAGTCGAAAGAAGGTGTAAAATGATGTCTAATGCAGCCTGTGGTGTACTTCTGATGGCCCCCGTTATTCCTAAAGCCGCACACCTTTGTACCTTTTCTAGTTCTTTGTAGTAACTGTCTACCCTTGTTGCCACCCACCACACTGTACGTAAGAAGCGGTCAAACTACCGCCGTGTAGATCCATTTCACTACCCTCGGCCGAAGTCCCCAGTTCTTACCTATGGAGTTCCTGCATGCGTAGTAAGCATTAAGTCCCTTTCTGAGTCTTTCTTTTCCAGGAAAGTTTAATGTCCAGAAATAACCCTAGGTATTTAGCTTCCGTAACTAATTTGAGCTCCACTCCATCCAGCCACGGTAATCTAAATTTCCGTGAGCATGTTTACACATTCTTTTCATGACATTTCGGGATAATTCTCTCTCTCGGCAATTTCACCTTGAATGATGTATTTGAAGGCTTCAGGGTTGTTGGTGATTTATTTGAAAAGACTCTGTCATTGATAAGGCCCCAAAAAAAATTCCGATATTCTTTTTAGAGATCCGCCCATTTTTGTAGTAGATTTAAATTATTTCTATACGGAACTAATTTTAGTAAAATCTACACTTTCTCCTAGCAATGTGACAGAAGGGAAAACAAACAAAAAACTGTTGAAAGAATTGAAACACTACTGAAAAAAATCATGAGCATGAATATTTACATGACATTCAAGCCTGGCTCGATGCTCAATACATTAGATGTCAGCCTCATATACCCACAAAAAGGTATTTATATATGACCCGCATTGGCCAGAATCAACCAACCGTAACCAAACCTCGACATTGCCTCAACGTTACGTTCTATCAGAACACGTTAGTGCAAAATTCGACACGCCCAACATAATATTTGATATCTCTAATGTAATTCCGTTCATAAACGTGGTAATACAAACACGATACGAACGAGTATTTAAATATTTTCTACATTTCCTGTCTATCTTTCGATTTCCTACTTTAATGACTGCTATTAAAAGCTTTTAAAATACGCTGGGATCACCGTATTCTCATATCCAGCCAACGTCGTCATCTGCATCATTAGTGCTTCGTCTGCATCTCCATTTCCCTGCTAGCGTATTCACATACAACTAATTTCCTTTTTCCATTATAACATTTAGGTACGTTGCTGTTTTTTCTTCATAATTTTCTCAACAAAGGAAAAGATGATGGAAAAACTCTAGAAATGTAATCGGTTTCTTTCCAATCTTACAACATTAATGGGAAATATTATCCCCATATGAGACAATAGAGGGGCACTAATGACGGCAAGAAAGCATGAAACACCGAGACCGTCGTAAAGAAATGAAAGGAGTACAGAAAAAATGTTGTCTGTTGTCAGGTAAAACGCCACTTGCTGGCTAAAAGTGATTAAAATGATTATTGGACATTCATTAAGTTGAAACCTACATAAAAATCCGGTAATATTCACATGCATACGCACACACACCGACACATTATATTTATTAATTTACTGAACATGGGATTATGTTCAATGTACGCATGCTCAGTGGTTATTCATAAATGCATACTGGAGATGATGATGATGACGAAGACAATGTTGTTTTATATTTTCTTCAACGATGATATAGTGTCAGCATTGCATGTAGTCTTCATCTATACAATAGAGTCCACAGCCGGAATACTTCTTATCTGACGACGTTGCCACTGTCTCTCGAAAGTAGGATCTAAGCGTTTGCTGCTATCGTCTGAAACCATACGGCTCGATGTCCTAGTAGAATCTTCTAATGCACTTAAAAAAATAATGAGCTTTCTTCATACGCCGAGTATTATTGAGCTACTATTAAAAGAATTCTACCAAATGTACCGGAAATGGATTTTACATATGAAAAAGTGTCAACGCAGTGCAGCATAAATATATTTTGTGTTGAAAGCCAGCAGCCAGGATTTACTTACGCCGTTCGTTACCAACCGGCTACGATCTATGGCCCAAAGACACAGTGTTACATGTCATTTCGTTGGACAAGAAAAACCACTTGTCGGTTCCTTTTTTTTTTGTAATTCATTTTATTATGAATGGGCATGAAGCGAAGAGTATGTGCGCATGCACATGTGAACATTATTTTTTTCATTTTCTAAAATAGTAACATGTATATTAATTTGTATTTGTTTGCGTTATGGCGACATAAAGTAACATCACCGCCCTGTAAGTGTTTGGTATAGACGAGACTATATGAGATTTGTTGCTCCCAGGAATCGAAAACTGGGGCAAAATATCGATCGGTCCAGTATCGTCTGTAGCGAATTCTACAATCGTTCTTACCCGTTGATCTCTCAATTCTTAAAAGCTTTACCTTTGCCGGTATTTAAAACTTAATGTCCTGTCTCCGTATGTACCTGCCAACGCATGCGTATAATATGTACATACATATGTACATATGTCTGTATATCTTTGTATTTGTACAAATAGTTTGTGAATTCTGATCTGGAGACACAGATGACGCGTGTTGTCTTGTGAACAATACTAACGACATAAAATGATGGGTGTTTTGTTGCGCGACAGTAAACCAGACAGCCCAAGCGGACAAAGAAAACGACACAGCGCATGCAATTATTAATTTCAGGGAAGGAACACAATATATTACAATACATCAACACACCTTTAAACATATTAGGAATGTCTTTACCAGATCTGAGAATTCTGATTTTTTTTTCCGTTATACATTCAACATTTTCTACAAAATTCCACGATCATGATGTTTTCAAATCTGAAATTAAAGTTGGAAATGACAAACTCGTAACGTCACCTCCTGATAAGTACAACACTCTCCGAGATGGGGACTCGGAGTCCGACAAAGTTGCTCGGAGTCTGAGTCTGAAGTCGAAAAATGTTCTCAACTTTGAGTTTTATTCACTTTCCATTTCCCATGAGATAACAAACATAAACTAAAAACAATATAATCTGTTAATATTCATTAAAATTTGAAACATTTGCTATTACTTACGTGAAATTTGCCAACAAAAGGATAAAGCCGTTTTTGTGGGATTTTTAGACATAAAAGGGATAAAGGGATTTTGGCACTCGAACGAATTTCGACAAAAACAAGCAAATTCAAACAAAAAACAAGCAAAAATTCAAACAAATCTTGAGCAATACTGACGTGATACAGACATTTCCACCAGTCTGCCCGCCAAAAATCAGCTCGATTGGATCACTGAAAAAGTGTTAAAAATCGGTCGAAAGGCTTTCACACAGGCCACTACGAGCTTTATACTTCAAACTTAAGAAAAAAAAATTCTGACGTGTACATGAAAATCGCCGATACACGTGTATTTTTATTTGTTATCCCCTTTCCGAAAAAGTAAATTTGGTTCATAGGATCCATTTACCCCCGTATTCAGAAAAATATTATAACAGCTTAATAAACCTTTTTTAAGAAAAATTTGTGAAAATACAAAAACGATGTTCACACATTTTTCTTAACAAAGTTTTATGACCCCCTGTTCAGGGTTAGAGTTTATCGGTTTTATAACCTGCAGTGCCTCTTAATATTGATCGGGATCGTAATGCGACAACATTTTTGTTCAGCATTAGCGTTAAATAGAGACAGATTTTCAAATAAAATCCTCCAAAGACAAAGTCGAATGTTTTTTTTTTTTCGCTTATTTTCGATTTTGTTTTCACACTCAAATACACTTTAGTACTAGCATACATACATATCTACGTAGATATTTGTACTCGACATGCACATACATACAGTGGCGAGCACATGTGGATACATAATGATCATGTTTGACTTAGAGTGTCTGTAAAACCCTTAAAAGTGCAACAAGTCTAACCAATTTTTTTTAAATAAGCTCTTTATTAGTGCTAAACAAGTGGACAAATAGTAAGTTCGGCCGGGCCGAATCTTATATACCCTCCATCATGGATCCTTAAAAAGTCAATAAATAAGAAAACTAACTGAGTTTTTGGGCCGCTCGTGACCCGATAGTCCCAGGAACCCGATCACAAATTTTATCCAAATCATGAAAATAAATGCATATTTGGGTTCGCGAGAAAATTTCGTTGCATTTCGATACCCATATGTCCATGTTTGTCAAGGGACGGTTTTTGGGCCGCTGGTGAACCGATAGTCCCAGAAACCGGATCAAAAAATTTAGGCAAATCATGAAAATAAAGCATATTTGGGTTCGTGAGTAAATTTCGTTGCACTTCGATACCCATATGCGCATGTTTATCATGGGCCCTTTTTTGGGCCCCAAGGGTCCACGGAACCCATGAGCACGCCCATTTTTGGGATTTTTTCCCCATCTATAAATTATATAAACTTAGAACTTAGATGTAGTGAAAAAAAATATTTGAAAAATTTGATTATGGCCGGAATATATTTAGTCCCGTAAAGGGGAACTTTTTCCCCTTTGGTCCGATATGGCCCATTCTCGAACTTAACCTGCTTATGGGCAAAAAACATCTTCCTACAAAATTTCAGCCTTTTAGCGTTGGTCGTTCGCACTCTATCGTGATTTCAACAGACAACAGACGGACGGACATCGCTAGAATGTCTTAGAATGTTACACTGACCAATAATATATATACTTTATAGGGTCGCAGATCACTCTTTCGATGTGTTGCAAACGGAATGACAAACTTAGTATATACTCCATCCTATGATGGAGTGTATAAAAAAGGTAACAAATCGAAATTCGTCAAAATTATAATAAAAATATATATATTTTAGTGCATATATTAAAAAAAGCCAATGTATCCACTTATGCACGTTTTAGTTTTCCAATCCACTGGCACGGTACGATAATGCACCATATAATTTGAACGAACTGTGGTCTCGGGTTCAAACGCAGTGGTCCAATATTCCGAACCAACTCATAGAGAAACTGGTTGAAAGTATGCCAAAAACAAGTTAAAGGTGTCATTAAAGCGAAGGGCCTGTGGACAAAATACTAAAATCATAGTTTATAATAATTATTATTTGAAGGTGCATAAGTGGATACATTGGCTTTTTTTAATATATGCACTAAAATATATATTTTTATTATAATTTTGACGAATTTCGATTTGTTACCTTTTTTAGCACTAAAAAAGAGTTAAAAAAAAATTGGTTAGAATTGTTGCATTTTTAAGGGTTTTACAGACACTCTAAGTCTAACATGATCTTTATGTATCCACATGTGCTCGCCACTGTATGTCTTAAAATAGTGTTTATCAATTTATAATCGTTGTTGTCTGTGGGTTTTCGTCGTCCGTACCGGAACGATGAAGAGGTAAGCTATTTTAAGCCGTTACTTCATATTCGAGCTAATGTCCGTTTGTGTATGGCGGTTTAAATTATCTACACTTGAACTTTGGAATCCGGCCATGGATGATTTTCAACAGTTTTGCTTTGTTTTATGTGTGATTTTGTTTTGGTTTTATGTAGCCAGAGAAGTGACATCATCAACGAGGACATACAGCGTAACGAAAAGAAAACCAATTTGGCAATAAAAAAATATATGTATATATATTTTGCGCAAAAAACAGACACTTTCATCATTGATAAAGGCGGGCGGACGGACGGACGGACGGAGAGTCAATATAGTTTGTGGTTTCTTGAACATTCGTCACCACAATGTCCACTTTGATGGTTGTAGTTGTTGCTTTTGTTTTTCAGTAATACTGCCCAGTAATGTTGTGTGTTTTCTTTTTAGATATATTCAGTATGAGAAATATGTGTATTTATTAGATTCCTTTTCTGTTTTTTCTTCCTCTCCTCCTTTTGTTTGTGTTCCAGCATAACCGCCAGGAGTCGATATCACCGGAATACCATCGCTATGCCAGTATTGGTAAATTACCCAAGGCTTCAGCATCAGCATCGCTTGGCGGTGCAGCCGCCGCCAATACGAATGTTTCAATAGGAGGCAACGCCACAGCAGCAACAACCATACAACAACAATATACCGTTACAGCGGATATTCATAATAACAACCACAACGGCGGCCATATCAACAACGGTACATCATCGTCGATCATTTCGAATGGCCACCACCACCACCATCATCATCATCATCATGGCCATAATGCTGGCCATCAACATAATAACAACTATAGCGAAATTCATGCTTCATCATTTGCCACACCACCGACACGCCGTCGGTTTTTCAATCATAAAAATTTGCGCAACGCTTTAACCAACGGTGTCAGCGGCGTTGTCGGCCATCGTCGTACCGCTTCGAATGGTGGCTGTCCCATTGATACGGCCTCGATATTATCAGAAGGTAAGGTTCAAATGTGATTTTCTTTCTTTATGTCTCTACGCTCTAACACATTTACAAAAGTCCAAGAATGTGCGCGCATGGAGACGCACTCTCCGCTCTGGACGCAGCACAGTGTTTCGAATCGAAACCAAATAAAGAAAGCTAATCCAAAAAACAGATTCGCTGAGTTCGATGTCGTCTAGTAGTCTCCATTGAATGTTATATTTCCAGCAACATGGAAAGGCCATAAGTTTATGAGATCAGTCCAATAAATCTAGCCGTATGGCGTCAATGGTGACTTGAACTCTGTCGGCATTAACCAATGACTTAACGTAGCACCATAAAAAGTAATACAGAGACATTAAATCGGAAACACAATAAGGGCGGTTGTCACCAAAACAAGTTTGAAATAAATCGATTGACAAGCGCGCTGTATATCAAGTTGCGCCGTCTTATTAAAAAAGTGTTGTTGATGTTCAGCTGATTACTTTTTGGAACCAAACATTTTAGTCAGTACGACTCTATAACCCCATTCACCGCAACGGCAGCTCCTTCCTCATTTCGAAAGACATAAGGACCAAACAGTACATTTTAATCGATTCGCTCCAAAAACGCCAATATTGCTTGTAAAATAGACGAAGAGTTTTAAGAACTTCGAGTACAGTAAACTGTCGCAATTTGGGAGCGTTGTTGTGGCGTTAAACGTTTTATGCTGACTTGCCAAACCGTACTGAAAAGAAATGTCAACACAGTTTGATATCGATAGTTCTCATGCAGTTTAATAACCAACCGATAGGTAGTGTTGCCGCGGCCATTCCACCAACAGTTCCACTGCCTGCAAACACTTTTCTAGTGTGTGCGACTATTGCAGAAAACCCTCCTCTTCCAAACCGGTTTAGAACATTAGACATTTTCAGCAGCCATTCAGTATTTTTGGCGTTGATCGTCAAAAAAAATCGATGCTATGACAAAACAGATGGTTTTCAAATCACTGTGCAACATTAGCGTGGAAAGACATTGGTCTTTCTTTTTAGCCTTCCAAAACATGCTGCTTAATCGTCCATATGCAAATCATGTTGTCATCTTCGTTTTGTTGTTCACCAAAAGAGTAACAGCTTTAAAATTATGGCTTTCTTGATATTTCCATTTATCCCCCGACCGGCTTCATCACACCAAGCCACAGTTTATTTGTGCATGTGAGTAGAATCGAATGGAGTGCTGATGAAGATGGGATGTGGTGGGATGGGATGGGAAATTGGCATCTTATTGTGGGCTAGCCAGAAACCACATGTACAGACCGTATGACCGCACTTCTGTGGTTAGTTTCTGCCAAAGATTTTGCTAAGATTAAAACTCTATTGGTGTTCCATTTTGTTTGGGAAATACTTGTCATTGGTGCTAGAAAATTTTATATATTGATAATAATTTGATTGACATAACCTCGAATTTAGGAAACTATTGACCTTAGCACCTGTCGCATTAAGCAAAATATTGAGGTGTTTATGATGATAGAGGTTTATTTCTTTGCCACTAAAACTGTGATATCTCTTATGCTTGGAATGTTCTGAGCAGTTTCGCATTTGGTTAGGTCCGAGTGAAAGCTTCACATAGAAGATGTGCTGCTGAAAGCAATGGTCGAAAATGAACAAAACATATTGTTAGCTTGGCTACTAAATCGATACTTGTGGTTTTTATGCCGAAAGCGAAAAAACCATCACACACATCTTTGTTCTAAAGACACTGGATAGGATGACTGACGTATTCCAGCGAACGACCGTTAAAATCGGTCGGCTATCTGGATGTCAACATGCTTGTAGTAAATGGAAAGCTACGGAAAGGCTTCATATGCTTTAGTAAGTCACCTAGAGTAATCAAGTAAATCTGTTAATATTTTTTATATTTTCGATGCGTCTTTTGGATACAAACGCATCACAGTGCGCGATAGAATAAAGGAATATTGGACGGAAATAACAGTTGCAGGCGACTTCAGAGTCGGAGTTGAGCTATTTAAAAATGCTGCAGTCGTAATCGGGGAATTTGGGCTCTTCTCCACAGTCTCTTGTCCCATCACTTCGCTAACAATGACTAACTGTGTCCTAAAGATACAGCTTCGAAGCGTGTGGGAAAGTGTTTCCAGAGCACACTTACAGGGATAATAGTTTCAGGATGTTCTAATCGAATTTGTTTACATTTGGCCTTATTACGGTTGTCGAAGACGTAGTCGAATGTCGATTTTTTTGGAAAACGGTACTACGGTTGTCGAAAATGCACAATCTGTTACAATTTTCGTAACACGGAAGACGAAAACGACTGTCAAAGTTGGCTAAAACAGTCGATCAATTTTTTCCATACGACTAGAGACGTCGCCGCATTCAATTGACAACAATTGTTAGCCGTTGGTTTCATCCGCTAACACGCCGTTAACTAATTTGAAATTTAACACATTTTTTTTACATTTTATATTCGACAATAAATAAATATAACAAAATTTTATAAAATAAATAACTGAGCCGGGATGATGGGGGGATATATATCTGATTCTAAGTTTATGGTCGCAAACCTGTAATGAAATCTTTGAAATAGACTACGACTCTTATTTAAAATAGGATTTTGGTTTACCACGGTAGCATTTAAACTATAAAATCCTTTTCGATTATAAAATTTAAATCTTTTATCAACTCCTGGAGCCAAAATTTTGATATGCGTTCCATCTATGCATCCAATAATGCCGGGAAATTTAAACTTTTTATAAAAATAATCCTTTATTTCAAACTTTTCCACTTCCGTCATTCTAACCGATATCCATTTTGGACAAATTTCACTGTGCATTGCATCAATGCATTCTGTACAAATTTTGCTTACAGAAGACTGTGAAAGCCCAACATTATAGTCGTTGCCAGCTCCTTTTTGGTAACTGCCCTCAGCAAGTATGCGCAATGTTACCGCCTACTTCAATTCTTTGGGAACAGCAGACGACTTTATTGGGTCTTGCAATTTACCCGATATGTTTTCTAAGACGTATTTAAAAACATCTTTATTCAATCTAAAAAGGCCAATGAAACTTAAGTGCAGATAGGGATTATAAATTTTAACTCATTTCTCAATTTCAAAACTTACTTTGAATTGGGCTTTGCATATAGTATGTATAGTATAGCACATCTTTTACTTTTCAATCTATTACAAAATCACAAGAGTCGAAAAAGTTACGTAATACTCGATTTTCGTCTTCGACAACCGTAATAAGGCTGATTATTTTCTAAACGAGACGTTATTTTCGCACGACACGTGCGAACTTCCGTTTTAAAATCCTCGTCTAATATACAGTTTTGGGCTCTATTCCCCAACAAAAAATAAAGAATTCCCAAACATACATGAAACTTCCGAATAAAGGCCACATGATTTATTGAGTTATCGATACGACTATGACGGCAAAAATGGTCCAAAACCTTAAATGAAATAATATCTAAAAATTCTGAAAAAAAATCTCTAATTGTGTTGGGGTATTTTTTAGCCATGTTTTGTTCTTATTTTGGGACATTTTTCCTAATGACCTCAAAGTTGCACTTTCTTGTGCACCGCAGCTGTGCAACTCTGTATTAAAACGCCATCGTCGAGATTTTGGCACTCGAACTACCAACAGTAGTAGACTTCTCCATAGTTTCTAATTCCAACAGTATATTTGGACTCGTACAATATATGTAGCTTACGCTTACCATCCTATTAAACACACCGCATCCAGCCTACATTTTATATGTACATATATACCAGTACACGAAGAATGCTTTTGGGGCTAATTTAGTTTAAGCTTTAACCACCTAACTCCTAATACATATAAAGCAAAAATCAAATTAACCACAGCTTAACCTCACTTATTACCAAAAAAAAAAAAAAAAAAAAAAAAACAACCAACACTCTCATCTCACCTTGCACTCTATATGCACCTCTCCAACTCTTTTTTCCACATATCATCTCCGTCTAGGCAAAGAAACGAATGCTTTAAATACATCGACTTGTTCGGATTCGGCGGTAACGCGACGTCGTCGCAAGAATGTCAGCAGCAAATTAACATCGTCATCGGAATCCACCGGCAGTGAGAACCGCTTGAATCGTCTAAGTTTAGCGGGGACCTCGGTGTATGCGGGTCATTTGTCGTCATTGGTGCTGGGCAAAATTAAATCGCTATGGAGCGTTAATTCAAATTCAACGGAAGGCGGCTTAAATCAATTTGCAGGCAGGAAACCATTTTGTACTATCTACTACTTTTGTTGACGGATTCATCATTTTGCATTTCTGTTTTGTTGAATTCATGCGTTGTTTTTCATATCATTCATGTCTTGTTTTTGCATGTTTTCATTTTTTGTTGTTGATAACAAAAAAGTAGTTAGATTATCGCTAGAAATAATATCGGAAGTTTGTGCTATATGGTCATCTTTCGTTCATTTGTCGCAAACTATATTCGAGTTTGTGAAGTTTTATTTAAAGCATGCTCCTTAGTTCACTGGTAGTTTCATTTGAAGTTTTGAATCGTTGGGTTTCGATATTCAACTTAAATGCCATCCTCTAAATGCAATCTTCTCACTGTCTTCTCTTCCTTACAGGTAGCGATCATTTGGGTCATGAGGCCGAAAAGCAAAAGGACCAGCTGAGAGCTCGTTTGGGCCTGTTGCTCGATCACGATCAAAATGGTAACGCCAATACCACCAACAGCAGCAGTTCTTCGCAGAACATCAGTCCGGAACAGACATTGGCCACCGGCAGCTCCGGCTTATCTGTTGATCACTTTGGTGGTAGCCAGCTCTCCGTGGCCACTAAAGACGATACCTACAGTTTGAGCGGTAAACTGAAAGCTTGCTCTCTAACTGACAGCAATGGATATGATGTTTTGCCCGTGAAGTCCCGCAAATCGGTTGCCCGACGATCAGCCCGTTCCACTCAAATGGGAGCTAACAATAAACGTAATGCCATCTATAAACCTGCACCTGTACAACCTGCCATCCAGTTACCATTCAAGCCATTGTTCTTTGAGGTTCCTTTGCAGGAACCCGACCCACCTTTCATCGGTCGACAATGGTTGATAAGAGAGCTGGCCAATACTTTAACCGCCACCGAGACACCGGGAGTTTTGATTAACGGCAATCCGGGCACGGGAAAGACAGCCTTCATTCTGCAGCTGGTTGAATACTCTTGCTTTGGTCGCCGCAAGAATACCTCCGACAGTGACCCGGATGGTATTTACTATCAAATCAATACGGTCACGGACCGCTTGAGATCTTTGGCATCCTATGTAGTGGGCTATCATTTTTGTCAAGCCGATGCCAACTTAACGTGTCTCGTACCCGATTTTGTGCATTCTTTGGCTGCGCAACTGTGTCAAGCGCCCCAGTTGGCGGCCTACAGGGATTACCTTTTGAATGAGACTCACTTGCAGGACATCCTCAGTGTGAAAGAATGCATAGCTGATGCCGAGCGTGTCATGAGAATGGCGATTTTAGAGCCATTGACGACTTTAAAAAGAGCCGGAAAGATACCGGCCAAAACATGTGTTATACTCGTCGACGCTCTCTGTGAAGCCGAATATCATCGTCCTGACCATGGCCACACTATTGCCACGTTTCTAGCCAAAATGACTCAATACTTTCCCTCGTGGTTGAAAGTGGTAGCTACGGTGCGCACTCAAATGTTGGAATTTGTCAAAGGCTTGTCCTACACTAAAATGACCTTGGATAGTTGGGCATCCAATGATTTGTTGCAGAAAGACATGCTCGATTACATCACGTTCCGTGTCAACAACAGCACGGAAATACAAAAGAATGTTGCCGTTATTAAGGACCACAACACCGGACAGCTCAAATTCGTTGGACATCTGCAAACATTGACCAAGGGATCAATGTTGTATGCCAAACTAATCCTAGATCTCATTGAAAAAGGTCAGTTGGTGATTAAATCAACCAGCTACAAGGTCTTGCCCATTTCATTGGCCCAAATATTTCTATTGCATTTCAATCTACGATTCCCCACTTCCTGCAGTTTTGAGAAGGCATCACCCATTCTAAATGTCTGTCTGGCTGCCTTGTACCCATTAACACTGAATGAGATATATTATACAGTATCTGCCCTGAAAACGGACGAAGTGATGCCCTGGGATGAGTTCTTGCAAAGATTTAAACTTTTGGATGGTTTCCTAATCAAACGCATAGACAACACCTACATGTTCTTTCACTCATCCTTCCGGGAGTGGTTGATACGCCGCGACGAAGGTGAAGCGCCCAAGTTTTTGTGTGATTTTCGTGTGGGCCATGCCGCCATCGCATTCCGTTTGTCACGTCTACAACCTCCACTGGATCCTGAACAAACCATGGAACTGGGCCATCACATGCTGAAGGCCCACATCTATCGCAATAATCAAGGACCTCAATCGCCCAGAGATATGCAATCGTATTGGGTGTCCACCGTGTCTGAAAATATTTCGGCTGCCTTGGGTTCACTGCGCAATGTTTACAGTCCGAATTTGAAAGTTTCACGGCTGATACTGCTGGCCGGAGCCTCACCTCACTATCGTACCGAATTCATGGGTGACGCTACCATATTGTGTATAGCAGCATATGAGGGTATTGTTCCCATGGTTAGTTTACTGCTGGAATTTGGCGCCGATGTGAGCCTGACAAACAGCCAGGGATGTACACCGTTGATTTTGGCCGCCATGCGTGGACACTGTGATGTTGTGCGTCTGCTAGTGGCCGCCGGTAGTGGTTTGGGCCAGTGCGACACCACTCAGCGATGTGCTCTGGTCCAAGCAGCCAGAATGGGTCGTTTAAATGTTGTCAAATATTTGTTGGCCTGTGATTGGACACCACGACCCAATTCCAGTGACGTTACCTTACCAGCTGCATTGCACCAGTCTCTGATAGCTGCGGCTTCGCAAGATCACATTACGATATTGGAGGATCTTTTGGATATGGAAGACATCGATATCAATGTGGTGGAACCCTGCTCGGGAGAATTGGCCTTGACTTCGGCTGCTCGCAATGGATGTCTAAATACGGTGGAGGTACTTCTAACGCGAGGGGCCAACATCGATTTACACAACAAACAAGGATTCACCGCCTTGGGTCTCTCTGTCAAGGAAGGTCATTGGGCTGTAGCCGAGAAACTTTTGCAGAGTGGTGCCGATCTAGACGAACCGGTCACCTCGGCGCGTAAGACATCTCTTATGATAGCCGCCGAAGAAGGACACTTGGAAATGTTAGATATGCTGATAGAGCGTGGTGCGAATTTGGAGACCCAAGACCACGAAGGTTTCACCGCTCTATCCTGGGCATGTCTGCGAGGGCGACAGACCGCTGCCAAAATTCTCATCGACAAGGGCTGCAATAAAAATCATGCCGATCACAATGGTCGCACTGGCTTGGACTTGGCCGCCTACCAGGGATCAGCCAATTTGGTGCAATATCTAATGGAGCAGGGTGGCAACATCGAACATGTCGATATTAATGGCATGCGTCCCCTAGATCGCGCCATAGCTTGCCGTAACATCCAGGTTGTACAGGTGTTCTTGCGCAAAGGTGCCAAGCTCGGTCCCACCACATGGAGTATGGCCATGGGCAAGCCGGAAATTTTAGTAGTGTTATTGAATAAACTGCTGGAAGATGGAAATGTCCTGTACCGTAAGAATCGTTTTCACGAAGCGGCCCATCGTTATCAGTACGCTATAAGGAAGATATCCAACTTGGAGTCACTGCTGGAAAGAAGCGCCATTTTTGCCCAGCTGAGAACGAATCTATTGTTAAATTTGTCCCGATGCAAGAGGAAACTAAATGTAAGTATAGGAATCTTATATTACAACTTTTTTGTGGAAATACATATTAGTTGATCTGGAAAATATCATGGGATGTTATAAGAGAGAGATACAGCATGTTTTTTCGTATTCTGGATAGTATTCGTGACTATCACACAAGTTATCTAGGTTAAAGTGCGGGTATAACTTTAACCTAGTATCTTTCCGGGGCGGTGGAGTGGGAATTTAAGGATTTTGCCCGGAGTTCCCTACTCATATATATATGTATGTATGTATATATTCCATATCACGGAGCAGGACTATAGCCATGCCTACGGATGCCAATTCGACTGTTCGTCTGCTCGGCAGTTCGTACTGGGGTCGCCCAGTGCCCACATAAGGTGGAAGCTGAGGCTTCTTTTGAGTTCCAGTCTACAGAATCCAGAGAAGATTTTTTTTTATATATTTTTTCCTTCTACATTATTCACCTAGTCCTATGTTAATGTACTTTCATTCATCTTTTCCAGGAACTTGATGAATCAATAGATTTAGCATCACAGGCGATAGTGCAGAAACCCACTAGCTACGAAGGCTACTATGCCCGGGCTAAAGCACGCATGGAGCACGGCGATCTTAACGAAGCTCTGGCCGACGCCAACGAAGCCATGCAAAAGGCTGCCCAGAGCGGCGTCCTGCCCGAGGTCGTTGATGTCCTCAAGCGTATACAGGCGGAACTACTGACACGCATCACAAACGAGGGACGTAATCAAACATCCTCGTCAACTTCGTCCGGTTACGAAGTGTGTAGTGGCAGTGCAGTGGCAGCCCCAACAAACGGTGCCTTTGAATCTCAACATGAGATGACAGATTTGTAGAATTTCATTTGGTTTGGATGAAAAGAGAATGTATCTGTAACTTAACGACACGATTAATCATAAGAATTTTATACGAGTACGAGTTTTTTTTATACACAACAAAATAGTTATCTACATTCAATTATACAATTTGCATACGTTTTGTATTTATTTGTGAGTTTTTTTTGTTTGTTTATTGCTAAATTGGTTTGCTATTTATAATAAATTATTTTATTCTACTTTTAATAGTTGCATTATAATAACGATTTCGATTTTAATTAGTTCGAATAATTATTTGTATTTTTGTTTTTAATTATTACAGAAGAGTTTTCATGCATAAATAAAGTTTTGTATTATTTTTTATGAAATAATAAAATAATTAACGACTTTGTACTTTATGGTAAGCGAGACAAAACAAAATATTGTAAAAATACTTGTACTCTGTTTATTTTTCTTGCATAAGAAAATAAATGAGAAACTAAAATAATTTTCAGTTTTTTTTTTATAGTTTTTCTTTTATTAATTTGGGGTTTTTTTGCATTGGCATTGATCTATATAATACATCGATTTTATATATATAAGAGGTACGCACATACACATGTACATATATAGGGTTGTAGAAAATACTTAAAACAGCATTTAGTCTCTTCCTCTTGACATGGTTAAGTGGGTTTATAACTAATTACGCCTTTTTAGATGAGGGTTTGTCGTGCTCCAATTCATTGTGAACGGATGTGACATTATTCACAAGGGGCACCATCACCTGCAGATAGGGTTCGTAGTCAGGAGCTGAAAAAGATTAAGTTAACCAATTAGTATGCTTCTGAAGGTTAGGTTGGTGTGCAGTGGCGTTAGGCCAAAGTAAAAAGATCTGCTTAATTAGAACACGAACACTGCGGATTAAATCAATTCCAATTTCACGAAATTTTGGGCAGATCTTACAAAATAAATTCATATCTGACGTCGTAATGATTGTGGGTGTGATGCTTCAAAAAAGGTTTCAATTACACCCCGACTTTCTCGAAAATAGTAAGTACTCAATACACCAAGGTTTTGATTTGCGTTATTAATTTGAAGAAAATGTACTATCCATTTTAGTCCAGTTTATGAGAAGGCGCATTGAAATTAATAAAATTCACTACAAAAATGGTGAACATCTTGCAGTCACAGTGCTGTTTTTCATTATTAACGGCATGCCCTCCTCTTTATTATGAAATAAACATCCGATCATATATCTCAAAAAATTCTATATTTCTTTGAATACTAAAATACCACTTCTAGTTGGAGAACTCTGTACATTTGTTGCTTTCCCAGCCCCATTTCTAGAAAGGGTGTATTGCTTGATCCCAAAGACGGCAAATTTATCTAAAATCTTTTCTCATTATAATTGGATATACCGTAGAAGTAATAAATTCCAAAGCATATCTTTAGGGATTAAATAAAAGTGTATTCGTTACGATCAACCCAACAATGATATCAGTGGAACTGTTTTCTGCTGCATCCGAACACAAACCAGAGACAGGTTTGTGAACTTAAAAGCACTGGTTTTCTAATAATAAATGAAATTGTTTCCTAATCGCTTACGTATATTTTTGGAGATTTGAGTAATTTTTTATGATTTGATAAACACTCATGGGATGTCTCAATAAATGTAAAGCGCTATGTTAGCAATAGGAAATACTGTGGTCACAGCAAACAGGAAAGGGTATTCCATATACGAACAGAACATGTTTTCTTTATAGTGCGTCTTCCGACCAACCGGCCATTAGACAATGGGCGGATAAGAGTCTAAATATTTATGAGATCAGATGGAGTGAATGCTATATTCGAAACTACGACTAGCCCAACGAGCATCACCCTTACATGCCGAGAACATCTAGCGTCTGATGGACGGTACTTAAAAATACCATTACAATTATTAACTCATAAATATTAAATATTAAAAGAAAAATATTTGTATACTTTCTACCCTAAGAACGTTAAATTAAGCTAAAATTTGTCTAATACAATATTTTTTAACAATTGGTAGCCCTATCTTCCCAGAATAACGATAATCTGGAACGTGTTTCAGCTCTTTGCGAAAACGTGGCACGAATTTCGATTATTGGAAAATAGTGGTCTTGGAAAAAGCGTGGTTTAGAAATTGTTTCTCGAAATAATATTGCATGAATTAATTTATAAATAAATAAAATTTAAAAAAATTATTAATGTTTCGTGGAGAACAAATATTTCCGCAGAAAGTTAGCTTTATCAAAACGGGAATATCTGGTCATTGGGAATAAGTGTTGGCATAGAAGAATTACCCCTTACTCTTTTTTTAAAGACCAAAATATGTTAATTGCCCTTGGGAGAAGATGCAACTGTAGCATGAAGACCCTGTGTATGAAGAAATTTTGCGTAGTAGCTCCTCTTTGGATAGGAAAGCTTCTCTGCATGTCCGACTAAATCTACAATTCTTTGATCGAAGTAGTCTACGAGGAAATAAATCTGTTTTTATCAAGAAGAATTAGTTTCCGGATAATTTCAGCATCAACTTTATTGTCAAATGATGAGCACTGCCCAAAGTTCCTTTTCGTGTAAACGTGTGTGTACATTGTGTTTTTTTTTTAAAGGAATTATGTGCAATATGGCAGGGAATTTTTTTTTTTTTTTTCAAAATGAAAATGCCTTTATATACCAACTGAAAACTTACTCTGTTCTAACAACGACTCCAAATCATCAGGATTGTCCAACGTTGGTACATCTGCATTTGTTGATTCCTTAAGAATGACAATGATTTCTTTAGAAGCTTTTAGCAAAAACAAAGGCACATTCATGGCAGAAAGTTCCTTATTTAATGATCCCATGCCCCTGGCAGCAGTAAAATCAAATTCTACAAAATAGTCCACAACAAAATTAACATAAATTTCTAGAAAGAAAAAAACAACATCAGATTAAAAACTAACCATGAACATTGGAGCAATCCAAAATAACAGGAGCAGAACCATGTGTCTCCAATGATTTTGAGATGCCCGAACGAACCCACTCAATAGCGGGGAAATATAATGAGCTATGCTTGGGTCGTATCAAAATATACGATATACCATGAGTAGTCTGCAATTGGAATATAACAAATTTTAAAACATCGATAATATTTAATATCGTACTAAAACATACACTTAATTTGTTGACCGCCAGAACTGGTCGTGCCACCCGGTACACTAGAAACGCAACATCTGCTCCTACGCCCAGTAGCAAACCGATTTCTACGCCTACTGCCAAGCTCATAACGAAGGTTATAGCACCCGGTAAAAGTTCACGGCGGCTACAACGCCATAGAGGTTTTACCACCTAAAAGGACATCGAAATTAAAAATTATACCTCAAAATGTTCAATGAAAATAGAGACTCACCTCAAATTCGATCATAAATATAACAGCCGATATAATAACAGCACTAAGGGAAGCTTTGGGTATATACTGGAAATATGGCGCCAAAAGGCCTAAGGCTAACAAGACCAAAGCACTGGTATAAAAACCTCCTATGGGTGTCTTAACACCGCTGGCATGATTAACGGCACTACGTGAGAATGATCCGGTCACCGGTATCGAGGAGAACAACGATCCGCAAATGTTACTCAGAGACAAAGCCACCAGCTCCCGAGTGGGAGACAGACCAGCTCCACCGAATGCCTTCGATATGGCAACATTGCCCAGCACAGCTATAATGGGCAATATAATCATGGATGGTCCCAACTCTTCCAACATATCGGCATAACTCTGTTGAATCTCAGTGCCATTCGCACTCAGTATGGTAGTCTCAAATTTGGGTAATTGAAAATCGGGTAAACCGCTTTTCACTTTACCCGTTAGGATAAATGGGCAAGTGTCTTTGGTTTTACAGGTGTAATATGCAATGGTACTGGTTCCTAAAACAACTAAAGCATTGCGACCGGTGGCCACGATCCATATGCAACTTTTGAGGAATTGATTGCCACTTGAAAGTTTCAAGTCTTTTAATTTCTGCAATGAAGTAACGTGAAGATTAGCTAATGATTTCGTAGAATTTATTAATCAAAACTTACCCTTAATAGTAATAGAATTATAATGGCAGTTAATCCCAAGGTGAAATCCCCCATGCGAATTCGATCCAAATTGGCAAATACCGATTTCATGGTGTTAATGAAACCGGAACCGGAACCACCACGTAAGCCCAATAGGCCCTAGACAAAAAAAAAATTTAACAAACATTTAAAAAGTTTGAGGAAACGAAATAAATTCGAGGGTAGTTTTGCAATATGGTTTCTCAGTGTTAAGCTTTTGACAGTTCACTAATCAGTGGCATGTGTCAAAGTCATCAAGAATAGATTCGTGAGTTGTATTTTCAAAATTTCATCTTGAGAGCTGTGTACTTAATGTTGATCTCCACCAAAGAGAAGCAAACATGCTCAAACAATATTCGCCCATGTGCTGCATTTCGAGTTTGCTCGAATGTGAAACATTTTCCCACATTTGGTGTGCTCCATTCCGAATACCCAAAAAAATATTGGGAATATAATTCGAGCACATATAGCCTTGTGGATCGAAAAAGAAATGAGATTGTACGTATTTTTCTGATCACATACAAGTTAAAAAAGAACGCAGAGTTAATATTTAACTTGTTTTTACAACATTTAATTAAAAAAGACAGTATTCAGATTAGCTTTTCTAGTAAAATTAAAGAAAATAAAAAGGCTCCTTTTATCAAGAACAACTTTTGACGAAATTTACCCAGAGTGTTCTACTTGTTGAAAAGGTTTCTTCAAATAAACATAAATTTTATACTTTGGTGGACATATTCATTAAAAAATTAACAACACGAATGATGATTACACCAGTTAATCAATCTGACAACTCGTTTAACATGTTACAGTATCATTAGTCTTCTTCTAGTAGAAACCAGGGCAATTAACAAGCCAGCAGGCATTTTTTCTTAATTTTGTTGTTAAATTTGCAAATAAAACATATGTTTTTTGTTGATAGTTATTGAAAACAGTTCGTAACATATTGAACAAAGCTATTCTTTCGAACCACACTTTCGCTCGGAATTGAGCACACCATTGAGCAAACCTTCAGAGTGTCCATACCATCAAGGGAATAATAAGCCAGAAAATCAGTTTTCGAATCTTTACAGATGGTTCAAAAATGGAGAACCAGATGGCAGACCTATGTGCTAGGAAGAGCTCTGAACCTGTGGATGAGCCGCAAATCTCCGACATATGCATGCATTGACCAAAAGGCAAATATGATAACGTGGCGACGTTGGGATTCTATACAAACTATCAAGTCGCTTCTGGGTTTCGGCAAAAAGAGACCCAGCATTCTCACTTCATGCATTACAGGGCACTGTACGATAAACAAGATGGAAAATATGATGGGTATATCTCAGAATGTCTACTGTAGAGCCTGCAACGATGTGGAAGAGGAAGAATCAGTGGCATTTTTACTATGCCACCGTCCAGGTATACAGGAACGCCGACAGCATCGCCGGAAAGTGGGTTGTTTAGCGCTATTCTATAGATATTTTAATTGTATCTGTTCACAAGATATCCGTCGTCTGGTCCCTGACGTTAGACTATTTAGCCGGAATACGCGGCTATCCGGGGTCTCTCATCCGTTCATTGTCAAATGGCCGGTTGGCCGGACGACGATTATTCGTTTGTGGAATAATCTTCCTGCAAGTGTTTTTTCCTGCCTGCTATGACATTGTCAAATTCAAGGCCAACGTCAACAAACACTACTCCCTCTTTTTCCACCAATATCCTTTCTTCCTATCGCTAACACATTGCATGACATTTCAAGGGGGCATCACCTGAGTGTTAGTTAATAAAAAAAAGTTTGCTCGACAACCTTGGAAAGTTGGACGGTGAGCCACTGAATTCCCTAGCGAAATGCATGGAAAACACCAAATGATTCCAGCTGTATTCATATTTCATCTTCCCCCTACACCAATTTTGTACCTCTTTCCCCATCCTCCATCAACCAAGGGTATTACAAAGGGCCAAAATTCGTGCTCTGTGTCACATCAGTTTCACTCTATTACACCACCAACCCGTATACATAGAGAGCGTACCGAGAATAATAATCAATCTAATTGGGGTTCTGTTTCCCACCACCAGGAAGAGTTTATGTTAGGACCTCGGTCTAAAGGCCTACACAATCGGATGCCGAGCGACCTACCACAACGGACCTCAGAGAAGCCGGAAAAAGATTTATTCGTTTTATCAAAATATTGCGTTGAGCGACTAGCCCTATTTTTGGCTCACTGGCTACGTCCATTAACAGAATTGCCAAATTTGGTACGACGGCTGTTTAAGATCTGGTGATGCCCCCTAATTGATTGTTCGGTTCATTGATAGGATTAGGCAATGAAGGTTTGTAGTGTACAGCTTCATTGGTATTGGTGAGTACACAGTTCTCGTTTTACTCAATCTGGTGCGGGCCTTGGCTGCCACTGGGAAATGACCGAGCCGTTCTTCGCCTCAATGGATCGATTTTACGTGCAACATACAGGACCAATGCCTTCCATCAATCACAATCTTTTCCGGATATTACTGATCAATATTTCTAAAAGACATGTGAACTAAGCTCGGCGTCATGTGCGTGCATTTGGGCTGTAGAGGGACCAAGATGAATCTGGGCTTTGCACAGATAAAACCGATCAGTCCGTTGCTTGGTACCACCATTCCCCATCAATAGTAAGCTCATCAGAGTAAAATTCTCAGAATGATTGGGTTCATGTGCCCCATTTGTCCCAACAAGTGGAAATACTGAACATGGACCTTAAAAAACAACATACGTTATCTCATGTAAAAATAACTGTTACGAAATTTGGATGTAAATGGACCACGATTAGTGGAGGTCCATTGAGCAGATACCTGCTCTACTGTATCTACCTTTAACTGTGAAGTACCAATGATTACAGCAGTGGCCGAAGTAAAACCGACTGTTACCGGTAGTGAAATCAAATCCACCAAGGCACCTGCAATTAAGAAAAAATAAATGTTAAATTTAGGGGATATATGTATTTCTCAGTTGCTGCTTACCCAGTCTCAAAACAGCCATCAACAGTTCAACAATACCCGATATGAAACACAACAGTATAGCATATGCTGGACCCGAATTCAAGCCAAATCCAGTATGCCGACTAGTCATTAAAGCCAATAGTGCGGTCGGACCTATAGTCACTTGGCGACAGCTGCCCAAAAAAGCATAGATTATGCCGCCAACAAAAGCTGAATACAAACCATACTGAAATCGAATAGACAATTTAAACATTCATCAATATCAGGTATTGTAAAATATATAAAATACCTGAGGTTCCAGGCCAGCCAGTGTGGCATATGCCAAACCCTGTGGCAGCACTGTAAGGCCCACTGTTACTCCAGCTATCATATCGGATATGGCATCTTGGCCCGTATAGCCCTTCAGCCACTTTAGGCCGGGCAATAGACGATAGGCAAATTGTGCTGGTCTCATAATGTACGTCTCTGCAAAGTGATTTCAATTAAATTAATCTGATTGGTGTAATTTTGTCGCCGTTAGTATGAACACATGTCAATTGGCGTGCTGTAAATTGGAGATGTTTTATTTTGTTATCTTTTGTTGTATTTCTATAGAAAACAGAGAATTATCTTTACTGTTGAACAGGCAGAGTTGAGTTTTTGCTTCATACAACAGTTTTGTATTCAATATCAATTTATAACAAGTGATGCAAGTGAATCGTGCGTGCAGCTCTTGTTAGGCAGCAGATTAATTTGAACATGTCAGATATACAGGGTTCTCCAACAAGAGGTGTTATTTTGGTATTGGCATTTTTCGAGATAAATGATCGGATGTTTGTTTCATAATATATAGAGGAAGGTATGACGTTAATAATGAAAAACAACATCAGCCAAATGGTCACCACGACCACGCTTACAGGACCATATCCTTTTCATGAAATTTTCCATAACCAAATCGCGAGGTGGCTGCCCTATGTCCTTACGAATTATATCTTTGAGGTTTTGAATCGACGCTGGGCTGTTTGCGTGGCCCCAAAGGAAGAAGTCGCAAGATGTTAAATCACAAGATATCGGTGGTCAATTGTGATCACATCTTCGAGAGATAACACGGTTCGAAAACTATTTAGTTTTGCGAAATGTGACTGCAAGATTTTCACCATTTTTGTAGTGAATTTTAAGTAATGGCGTAGTTTCTACTTGTCAAATGTCAAAGAAAAGAAGCTTCAAAAGTGGCAGCTACCGAAATACCGGGTGATTCAAAATATATATAATATATAGAGGAAATCGATTAGTATTGAATATAAAACTGTTTGGCTGTAACCAGGGCCGTGCACAAAATGCCGTTTTGTTGATTAGGACAAAGTTCAGTGCTCTGGAATGGGTTGACCCATTTTTAGGAAAATTGTTAAAAAATGTCGGTAAAAATTATAAATATTTTTAAAATGTTCAATTGTAAAAAACTATGATCCTCCGATCGTAAGTCGACAAAAATACTAAACAGGAATTGTCTTTGTGACATCTCAATAACTGTAAAAGTTATGGACCAAACACTGAAGTTCATCGGTACCCACAGCATCATATCCACGCAGATTTTCCATAACACAGTGTTACAAAACAGACTGAATGTGATATACCTGGGAAGTCGTACTATTTTGGTTGTAGGGCTGGTCGAGTACAACAATTATCTGGCTGTAAAATGTCCCAAGATTTTGGTGGTGTTTGAGAAATTTTAGATACCAGCTACTTGTTGTTCTCAACTAGGAGATCTTGCATCTTCTTCCAAACTTAAAGACATTTATCAGTTAAACCGATCTTACTTGTTTCCCTGAACATTCGATGAAGGAACAGAAGGGGAACTTTTCTCGAATCAGTGAGTTTAAATCAGTTTGTTTAAAGCCGGCTCCGAACGGCTAATGCGTTTCTAGAGAAGTTTTACATGGCTTAGAGATTGCTCTCTTACTCGTAAAGTCGCCAACATTTACGAGGTGGAAAAAGAAAAATGTTTGATGGTCTTACCCGTTTTCGAACTCGGGTTCTTGTGAGTGATAGTCGTACACACTACCTACCATACCACGGCCGTCCACATTACAAAATTTTACAGCAAAAAAAAAATAATAAAAATACCGAATTTTACAGCAAAAAAAAATGTAGGCTCAGAGAGAGTTAAAATTTGTTCTTAAAAACTTTATCTAGTTAAAGCTTTGTTAAATACAGAATTTACGTACGGTTGTTTTACACGTTATCTAATGTGACGCAAAATGCTACATTTGTGTGGTAGGCATCAGTTGGGGCGTGGCTTAGGGTTCAATTTGTTCTCACGCACATTATCTAGTCACAGCTTCACTGAATAGATAATTTGGTTAAGATTGGTAGTAAACGGAACGGTACGTTTATATGGGACATACCGAAAGGGATTGTTAGAGCTCCAACTTTATCTAGTTATTGCTTTACTAAATACCCAATCTGGGCAAGATTGCGTTGACCGTGTAATATTATTACACACTGCCTAAAGCATGGGAGGTACCCGAAGGGGTATGAGCTTTAATTTGGTAAGGTTGGTTGGTACTTGTGACTGTTGCTGATACGGAATAGACCTATGTACTTAAAACGGCATCGCAATGGCTATATGTTTCTATCAATAAATAGAACTGAAGGAAAATATCCATAAACCCATATCGTCTGATCGAAATTAGAAAAAAAAAATAGTTAACCCTCTAACCGACAAAACCGTCCAGAGGTCTTCATTAATTGTGTTTAATTTCATACAAAATATTAACTCTATAACCGGCCTAACAGAAATCCTGGAAAACCCTAGCAATCTGTTTTTTTTTTCTTCTTAACATTAATGCACAAACAAATATTTTGTACAAACTTAAACACAATTAATGAAGACCGCTTCAGCACGGTCTTGCCGGTTAGAGTGTTAAGTGACTCAAAACCTACACCAGAATTCCAATTATTTATATTGTACCATATTTTCAGAACGGATATAAGAAAATGCGAGAATATTCCAATGGAGTCACCCATACACATAAATTGGATACTCGTACAAATAACAAATGAATTGATTTAATTAAAAACCTTCACAGCAATATCAAAACAATCAGATAATGTGAAAAAAATATTGATAATGAAAAATGTAAGTGCAAGCCAAATAATATTACATAATTATTATTCAAGGTCATTACTACAAAAACAAAGCAGTTAACAATTTCGTTACTTTTAACCGAAACGAATTTTATTTTTAGAAAAAAAGTTAAAACACAAAATAGCGATTTTTTTTTGCTATAAAGATTTAAATTTTTTTTAAATAGTGGCTTAATAAATAACAGTTGATTCAGTTAAGCGGAAATGAAAAAAATCAAGAATTTTTTTCGCTTATGAGGTATTTTCGGATAATTGGACCTTCTTTAATTTAAACGAACTGAGTGTGTACAAAGGAAGTTGTTCTATGAAACGAAGATAGAAACATGCGCCACAACTATTAAAATACATGTATGAACAATTCAAATAAACTATTAATGAGCTTGGATGCAAACAGTCACCTCTTTTCATTTGGTTGTCTTAAATGTGGTTGACACATTATTTTCTCTGAAGCGGTGTTCGTCTGATACACGTTAGTGTCTTTGCAACAAAGCGGACTTTCGTTTAAGCGAAGTACATCCGGAACAATCGTTACTAATTTTTATTTTCAATTAAGAGATTTTTTTTATTAATTCGACTGTAATTGGACACCAACATTTTTTACTTTCCTTATAATATTTCGAAAGTGACAAAAATTCACACCAAAAAAGTTTTCGGACATGTCATATATTTTTACCATAAATGTAGTCGCATTGCCCATTAGTATTTAGTAGGGAGTCCTTTACTTTCGAGCCTACGATGCATCGATTCTACGGGTTTTTTACATACGGAATGATACATTTTTGACCATTCGCCCTTGAATACCTTTTCAAGTTGCCTGTGCTGTTAAGCAATTTGGGTCTTCCAGATTTTGGCTTATTTTCCATTGAACATGTTTCCTTAAATCTTTTAATTATAACGTGGACTGTTGATTTAGATGTGTCAAGAATATATCCTATCTCGCAAACCGTATTCCCTTCTTTAAAATTGTTCTAACATCCTCCCATGTATACTTTTTATGATTTAACTCTTTGTCGAGATACATATATTGTATTGTTAACAAGCTGAACTATCGCATTTGACAGCCAGAAAACCCGCACCTGATCATCTAGAAGGCAATGCATCCTCAGAGAGTGTAACTTTTTCTTGGAAAATGCTACTGGAGACGTCATTTCGATTAACGGTGAGCGATACACAGGCATATTGAACCATTTTTTATTGTCGAATATTGAAGACACGGACTTGGACGATCCTAGGTTTCAGTAGTATGGTGTGCATGTCACACATCCCACGACACAATCGAACTTTTGAGAAAATGAAGATCGGTAGACGTATTGAAACCCGTCTCGGCGATTTCAATGGGCCGCAGAGCTGCGATTTGCCGGACTATAGTAAAGGACCACAGCTATACGAATAATTCATTAAGGATACAGGGCAGAATGCTATAAATTCGAGCTGTTGGGACATGTTAGTGATGTGAAGAATAAAATCTGTGCACGTCGCTCAAGAACAACTGAGAATATAAGCCACTCGATGTGTGTAATTTTTTGTGTGTTTTTTTTTGTACTTTATAGATATTATTTAATCTGCTCCTAAGGAGCCGAACAATAAGTGTATGAATCTTAAATTTAATTCAGTAGTGAAGTGGATTTTTTTTCCGCGGTTCTCTGCATCGTGTTGGCAGGAGTTGAAATTTTGTTGATACAGTTTTGGACCTCCGTGGACCTCCACAGCCTGTTATTAGTCGTTGAGCGTTATAGAATATCGTGACAATGGTCACATATTAGATAATTTTAAACCAAATTTGATTTAAACCTCGTGAAGCGGCGGCGGGAGCATCCACAGCCAGATATTGATCGTTAAATTATTTAGACTATAAAGACAATGTTCACATTTTAGAGAATTTTAAACGAAATTTGATTTAAACCTCGTGAGATAGAGGCAGGGACCTCTACAGTCTGATATTAGTCGTTAAATGTTTTAGGCTATGCAGACAATGTTCACACAATAGGAGGTTTGCAACCACATTTGGTTTAAACCTCGTAAAATAGAGGCGGTAGCTCTATGGCCTGATATAGTCAGTTCAGATAATCTGGCGTTCATTTCTCCAGAGTCTTAAAGTGCTTCACATGAATAAAGTCTTGTATCGTGTTTTTTTTTTTAAGAGCTTGAGAACTGAAAATGATAATACAAGACATACATATTGTTGGAATGATTTTTTTTTATTATAATCTAGTCCACGGCATTTATTTTTTTAGTATTATTATTTTCGGAATATGACCGAGCGTCTACGAGTTACAATTGTTGACTACTTTTTCCAATAAATCTCCCCGTATGACTTCAATGGTGGCTTGAATATTGACTTCCAATGCTTCAAGAGTTACTGGTTTGTCGGCATCAACCAATGACTTAACATGGCGCCATAAAAAGTAAACCAGAGGCGTTAAATCGCACGAAAGAGGGGACCAGTGAACGCGACCACTTCTGGAAATAAGTTTGTCACCAAATTGATTTTGAAATAAACCGATTGATAAGCGCGCTGTATATGAAGAAGCGCCTTCTTGTTGGAACCAAATGTCGATTATGTTTAGCTGATTAGTTTTTGGAAACAAAAATTCAGTCGGCATGGCTTGATAGCGGTCGCCGTTCACCGTAACGGCAGCTCCTTCGTCATTTCGAAAGATCAAAGGACCGATGATACCATCAGTAATGGTGATTCGTTAACGGCTTGAGGATTGTCTTCGCTCCAAATACGAAAATTTTGCTTATTGACGTAGCTTGCAGACTCACCTGGCCGATTATGTTAACATGGTCAAGGTTAATTTCTACAATTCGGAAGCGTTGTTCAGGCGTTAGACGATTCATGATAACTTGTTAAACCTTACTGAAGTGAAATATCAACTTCCAAGTTATATATTTTGAGCCTAATAACATTACAACAAGTGATGTGGAAACAAGCTTATGAACAGAAATTTAAGACTAGAATGTTATATCTTAAAAACATATATGCCGGAGACAGCATGATGCTATACAATGATAGAGATGCGAATAGTACGGATTTACAAATGAAATGGAGGGACGTCCTTGCTCCCGGGACTGCTGTAACTTGAGAGTAATGTCATCTCAAATTTAACATAGATTTATGAAAATAATATACACTAATGAAATAAAATGAAGGAAAAAAACTTAATAATACCGAATCATAAACTTTGTAAAAAAGAAAGAACAGACGAAGATTTCGATATTAAATATTATCCTCAGTGAGTACTCTTTAGTAGGAGTTGGTGTTAAATTCATGAGGAATGTTAGAAGAAATGTCATCATTTGGTGAAAGATAATTGTCTCTGTATGTCTAGTATCTCTATTTCCTTTATAACAGGAGGAGAGATATGGAATCATATTGGGAAACCATAGAGGAATACAGGCCCGATGCTTGTTTTGTAAAATACGGAAATGCGTAAAAAATGTCAAATCGGTGGTTATTTTGGAGATTAAACAACATATTTTCTCTTTCGAACAATTTGTGGCGTCCAAATTAACGGAAATGTTGTAGAGAAAATCAATGGCATGAGAAGAGTTTGCCCTCTGTTTCCTCATGGAGTGTTGAAGGAAATAGGAATATTCCAGAGAATAGAAATTAATTTGTATAGGAAAATCTTAAAACATTTAATGGCAGTTAACTAAGCCACATTAGTTTGAGAACCAATTACACATCATTTGAAATTTGGTGAAATTGAAGGAATTCGTTTGGTGAAACCTATTATTTCTCATTAAAGTGTTGCGTCGACTGAATAGACTGTCCTCACAATCGAATTGATATTCATTTAACTCATCAACATGGCGAATTTTTTTCATCGGGTACGAAAGCAACCGCACAGGAGCTGACGGACTCTGATTTAAAAAATGATTTAAAAATGTCAACGTCATATTTTTGTTTTTTAATTTGAATGCATCGCATTTGGGAAAGCTGTCAATCGACATGACTTGTGTGAGAGGTACAAACCCTTAAATCAGTCTTACCATATACTCTGCATAATCCGAGAATATCTGTGTTTTTCCCACTAAATGTGTTCTGTTAATTACTGGTGTGCCCAATTTTTTTTTTAGCCAAATGTTAGTTTCGTAAAACAAACAGTTTAGTTACTACGTATTTCGAAAGTTTCTCCAAACAGTAGCTGTACTAACACAAGTGTTTCTTAGTTTTTTTTTCTGTGTGTGTGTGTTTGGATATTGGAGTTCGTTTTTAAAATTCTTATTTATTTATTTGTTCTTCTTGTTTCTTTTGTTTTCTTGCTTTTTGTTCCGCGACACGTTTAAATTGCAGCTATTTACAAACAATAAAATAAGCGTCACTTAGCATGCACTTAGGAACCAACCAATCAATTTATCTACCGATTGATCTCGCGTGCGTTCTGTATCAGCGCCGGCATCAAACTAAAAATAGCTGTTTCGTTTATTGATCACTACGTCAGTTTACAGATCGCCTCCGTGCTTATTGAGTTCTCGCTGAGCGTTTCTTTTTCAATACCCCTAGAATTCCAGTCAATAAACGTATCGAAAGCAACCGCTTATGGAAAATACGAGTATGTACGAGTGTGTAGACGATATTTTTTTATTAGACTGTCTGCGACCTTTTATTGTGATAACATTTTTAACAGTAGCACAATTCGAATAGAGAGAAGTTCCCCCCTTCTGTTCCTTCATGGAATGTTTAGGGAAATAAGTAAGTAATTGTAGACACTCCCGGAAAAAACTCCTACCCTAAAGGCCGATATTCACTTCAAACTGTTTTTCAGCTTGTCATATGCATTATTTTTGTAAACAAAAAGAACTGATTATCGGTTTGCAATACTCAGCTGAAATAAAAAGACAGCTGATTTTTTCACTTTTGTTCATTACAGGGATGATTATAATTAAAGAAGAGAAAGAGAGAGAGAGAGAATTTTTGTCACTGGAAACGGAAATTAATGTTTTGATGACTGTTTTCGCCCAGGAAATGTTGAGCATTTGCAAACCGATAATGAGAAAAAGTGAGTACATAATATGTTTCCCATGTATTCTGTCAACAACAGCTGTTTTTCGGTCAACAAAAACTAAAATGAAGTTTCAAAATTGAACTGCATTTAAGTATAATTGTTAAATGGATTAAAACGAAATTTCTAATGATTTATTCTTGGAAGTCATACTATTTTTGTTGTATGTAGTTCTCGTTGAGTACAGCCAGAATCTGTCTTTCAAATTTCCCAAACACCCCCAAGATATTGATATCCGGTTCACTTATAAACTTGTAATATATCTGATTATCAAACCAATTTTTAGTTTCTTATCAGATTTAAAGACATCTAGACCTTTCGAACAATATTGGCTTTATGTAAGAAAACTCGAAAATTATGTGTGCAATTGATTGTCTTGTCGAAGGCCGTCTACTCAGTATCGATTTAGAATGTTTTCGTTCGTCTCAGACGAATGCGTTATGGGTAATTCCAAAAAAATGACCCCTTACAGCTCAAAAATAAAATTATTATTTGTTATGTATTTTTCCGCTAATATTACACAAAACAAATGTATCTGTCATTTTCCGAAGGATGAACTTAAATTTTCTTTATACTAACAATGTTTTTTTTGTTAGCCACAATAAATGAATTCAAACACAAAAATCGTATATTTTTTTATATTGTAACGACCTTTACTTTTTAAAAACATTTTTTTTTGGGAACTAATTTTCTTTGATTTGAAAATAAACCTATTACTTAAAGAAAACATTACAAAGAATTTAATGAGATTTTTTACTTGACACATCCTGTGCAAAATTTTACAATACATGATATTTGTTTCCGAAATTTGAAAACAGCACATTTATAAAGTAACGACCGTTACTTTTTTAATGGTCAAAAATAGTATTGAAATTAGAGTTTTTATGAATTCTTTTGGCTGCTACCGATGCTTGAACTTTCGAAGGTCCAAAATTAAGCAATCCTCCTGACATATATTCTTAGGTTGGAATTTTATTTCAAAAATCACCGAAAATCGGTAACGACCGTTACTTTGGAAACACCCTTATATAAAGACAGTCTGATAATTAAATTAATATTTTCTTTGAAAGTGCGAAATATTAAATTAAAATAAAAAACAGTTTAACTGTAGATCCCATTGTATAATTTCGAACTTCAACGGATAAACGATTGCATGAAAAGAAATTAGATTGACAGACGGATTCATGTGTTAATTGGACTGAATATACCTACTAGTTGTCACAATTAATTTAACATTGAATATCTGATGTTTTAAAATAAGATGCAGCAGACCCGGTTAATTAATAATCACCATACTAAATTATTTTAAATCTTCGCCTTTAGTGCATTTGAAAATTTCAATTCAAACAATTCCATTTCAAGATATGACAATTCAGTTCTCAAAAAAGTGGATTTTGTTGCATAGTGTCCGATTACTTTTTGTTTACTTTAAAAGTGACTAATCAATCTATTATCCACATATATCCATTTTTTGGTACATATAGATAATAATATAAGGCTATAAATCTACTTAAATAAACTTTGTATGAAAACCTCATGAATCCACTGTATACAGAATATTGTTCGTCATCCAAACAAAAGTCAAAGACCCAATAATTATTTCGTATTTGGTTTTTTGCTTGGCAATCATAAATTAAAAACGTGAACAAAACTAGTTTTTTTCGACAGCAATTGAAAAGGGCCTTAAACGACTTTAAGCAAAAGAGAAAACGTAAACAAAACTAAATCTCAAAACATCAGCCAAAACAAGCGACACACGAAATTGTTAAACAATTAGAGTTGCCAAATGTTTATGGAGAAAAACTCTTTTAAAACATTCGATATTTTAAAAAGTATGTGAAATCTCAAACAAAATTACTTTTTTGTTTTAATAAAAAATATAATTAAATTTTTCAAAAGTCACACAATTCGGTCGTCCTACATAAATTAATTGACAACAAATTAAACAATCAGAGTCTTCTGGGGCTGGTGTTGATAATCTGTACCAAAAGTATGGTGGGGGTTTGCAAATTCCTGCAAAACTATGAAAAACCAACTGAAGGATAACAACATATTCATAAGTGAATATTTTGTTCTGAAGGCAACACATTGCCTCCATTTTGTTCTATATTTAAGTTTATTCTTTTTATGCGAAACCGTAATAATTCATAGAAGATTTAGCGTTTTTAACATAAGTGCTTTTTTATGTCGAGATCTTATCTCTCAAACCACACTTTTTTTGAGACCCCGGTTTTCTTTCTACAGTTTTGTTTATGGGATACAAAGATCGATTGCTTCAGGAGATTGTGGAAAAATTTGCAAATGGTTTTTCCAGTTTGTTCTTCTTTTGTCGATATTGCTGATTTCAACAAAAAAAAAAAAAACAAAAAAGCAATGTCACAAAATATGACACAATCGGAGAATAACGGTACATTTTACAGCAGTAGCTCTTTTTTCACAACGTTGTAAAATTTGTTTCAATTTTATTTCGCAAACGTTGGTACTAAGTTTCATAGAATCTATTGTGTATTTAATAATATATTGGAAATTTTGATCACTGAGTCATATGACAACAAATTGAATTTATTTTTTTCTTCCTGTTTTAATAGTATTCGGATTTTCCGAAATTTAGTTGCTAAAATAATTGAGAATAAATCGGTCTACATTCTTTAAACTGCAACAGTCTGAGAAAGTCTTATTTTGATATTTGGTTTAGTAAAAACTTGGGTTGGGATGTGACATATTTTTTCATTATTATGGACGTGGCATTAAAACATCACACAATGAATACGTAAATTAGATTTAAGGTTGTACCCAACGTTAAATCCTTATTTAAATCTGTGGGTTTTCAATGATTTTATATCAAACATAGAGTATAACAGCAAGTTTACCACTTTTGACGTATATAAAAACAAATTAAATTTATACCTCTTTCGAAATTTTTTAAAATATGTCTTTTTATTTATTCGTTGATTTAATTGAAACACTTTTCAAATGGTAACACTGTAAACACTTACTACAGTTATTTCATATGACAAAAACAAAACAACCCGACGGACGGTATGACAGGTTATGAGACTGTGTTGGTGTTGTTTACACGTTACTCGTGTCTACATTAGGTACGATTACATGACATGGCAACACCGGCAGCGCGATATAACATAAATTCCTGTGCATTTGTTTGTGAGAATGTAAATTATACACTACCGTCACCACGACCACTTACTCTCACTCTATATTTTTCGCTTTTTGTTCGTTTGCACCACAATCGATTTGTTGTTGTAGGAAGTAGAAGTGAAACTAACAAACAGCTGCTGTTTACTGTTTCACCATTGTTTTTACATTTAAACAATTAATTTAAAGTAATAACTTATTTAGTCACTTTATTTTGTTTATAATTACTTGTGTTTATTCAAAAAAAACACGATTCTCCGCTGTTAAATAAATGCTTGCAAATTCTCTGATAACAACAAAAGACTACAGAGCATATCACCCGTTTGTTGCTGCTCGATAAATAACAGTTGCTGTTAAGAAGATGTCAAAATACATATGTGTGTGTACGCAGACATGGTTGTATATAAAAGTACTGAGATTTATCATTCAAGCAGCTGACTTCCGGAATGGAATATTTACAAATAATTTAAACACATAATATGAGCGTTACAAGAAATATGTAGCAATATAGAAATATGTCGGTGTATCCACAAACTACATAATTCTATTTTTTTATACGAATGAATGCGTTAACAATAACGTATGATTTCTTAAATGTACAGAAAATGTACAAAATATACAATTTTTCATGAAACGTAAAATTTTGAAGCGCATATCTGGTGCATATGTCACTTACGACACGATGTAATGATGCTTACATCAAATTTTGGACATTTCGCTCAACTTGAGTCAATCAGATTCAGCCCATTAATTATAGTAAAGAAGAAAAAACTCGAAACCATTAAAAAATAGAGTGCGCTCTTACACAACCTTCGGTTACGAATTGCTCCAAATATGTTAACCAGTGTTAGGTCGTTCCGTTTAAGTACAAGATCGAGAAGTATTTTCACTCTCTTAGTTGAAGACACATAAAATCTTCCTAGTAGTCAAGTGAGGCTTCGACTTAAATTGTTGTGAGCACTCTGACTTCACAGTCGTTCTTATTTCCCTTAACATTCCATAGAGGATCAGACGGAAATCTTTCTAATGTCAGTCAGTGAGCTGTGTCTGAATTTATTTATATAACCAAGTAACATATTCTAAGCGATACAACTAATATTTGAAAATTGATTAAATAATGTTTTGTGGTAAAAAAAGGAGAATTTAAAAATTCATAAAAGAACAAACAGTTTTTTGAAATATATTTTCTTTAAATTAAAATAAAATATAAGAATGAAATAATAATAAAAAAGAATTATAATTTCTATAATTTTTTTTTTAAATTCCATTTGAAATCTTTACTTTACCATTCCATGTGGGAACATGTTTTTACCAGGATATGTGGGTTTTCTGTTCGATTGTCGCTTCAACTATCTACCACACAACGGCCGCAAAACATTTAAGAAATAGTTGTTTAATAAACAATAAAGAAAACAATGTCGACATAATAACATGAACTGAAGGAAATGTATAGCATCAAGCTTACATGAAGTAATAGACATTTTAACTATGTAGGTTGTGGGCTTAATTTACCTTTCGTAAAAAAATGGAAATTTTATTCCACACATTTATTCTCCAGAGAGACTGAAAGATCAGAATGATCCTAGTATACACAAAGGTTAGACAAACTGAAGCTTTCCTGCGACTTCGATACGCTTTTAATGAAACCGTTCTTCTGACAACAGATCCCTGTGGTAGATCGATCCAAAATATCATACACGTGGAACAATACACGATTAGAATATCGTTTCCCCGAAGAACGGAAGTTTCTGCCAATACAGAATCTCAAAATTTGTCGCTCCATTATCTCCATCTCATTCATTACAGTCGGTGATATGTTAAACCAAATTGGAGAGAGTAATATCACAGTTGTCACCAGATCATTTATCTGCAAACTTTGAGTTTGGCAAATGATTTACAATTTTGATTGATAACAAAACAATTTAAATGTTTATATTTGTTTTGAAACTCCCAAAAAATGTTTAAGAAATGTCATAATTGGTTTTAGATTCCATTTATCGCAATAAATCTTACCGTGTGAATCGCTCCAATTTCAAAATTTATAACCAATGACATTCAAGTACTTTTTTGTACAACTGTACAACATCAAGATTTGTTCTGTTTACTGAACACGCCTCTGTTGAGTTTATCGAGTGTGAGAAGATGGAATAAAAAAACACAATTTCATTCCATTCGTTCCAATTCTCAGGCAACTATGGTACTGAGCCACCCCGCCGCCGACTGGAAAAAAAGACCAACCGCCGCCGCCGTCGTCATTGCTTCGGCTCGGTTCTCTGTATCCGAGTTTATCAAGGAATTTTTTGTAGTTATTTTATTTGTAAAAGTGATTTAAAAAGTGTTATAAACAATACAGCGCCATCAGATCGAAGATCTACATGTTTCAAAACCTTCCAAAGATTTTGTTGACGATCAACAAACGACACTGAAGTAACAAGGCACGGGCAAAACCACAGACAAGAGAAATTTTGAGGTGCAAACATCACAGCCCATAAAACAAAAATAAAATTTACACTATTAATATTTCTATATTTCTTTAGGCAATTGCCTGTTTGCAGAACCGTGTTTTAGATGAAAAGCATAGACATATAAAAATCGAAGAAATCGCAGACATCACGGCTGCAATAATAATTGACAGAGTACGGCAACAACAAGCGGCATCCAAGTGATAGTACAACAACAACATTGAAGATATACGCGGTAACAATCGAGACGTAAAAATATGAAATGGGTAAGTGCGTGTTTTCCATAAACCCATCTTTTGGATTAATATATCGAAAGTCGAGGGCTTGCATTTAATCAACCTGGTATATCTATTTAGTTTTATTTTTTTTGCAACAAATTGTTGGTTATATTTACAAGGCAATCTCCAAATAATGTATATATCAAGGACCATTGGAACAAATATATAAATCTATTTTAAGTACAGTTCTATAACATTATAATAAAAACCCTGACATTAAACAAATGCTAGGAAATACAAATCAAGCGTTACTTGATTTTCGAAATATATTTACATGAAAGGAGTGAGTGCTCGTCTGTCCCTTCATGACATGTTGAGGGAAATCCACACGTATGACGCTCTGATTCCAATGAGTTCCTTATATTCCTCCACATCTTCATGCTTATTTGAATTGTGCTGTGATTGTAATTGTTCGCTAATAATGTACAAAAACTTGTTAGGAAACGAAAACGAAACATTTTTGGCAATTTCATCATACTTATTAGCGGCTCCTAGTTTTGATGAGAACACTTGTAATTTTTTTAGGAGGTTGCGTCTCATAGGTCCTCTACCCTCTGCAGTTCAGCAAAACGTCTATATGCAATTTCTTTATAATTAATTAATGTTATCACATTTATCGAATGTAACAAGTACTATACATCACACTGAATATAAGCCCTCGATATAGATGTATACATCATTTGTAAATCTAACACACACAGACGTCGTTCATATACAACAATTCTTTTGTTTATATATTTTGTCATAGTCATAAGTTTATAAGAGCTATTTTTAAGTCGGTTTAAAATGGATCTCTCTCCACTATAATGCATCGGGTGAATTAGTTAATACTTTGCACTGTATTTGTTTGCCAAACGGATTGTTATATTCTGCTAATTAATGAGTTATTAACAGGGAAGTGTGTGCGACTCTTACAAATAAAGCCAGGTTGATATCCTTGCACTGACATCCTACATTTATCAACGGCC
Organism: Hydrotaea cyrtoneurina; assembly: GCA_958296145.1. Taxonomy (NCBI): domain Eukaryota; kingdom Metazoa; phylum Arthropoda; class Insecta; order Diptera; family Muscidae; genus Hydrotaea; species Hydrotaea cyrtoneurina. Next base: position 67,466,441 of record OY282515.1, read on the forward strand.
ATTTCCCCATTGCAAAAACCTCTCTAGAAAAAGTATTAACTGTGCGAGCCGGAACCATCTTTCCCAAAAAGGAAAACGACTTTTAGCTATAATCTCTTTTGTATCTTATTTATTATCTCCAAACACCAGTCATTCACAATTTAAATATATTTCGATAATTACTTAAACTATACACGGAATAATATCACGAGAATCCGCTATGGACTCTGGTTCGTGGAAAATAGCTGCATAGTGTTTTTGTATTTTTGTTTCTAAAGATTAACGACCATATTCATAAAAATGTAAAACACCTTTACATACCATTGTTAAGTAAAATGTGTGAAAATGTGAATAAAATGTTCACACATCCTGCAGGAACCTTAAGATTAATTATACCATTTAATGGTTCTCGGTGACGCCTCTTCCCTTCAGTCCCCTGAGTACCCCTTGCTCTTGAAGTATCTAACCTGCGTCCATATATGGCAGATATTCTGGTCATGCATCCTGAAAAATATTAGCGGTCTTATTTCGAGCCTAGAAAAAGCTTCTCCAATTCGCTTTGCAAATAGTACATTATACATTTTCGATAGTGGTTATCTGATCCTACGAAAATTAATTTACCACTTTGAGTGACCTGAATGATTTTTTGGGACAGCGCCTAAAGTCGCACCCCTTCAAATCCTCAATTGGTTCCATATGTAAGAAGTTCTCTCCTATTCTGGATTTCTCAATGACTTTTACGTAATAGGTGAGAAAACATGTTTCATCGAAATTCAAAACCAAATTAAAGCAACACAATTCGAAATGATTCATGCTGCACTTATTTTCCATCCAACAAAAATCTATAATATGACTTGAAATATCAGCCCATGAGTAAATTGTTCCCCTTACTATGTTATCAACATGTGTAGATTTCTGTTTTAACCAAATGCAACCAAATGAACAATTCAACATTATATGGAGTTCAGTTTTTGACGGGCTCTTGATTTAACAATACATACTTCAGTTGTCTACGAAAAATAGACAAATTTGGTAAAGCATTACAGTCTGTTTCCATAAAACGAAATCGTTGGTTCGTTACAAATTGTCGAAGTTGGATGCGTTATAACATGTGTTTTTGACGTTATTCAATTCTGAATTTTTGGTATATGTTAGAGAATTACATGTGGAACGTACACCCCTTTTATGGCGCCTTCAATTTTACAAATTCATAATTCATAAAGACATCTTAGAAGTATACTATTTGATCACAATTTGTTTATGCCCTCCATATATTTTACACAAACATATGTATCCATGTATATATTTTATTAGTCGCCAATTGTCGATGAACATATCCTACATTTGCCTTTTGGTTTCTCCTCAATTACAGAGAGCATACATATATATTTCATGTGATTTACTATTTAGACAATCACATGAAATATATATTCACACATACTAATAATCAATCTAGATGCATTTTCATGTTTCATGTTTTTTTAAACTTTTCTCCTTCTATTTATATATCTTCCAGGCAATTATTGCGCCGTATTGCAACAATCTAATGATTCAATATAAACGTTCAAAATATACAAATTCAAACAATATTTAAAACAATAGACAAGCCAAAGTCGATTAACACCAATTTCGTTTCATCTTCTCTAAACAAACTCTATTTAAAAGCATTTTTATTTTGCAACGCAACAAATGAAGGCAAACAACCGTCATTTGCAATTATAAGAAAATCGAATTCCACAAAGAAATACCACTTTTCTGCCACTCTAGCAAAAGGACAATTGTTTTAAGAATTCCTTCATAGAGGGTTGGTTGGTTAACTCAAAAGAAATCGTGGCTGAGACAGCAACAAAGTCGTCGACAACAATTGATGTAAGTAACAAATGCCTTTCTCTCTTTCTTTAGGAATCTTGAATTCGCTAATATAATTTTGAGTTCGTTGTTGTTGTTATTGTTGCATTGGTTTACTTATTAAACATTTTCATTGCATTTGTTTGTTTGCGCCTCTTGTTTTTTTTAATTCACCCAATCCTCCCATAATCCCATACCAAATAATACAAATTGGCCAAACAGAAGCTGTTCAAAATTTTTGCCACACTCCATTTCTCGATTGCATTAACAAATGTGTGTTATTTCAGATGTAGTTTTTTTTTCCTAAACAACAACATTCAGAATTTATTGACGAACCGAAAAAGCGTCGATTTCAAGGTATACCGACAAGTTGTTGACCTATTAAAAATTTTTGTCTATTATTTGTGTACATTAGCAAGTATTCGATGATGGCTGAAACTCATATTCTTTTGATTGCTTCTTACCATACATTGCTTGAATATTTATTTGTTTTATTTTCAAACATACGTCCATATTCTGGTTTTCGCTTGTGAGTGAAAGTGAAACATTTTCGCGACATAAGTGTAACAACGTCCCTCACACGCAGCGCTGTTGTCACATATTGCAAATACGTGTAAAATGTATAGTTACCAGCTGTCTGAGTCTGTTTCAAATCTCATCAATGAAAAGTGCGGCTAGAATAAAGCTAGCGGAAAATATTTTAAAATTGCCGATTTAAGGGTATCATATTTAGATATCCTTTAAACAGAAAAATGTGATAAGTATTTGAGAGGAAAACCTTTAGCAACTTTCTCTAGTGGAATGAATGATTACAGTGGAAGTCACATTAGGGTTGATACGTTAGCAATATGTTGCAGGAGCAAAAAGAATTGTCGTTTGAAGTTGTCGAAATTAACCTATTATAAGAATTTACATAGTATTTCCGTTTGAGGCGCAACTGATCATCAATTTAGTTGTGGCGTTAAAAAAAGACCTGAGAAACAGTTTAATTGTCCAAGAATTTCCATAGTATTTCAGTTTGAGGAGCAAATGATCATCTCGTCAGTTGTGGCGTTAAAAAAATAACCGTAAACCGCATGAGAAACATTTTCATTGTCCACCGTTTACACATTTTGCAGTAGTTATCAAGTAGTTGTACAAAATGTCCCCCACTTGCACGCTTAAACACGTCGTATATTTGTGAAATTGTAGATGACATGTAGGTGGATTTATTTCGAAAACATCATGCCGAATGTTTTCATTCAATGCTTAAATTGTTTCTGGTTTATTTGTATTAACCCCACCTTTGAGATGGTCCCCCACAGAAAATAGTACAAGGGTGTTAAATCTGACAATTTTTGCGAACAAATTGCTACAGAATTTCGTGAAATTATTTTTCCAGGAATTTCGTTCACAAAAAAAAAATCATTGTTTCGGTGGCATGTCTACATATAGTCAATATCGAAATATGTGACGGTCGAAATGCGATGACATTAAGAAAAATTTAGCACCGCCACACCAAAAGGAGCACCAAACAATAACACGACTGAAACGTAAATGTATCACAAAATGTTGACTTAGATTTCCAATTGACAAATATTACAATTTTCCCACTCAAATGGAAATGAGCTTCACCTGAGAAAATTATTTTTTTTTAAAGCAAATCAATTTATGAAAAAAATGTGAACATAAAACTTATCATTTCAAAAGCATTATGATCCTAAAAATACAGGAGACAACAGAAAGTACTGTGTTGTAACTTCTTCCAGTACACTACTGTTCATATTCCAAAGCGAAAACATCATGTCAGGATCCAGGATGAGTGACATTAATATGTAGATATAATCTTCGTTTTCTCTGATGAAATGGAGAGAAAACTTTCATGGAAAAGATATCCAAAGAAAACAGTCAAAAGCGACGGAACAACATGGATAACAAATTGTTGTACCGTATGATGGGAGGCAACAGGTGTACACAGAAACTACAGTGCGGTGAAGGCAGCCCCCAGTTCTGTTCTATGGAGTAGGCATTAAGTCCCATTATATCTCTTGTCCCAGACAGTTTGCTACCCATAAATAATCCCAGATATTTTGATTCCTTCCGTTGCTAGTTTGAGCTCCACTCCGTCCAGCTACGGGTAATCTAAGGAATAGTTCTGTTTTACTTGGCTTGACTGCAGATTCCTTGATGTTAGTCCGTGACAATAGCTCATACAATGCCGCATTCATGACCGTGGGACAAACCTCCACTCACACATCATCAGCATATGCTATAATCTTTCTATCTCTTTCGACGAAAACCCAGAGAATAGGGGAGATACAACTCCCGATGGTGGTACTTATGGTATTCTCCTTGAAAATTCTCAGCCTGTGCTAGAGTTTATAATTTTGCTACTCTACATGCTATCAGTCGGCGTTTTATTCGAAAGAAATATCTTTCCCGAAATATATGAACCGATTCGCGTTATGAAGTGTTCACAACTTGCAGAAATACAACGACATTTCTTGATCGTGTCGTAACATCTGTCAGTGTTTCAATGGTTTAATGAGTTGCATGTTTGGATATTTAACATCCTGTGGACAAATTTTTAAATATATTTAATATTATCAACCCCATGAAAACTACAAAAAAAAAGGTACAAATCGGTACGTGGTTGATCTTACCCTTATACATTAACGCTATTATACATTTTCAACATTTATCTGTTTCATACTTTATTGTCTGTTTCCCCTCATATTTAAATTTTGTCCTTCTTATAGGCAATGCCTTCTGCTGTAAGTGGTGCTGGCGGTCATGGATCGGGCGGTCATAATTCGAATATACCCAGTAATGAAGAATGCGGCATACGCGATGTATGGAAGCACAATTTAGAGGAAGAATTTCGAACCATACGCAAAGTTGTGCAGAAATATCATTATGTGGCCATGGACACAGAATTTCCCGGTGTGGTAGCACGTCCTGTTGGTGAATTCCGCTCGACATCGGATTACCACTACCAATTGTTGCGCTGCAATGTCGATTTGTTACGCATTATCCAATTGGGCCTGACATTTATGGATGACGAGGGCAAAACACCGCCCGGCTACAGTACGTGGCAATTTAATTTCAAATTCAATTTGAGGTGAGTACAGTGTAGACGAATTAGTTTGCCGTTTAAATTTTGTTTGACTTTCTAATGCCTCTCCTTGCAGTGAGGACATGTATGCCCAAGATTCTATTGACTTATTACAAAATTCCGGCATACAATTCAAAAAACACGAAGAGGACGGCATTGACCCTTTAGATTTTGCAGAACTTTTAATGTCATCGGGCATTGTCTTGGTTGATAACATCAAATGGCTATGTTTTCATTCGGGCTATGATTTCGGCTATTTGCTTAAATTGTTGACCGACCAAAATTTGCCCTCAGATGAGAGTGAATTTTTCGATTTGCTGCATATCTACTTTCCCAACATCTATGACATCAAATATCTAATGAAATCGTGCAAAAATCTAAAGGGCGGCCTTCAAGAGGTGGCCGATCAGTTGGAATTACGTCGTGTGGGACCACAACATCAGGCCGGTTCCGATGCTCTGCTCACCGGCATGGCCTTCTTCAAAATGCGTGAGGTATATAATGAAAATAATAACTTTCAAATAGAACCCACATCGACCTTTTTAGATTATGCTGTGGAATTTAATAACAACAATTTATAAATTAAATTAGATAGTTGCATTTATAGTCGTATTAACCATTCATCCTTACATGCAGTGATGCGTGCACAAACCATAAACACATCGTACACACACCCACTCAACACTAGTCATGTATATTAAATCTGAAAAACCACTTCGTTTCATCGTAAAACAATTGTTCATTTGATACTGAACTAGTATTTGGAGGCAAATGTTGTTGTTTCGATTGAAAAACATTAATATCATCGTTCGCAATGAATTGAGTTTTATTTTCTAAAAATCTGATGAATTCTTCCAACAACGCTTTTAAAGTCCCCTCCAACTACGTAGTTCATTTTTCTGGTTTTGCAGAAAATGCTCTGAATTTAATTTTCCAAGTGCCTTATGAATTTAATGAATTCTTTATTCATCACAGTTTTTTCTTTATTTATTTTATTTTTTTGTTAATAATGTATATACATTCTCTCCCACAATTTCGTTTAAATTAATTAATTCTCTGAAGAAAACTAATTAAAATATCTTGAGCTTCATCATCAGCTTGTAGTTAAAATGATTGTTTTATAAAATAATGAAACATTGATGATCTCCTCCCCCTAGGCTTAGCGTAAAAAAATACACCCCATTACTTTAATTTTTTTTTTCGTTTACGAATACATTCGCCCCCTTTTTTTACATATGAATACTATTTCGTTAACTATTTTTATTAACACACACGTATTTTTAAATTGAAAACAAAAATCTGTTTATTTTCTCATGAATTGTTAATGAAGTTATCTATAATTTCTCTTTTTGTTGCTTTTTGTGTAATTTGTTTTTATTTCTTACTGATTTGTTATCAAAAATATGAATTTTGAATTAAAAAATGTTTTTGTTAAAACAGAATTAAAAAAAAAACAAAAAAAACAGAAACTAAATTTTCATTGGCATTTTTATTTCAAAGCTATGTTTTTTTTTTCTTCAAAATTTCTTTTGTTTGCTAATTGTTAATATGAACTTGTTCAGACAAAAGAGCCAATGAAACTTCATTAACAACTTCTTCTTATTCTTGTTTTTGTATTCAATTGAAAAAATATATATAATTAATATTCTTATTTTGTTTCGATAAACGATCCGAAAACGTTCCATTATTCATTGGCTTCGAATGGGCATGTTCATATTAACAAATATTTTGAAATGTTTTATTATAAAACAGCAAAACATTTCATTGAGTTCTTAGGTTTTTGTAAGTACATATTTCTTCATAAAATTTGTATATATAATTTATATCAAACTATTCCAATAACATAAACATAGATGCAGGCTATCGGAACCTTTTAAGAGCAACCTATGCTTAGACATCAGTCGGCCATAAGCTTTTAAAAACAAGATTAAATGTGTATTTAATAAAATACTGTGAATACAGAATGAGCTCTATGGCTCACAAGAACTTAACGGTAAACTATTAAATGCAAATATACAAAACGCTTTACACGCTTTAATAGAACACAACCCCAGGAACAACTGTATAAGAAAGTTTTTTTAAACAAAATAATGACAATTGGGATAGCTACAAAACTACGCGTAGTTTTAACAAATGGAAGAGAAACCAAAAAGATCCGAAAAGAATAATTTGTTGCTGACTGCGTATCAATAGAGACCACAAATTACGTCGAACGGTTTAGAAGAATCCTGAAGTATTACCATTCTTTGTCGATACGAATGACTCATGCACCTAATCTTGACTTGATACTTTCAACCATCTTTCATACACACTTCCCTGTTTAAGACGATTACGTTGTAAACATCACACACGTCAGCATCGTACCATACACAGATGAAGTAGAGATGAAAGAGATATACTTCACTAATCCACAATGTTAATGGTTGTTATAAGGCAAGCTAACATCTGCCCCGTATTCCTGGAGAAATGTGAAGGTTGTCTTCATTCAGAAGGCTGAGAAAATCTAGTCACAAGACTCCAAAATGATTTAGAACAATCACTTTGTCCCTTAGCAGGTTTTAGAGAGTTACTCACAACACAGCGTATCTCAAGGGCAGTTCGGTCGAGAGTGTGTTACGTACCTGAGAAATTTTTGAAGGTGAAGAATTACGTATTGGCAGATTTACAGGTGTAGAGCGACTCTTATATCGCACACATTCACAACTCAAAATTTTGCAATTTTCCGAAAACCGAAAAAACTATTATGCATCTCCTGGTTTCCATCACATCATGAAGAGAGACATAATTGTTTTTGACAGCAAAGTACACCAAAAATTAATTGATCTCTGGAAGCGCTTTAATAACAATCTGTTGAGTTAGACTATACAAAGGCCGTGGCTTACGTTGATGGTTTTCAACTAGTAGTAAAATGTCTTTTCGACCGGACACTTTGATGTCAAATCAATGACGAGTGCCAAAATGTCGAGTTTTGGTGTTAACGGGAGAATGAGATTGAGACAGTAGAACACCTGCTATGTTGGTCTAGTCCATCGGTTCCCTAACTATTTTGGTCATGATATCCCCAAAATTATGGCCAATTTTTTTTAAACAACGACTTTTCAAAAATAACTGAAACAAGTGAACAAGTTTTAATTAGACAAACTTGATAATGCAGCATCAAGTTCGTTACGATATTCGGTTTTCGCAACATATTTTTAAAGCTCAGCTAATGGTTGTTGAGAAAATTTGAATATATTAAACACCACTGGTTGTCGTTCTTATTTTTTTGTTTGTTTTTTAGATATAATGTTTTACGCAGAACTCCTAATTTGTCCAATGTGTCCTAGGATTCCGCGGAACACTTTGGGATTCATTGGCTTAGACGTTTTACGCAGAACTCCTAATTTTTCCCATGTGTCCTAGGATTCCGCGGAACACTTTGGGATTCACTGGCTTAGACGAATTATCTTCTTGCTGGGCTTTGACGAGGTTCGGTTTTAACAAAACCACTTATGTGATGTGCATGTAAAGTCAAAGTGCAAAAAGTAAATGTCAAGTCGCATTTCCTATTATTTCACCTCGGAAATCAGCCTTTCTAAACTAACTGCACAATCCTGGTAGATGTATGAAAACTACCAGAATTGTAACGATTCCAGCAGTTTCCAATTTATAAAGAAAAGAAGCAATATTTCAGAATTCAGTCTTAAAAGTTTATTTATTGCTTTTGCCGATCGTCACCAGTCACCTGGGAGGTGAGTAACAATAGCTTCCATTGATGTCATTAATTGGTTGGTGATTGAAACATTCGTTGATTGTTTTGTACCCTCAATCTTCATTTAATAATTTTTCCATAACACCTTTAGAAAACTTACTCCTAGCCTTTTTTGGATTTGTCAGTATTACTCGGACAACATATTCTGCTGAAGACCCGTTATTCTTTCTAAAATTCTTGAACAATGACATGATGTGACAACACTTATTACACTATCCAACAGCAATTTTGTTCGGGGATGTGTATTCTGGCGTCCTAAAATCAAAAAAATATATTTAGAAAATTGTGAGCTAAAAAATATGTTGAACATGATCTTTATATAAAAATATTGGTTGGCCCTTTTCGCAGAAGTACAACAAACACTGTTTTCCAATTTTCCTCTTCTTAACTGATGTACTTTTACAAAAAAGCTCCATAACTTCCATATTTAAGCAAAGATTTCTTCGGTTCTAGCTATTCGGAAATAATACAGAACGAAACGTAAAGTTTTTTTTAAAAAAAAATTTTAGTAAAGAAATATATATTTTTTTGACTTTGTTGCTCGCTGTCCGCTTGTGGCATATTGGGCGTATACTTGTATCGGGCGTATACCCTTCTGTTTTGGGAGACTAACTAATCGATGGTTTAAACACAATCGTACAATACTCAGTGATCACTTTTTTCTTTTTTTCTTGGACTTTTCAGTCCAATCTCTATCGGGTTTATAAATACAAACTTACATGAAAACCCGAATCCACGTACTATTTTCAGACTTCATGGTTTGGATTTTATCCATATTTATATAACGTACTGGCATGTGTATCGGCAAGTCCCCGAACATGTTGTTTCTTAAATTCGATGCTATCCCAATTAAAATTGTCCAATATCGTTCCATCGTCGGATAAATTCAAGATTTTGACGGGATTTAAGTTGAAATTATGGTAATTCAATTAATCACATGGAACACTCTACAACCAGTTGTTGGTCTTGTTCTGCATTATACATGATTTTCAAACACTTCTGTTTTGTGCATGCTTTCCCCAGTTCGTCATATCAAGGATTTGCATGTACTCTTCCACTTGGACCTACCACCGGAGTCTCGGTTTTCCCTTTCTGCGCTTTCCGTGGTAGTTGTCATCCAAAGCGTTTTTGGCTGGACCGTTGGCTGTGCGATGAAAACACATACCGCAAATGTTATTTGACACTAGATTTTAAGATTTTAATTTATTGAGCCATATTTCAAATTATGTTATTATAGAGCTAAAGCCACGTATTTTAAAAGAGAACTTAAGACTATAATGTAACATCTTAATTAGATAAATAAGGGACCACACAGCACCATACTTTTAATATAATAAGTTGGAAAATAAAAGATACAATTGAAAGATAAAAAGTCCTTGCTCCCGGGACAACCATTACATGAGAGTAGGTCTCTCATTCAAGTTTAAGACTAGGTTATTTTATACAATGATATTTGTTCGACAGCTGTTTGGGATAACAAAAAGGGGTCACGATTTTGCGCAAACAGGCGAAACATATTTGGGGCAAATATTTGCCAAATGTGATCACACTATGAATATCTTGGTCGGCTCGTTATTAATTAGATTAATATTTGAAGTAACTACCCCAACACATGAATTATCTAATTGCTGAAGTCATTACTTATTTCTAAACGTATTTCTGTATATCGTGTCAAACTTTAATGGTTAAATACGAATATATACAAATAATAATCCGTTCGAAATTGTTTAAAGCTGAACTAAAACATTTCACATCCAATTGTTTTTCCAGATGTTCTTCGAGGATAATATCGATAATGCAAAGTATTGTGGACACCTTTATGGCTTGGGCACATCCTTTATTGTCAACGGTGCCAATTTCCACGAAAGCAACGGAGAAAATACAAACGCAACGTGATTTATAATAGAAGAACGAACGCAAAATATTTTTGCTCATAATCTAAAGTAAACGAACGAAGAAGAAAAACAAAAACTGTTCAAAATTTCTCATCTCAAATCCACAAAATAAAAAAAAATAAAAACAGCAAACGGAAATCCTGAATCATGCAACAACAGCAAAAATGCACGGCACGTTAAAGTCATAAGAACAAGACACAAAAGTGGTAAAAACAGAAAATAACCGCCCCTCCCTACATTTACACGCCCAGAATATTTATAAATTTTGCATACCCGAGATAACGCAAATTAATGTTTAATTAAACTACATACATACATTTAATATTAAATGTTTTTAAAAACAGCAATAGTGTAATTTCAAATGATTTAAAAACCAACCGTAACATTTTATAGTTCTATCAAAACAAACAAAAAAATTGTAAAAAAAAAACGTAAAATCTTGAAAAAGCCAAATGCATATATATAAATAAAAAAAATGTTTATTGTAAACTCCTGTTCCCTCACTCCAATCACAACATTTATCCAACCCTATCCCCTCCTAACCCCACAACATAAAGATGATAACAAATTAAAATTGATAAATACATATTCCCCCACCCCTCCCCTTTTTTATAAAACAAAACACAAACTGATGTAACTACTAAGTAAACAAAGCATTATAATAATTATTAAACAAAAAAAAACACAAAAAAGCAAATATTATATTAAAATAAAACAACACGTAATTATTTTAAATATTTTAAAATTATATACATATATTTTGAAGTTTTATTTTATTAATGACAATTCATATGAGACTTTCAGTACAGCCTAGGGTTTGGGCCCAAACTAGTGGAATGGGCTCAAACGATACGTGTTGAGGGGAGTGCATACATTGCTTTCAAAAGTTAACATTATTAGTGAATTTTATAAAAACAAAAATATTTTTCGTAACTGATTTTAGAAATATTTCCAACGTTGACTACTTTTTGTATTTTTCGATTTTAGGGACAAACAGTTTTTTATATATTTTTTGTTTTTCGATCTTCATATTTCATATTACGCATAAAAAAAATTCACACTAAAAATTTTCAGATTATTAAATTATATTATACGAGCTAATGCACTCACTTTTATTTATTGTGGTTTCTTATATTTATTTACTATTGTAAAAATATCGGGTTCCTCATTTTTAGTGGGTAGATTTCGAAATTTCCCATTTAGTGCGAATTAAACTTTTGCTTCTCATTAACTTTACCTCCCATGTCTATTTAAAGTAGTTTTGTAGTAATGTAGATGGGGTCTGATCTAACGATCATAGGGTGACTGCAGGTGGGCCACAAGGGTCTCCTTCTCTATTTATTTTTTTCATTGACGACCTCTGTCATTCGTATTCATTTGGCCATCGGCCAAGTCATCTGGAGGTCACTCAATCGCGATTTGTGGGTGAATGCAGGGCCCAGTGCTGTTTGTTGTCACACATACATTCCAGCATCGTCGTCAATCTTTATGGGTGGTGTGGATATCGACGAATCACACACTCTTGATGTTCTGAACCTGTTCTGGTTTATGCTAGCCATATTTTCGAAGTGTTTAGGCTTTTTGAAGCGGTATTTCTTCACCCTCATAAATATTTACACCATCCGACCTTAAATGTAATATAACTTCCATCTATGGGCGGGGACGGCAAAGTCAGCTTCTGGATTGTGTACAGAGGAGAGCGGTGATGATGATAGCAGATATCCAACTCTTGTGTCTCCCTGTAATATCGCCCGAGCGTGGGGTGTGTCAGCTGTTCCATAGGTATTTAAATGCCACAGGTTAGGAAGGGTGGTACATCCTTAGATGCACCTCCACTCGGAGACCCATAGGGTCCATTGTGAAACCCTTCTGTGTAGGTGGGAAAATTATAGCTGGAAGTATGGAAAATATATAGAGAGCCCTGGTGTAATGTTTTATGTAAGGTAGTCAGTCTGTTTAGTCCATCGGGTACCCGCATCCCCCGTCGTTCAACCATCTAATACCCCTTATATAACTAATAATGTTTTCAACACCTGTCTTCGAAATGTCCCCTGGTTCAGCAAAAAATCTATACCCTAGACATTTTTGTCTGTGGCGTTGCAAACTTGGACAATGACAAAGGATGTATTTTAATGCCATCTGTTCACAAGATATCCGTCGTCTGATCCCTGATGTTAGAACATGCAACCACGATGCGCGTTTATACAGGACCTCTCAAACAATCTCTATTTCCCCTGTACTCCTTCCCACCCCCCGTTTTCCTATCGCTAGGGGATGCCCCTATAATAGGCTTATATGGGCATTCCCGGAGTGTTGGCCGAAAAGTCTGGCAGTGGACTGAATACACTTATATTCCTCATATGAAAACGTTTCTAGTCTCAATATCACTGTTTTGACGAAGAAAATTGCAAATCTCAGTTTTTTTCTAGTTTATCACAAAACAAAATGTAAAACTTCTCTTAACCGGTCTCACCATCTGTTTTAAACGGAATAGGCATTTAGGTTGAAATTAGGTAGGAATTGGTTTAAAGGACAACAATGCTAGCTTGGCAAGTTAAATCACCATCTTACCAAAAATCTCCAAGCCATCGACACTTTGGAGCCTACGACATGGTATAGGATAATATTCAACGCAGCCCGGATTTTACTTTTTTTTAGGAAAAATTAAATAATTCGTTTGACTATTTGATTGTACGGCTCAGCTAATAAATTAAACAATTGCATATTATTTCACTTTTTTAATCTACCACTCGCCTGGTAATTTATTATCATACATCGACGCTATGGCAGGATCTTCAGTTTCATAAATTATTAAAACTTCACGAAATTTATCCAGTAACTGTAAGAGCTGTGATCGTCTTAAGTTTTCAAAATACATAATTTCCTCCAGATGATGTTCACTTTTAAAGTAACCTGCTTGATATAATTTAACCATTAACGATAAATCATCGAGACTGGCCGAAGCTGGTATTCGTCGTATGGCTGGTCGGTCGGAATCCTCGAAAACTTGTATAAGCTCTTTGATTTTCTCTTCATCCTCGATGGAGGCAATACTGCAATTGTCTGTACTCAACGATGCAGTCATGCTGAAAGTACGAATAAGTTAGATTTTCTTTATATGTAAGAATGGATAGATATTCTGTTCATGAAATTACCTTAAAGGTGGATTTCAATCTTAAAGTAGTTTTGTGCACGACAGTTGTGAAAAACAGTTATTATGAAATATATACGAACCTAAAATTTGATTTATGACTTGACGAAGGCTGGGCAGCAATGTTATCCGAGGCTGTGGAGCCACCCGCCGAAAAGCGATCCTCAGTTATAGAACGGCGGCTTGTGTTTGGCACCGGCAAAGGTTGGCTGGAAATGCTCAACAAAGAACCAGCCACTCTAGAATATAACTTCAGATTATAAATCATCTAGTTTAACCAAACAAACAATACTTACAAATCATCGTCGCTATTGCTACTGCGTCCCTGCATTAACATATCATCTTGGTCCAATATAGAACCTGCCAAATCCATTAACGAAGCCGACTCCAATTCACAGCCCCCATCGTCACTGTCAAAATCGTCCATATCACTGGGCATAAACTGCACATACGTGTGTAGTTGCATTAGCAAGTGATGTTGCAACATCCAAAGCACCATTTGTGCCAGAATGCCCTGGCGTGCAGACTGTTGCAGGGGTGTTGTCAGATGTCCAATGGAAGTGGGTAGTGAAAAATCCGAAATGACTTCAAACAAAGACATGCCCGGAAATCGAACTGAAAACTTTTCAACCAAATGTGATTTGGTATGTAATGGCGCATCGGGAGCTATAACATATACATTTGTTTCGCACAGCGGATAAATTATGGTCGCCTTGGCCCAATAGACGAGATGTGACACCAATTTATAAACATGTTCTATGCTAAGATCCGCATCAGAAGCCATACTTTGCAAACTCATCAGGGGTGTATACATTTCAAGCAATTGCAAAAGCATTCTAGTGCTGGCCGGGGTAACGCAATCCAGAAGTTCAACAAAGTCGACCAACAGTAGCATACCGTGATAGGGTTTCAGAGATTTCAGACAGCGGTCTATCGTCTCCGGGTCCACCATGCTACCCTTTTTGTGTAGTTGATGAGCTTTGGCGGGTAAACAAAAACCCAGGGTGAGATTTTGGTTAATGATGGCATTCAGGAGTCCCGTGGTACACAAATCGTGGTAGATCGACTTCAGCGTCTGGGCCAAAGAGCAGCGGTCTGAAATCAAGTCGAATGCCTTTTCGAGCGGCAACTGCTTTGATGAAACCTCATCATGTGTACTGGTCATAAGAACTGTCTCATTCGTCAGATAACCCACTCTCTGTTCCTCCACTTTTAATGCCAATCCCAGTCTTTTGCTTAGGTCATAATAACACTTAACAATTGAATAACTTGCTTGTGCATGTAAAGCGAAAACAATGTTAACTAACATTTGCTGAGGTTGTGCTTTGGTATTGCTATTTTGTGTAGGTGTTGTAGTCTGTAGAGTTAAGGGTTGCTGTGCAGGCGTAGCAGTAATTGGTCCAGCAAAACTGGAGCGTTGTTCCTTTCTCAGTACCAATGTAGGATGACTGACGAATCTCACATCGTTCACTTTCAACTCAAATTTTTGATTGCACAATTGTGGCTTCACCGCAAATAGTGGCGCTAAAACGTCATCAGCAAATCCTTGCAATTGGCCACCTTTGGTAACCGCAATGTTGTTGGCACTACTGAGGAGGTGTTGCGTCTGCAACAAGTCATCGACGTTTTGTAATGCAAATCGATGGCGTTTCATCTGAACACAAACCAAACCTGAAATAAACATCACAAAGTCAAAATCACATAATAGGAGATTTTTAAGATATTTTGGATTTGATTTAAAAAAAATCTGCAAGCGTTGCAAGCAAAAACAGTGTTACAAAAAAATCACCCTATACATTAAACCAAATTTTCAAGAATTCGCAGTCTTTACTTATTGTAAAGACTGCGACAAAAATATCTAAACATTTTTAAACGGAAAACATTGGTGCAGTGCGAAAAAACCATCGTTCATAAGGCAAATGATTCCAGACACAGACAACTCGTGCAACAAATGGCCTTTCAAACATAGAGGTGAAAATTCCTGCTTTTACAATTTTGGTATTACGGGTAGAGAGTGAAAAATTGAACAATCCCAAAAAACGCTCAACATGTTCAGAAATATGATATCGGCTCCTACATCGCAAATCTAGTCTACAAATTAACATCACGCTTCTACTTAAAAAAAAGGAATCGAATGTACCACAAATTCTATATGGATAAGAAGTTATATCTCCTAATACGTATAGACTTTGTGGAATTAAAAGAGCAAGATTGTAAGAAAATATTGGTTGAATATAGCCTACTTAGAATACTATAAATTCAGCACTGAATGGATTCTGTATTTTGTTGGCTACGTTTCTTATCAGTTATAATTCCAAGACATGAATGCTGCTCTGCTTAGCCTTAGTCTTTAAAGGGTGGATCACCAGTGAAATGCGATATGACGTAAGTATGGGAGGGATATGGACCTGTTAGTGTGTGACAAATTAACTTAATTAAAATTGTTTTTTATGTTGATTTGTAGATGGCCCTTATATCAAACTTACCTAAATCCTCCATTTCATTAGGTAATTGGTAGGGATAGCGATATAATAAACGATCACCTTTACTGTCTAAATAGACTAAAATAATTGCAATAGGATTAACATCCATAGCTGGATATATGATGATTGATTACACTTCTTAGTCTCGATTTTTGCCCGAATTATTCCAAAAAGTGCTAAAAAAAAAAAGGGAAAACAAAAAATCCAAATATTTTTGTGAAACAGCTGTTATTGATTACAATAGTATATCAATGTTGATAATAGAACAGAATTTAGATGGAAATTAACAGAACCGAATATTTCGGAGCAAAAACAGTTTGCACAAACAAAAATAGGAGCGATATATATGCACAAATTTAGTTGAAATAGGTCATTTTGTATTAGTGCGCCAATTGTTGTGTCAAATTCTTGTAGGTATTTTTGCAAATTGCCCTAGTTCGCATATAAACAGGGAATCAACTAGATTTCACTTTCATCCGATTTTGGGAATGGTACTAAACGGTACTCAACGAAGAAAAACGATCAAAACTATTTCGGTTCACCAAATTCTGCAAATAAAATAAGATACATAAATAATGAAGCTGTCTAATTTTGTCCATGCTGAAATTGGTTCCCGACCACCACCAGTGCCATTTACGTGTCTTTTGCCCTATCCAAAGTTCATTAGACAGGGTTTTTAATTTTCACATTTTTTCTAAAAATCACACTCTTGCTGACGTTGACCTTGTGAACGTTAGAATTAATAAGTTTACAACAAACTTTTAAATTTAGATTTAAATAGGTTTTTGTTAAACTATCAGTCATGAAACTACAAAGTAGGTTGCTACATGTCCTAAACTCTTCAGTTCGTAATGTCATTTGTAAAATCATTATATTCAAATAAAAAAATATAAAATAAAATTAAATTAATTGTGGAAGTTAGTAAACCAAAATTATTTTGATTCTTCGTCTTTCGTTGACTGCTGTCACAATCACGAACGGAAAAACGAAGATCATCGATAACTCATTCATTAAGCCTAATTCCTGGTGAGTGAGTATAAAATTTATTTATTTATTTATTAATTACAATACAAAGTAAATTTATATTCTAATTTTTGGGTCCAAGGGTAAATCGGGTGACAAAGACCATATGTTTAGATTTTTGCAGCGACAGACCAAAGCCTCTGGTGGGAATCGAACCCACAACCCCCACGCTGATAGGCAAGCACGCTACCAACTCGCCTACCGGGGCGCTTATATAAAATTTATATCGTGTACAGTTATTTTATAGAATGTAAGTATTTGTGGATACACAATATATTTTATGGTAAGAAACTCTACGTTTTTCCACTATTTTAAATATTTTATAATAACTTTTTCTTTTTTAATAATGGAAATCCGAAACGCCAAAACCATTTTCTTATACATATGTATATCATAAATGAAAACCGTGGTCTTTAACATATGATCACAAAAGCCTCAAAAGTCCAAACAATTGTCGGAAAGGTCACATATTTTGCTGAAAATATGAAGTGGTGCAAATAGTTGACATTAGGCAATATTATTTCTTATTATTATTTCGTGTTTTTAATAATTCGTGTGACTTTTCGATGTAAATATATTACGAACGGATATTGGTGTGAAATCTGGCCAATTATAATGCTGCTCTGACAGGTTAAAGTAGGTTGTACAACCAGTTGCAACGAAGAGGGATAGTTTGTCGTCCGTTGTAAACAAATGATTTTTTTTGGATTTCAAGGCAGTGGTTTAATTTGGTTGCTCGTCCAAAATTTTGTTTTCTTCTCCGCTTCACATTCTGGTGTAATGGCTTGAGTTGTTACGGCATTGCCAGCATTAAAATAACTCTATTCCAATATTGAATGGTGTAAAGTGAATAAATATGTAATACAAAAGAAGAAAAATACAAAATTGTTTCAAAAATTACGAACTGTAAAAATTAGAACTGTAGTTTTAATAGTTTTCCACAACATTACTTATCATTAACATTATTTCAGATTTTTATGATGCAAGCAATAATCCCTAGCTTGTAATGGAAACATACCTAATATCTGCATTCTTATTTAAAAATTGGCAGATGTAATACAGGGTTCTCCAACAAGAGGTGTTTTTTTGGTATTCAAAGAAAAATGGCCTTTTTGAGAAAAATGATCGGATGTTTATTTCATAAAAACGAGGAAGGTATGCCGTTAATAATAAAAAAAAACAACATCAGCCAAATAGTCACCTCGACCACGCTTATGCCCTATGTCCTCGATAGCCTCACGAACTTTATCTTTGAACTATTGAATCGCTCTTTGCGTAGACCTTACCTTTCACGTGGCTCGAAAGGAAAAACTCGCAAGGTGTTAAATCACAAGATCTCGGGCCAATTGTGCGATCTGTGACTGCAAGATTTTCACCATTTTTGTAGTGAATTTTAATAATTTAGTGCGTTGCAGAGTGTATCGTTAAATTTTTAGAGACGGCGTAGTTTCTACTTTTTTTTTTCAAATTTCAAAGAGTAAAAGCTCCAAAAGTAAAAGTAACAACGAAATACCGGGTGATTCGAAGTAACACCTCTTGACCTATGTATTTTTCCTAGCAACGTTTGAAACTTCAATAGACGTGTAAACTTCAATTATATAAAACGTGTTTTTTGTTATACCGCTAGCTTATTTTGTATGGACAGCGATATCAAGCGACATTTAATGTTAGGTTGATAACTCACATTTTATGTTATTTAAGTTGCATAAAACGAAAACACGCCTATATTGTCACACGTTCCAATTCGTTGGACACTGAGTAGAATAACAAAGTTGTTCATTCTTCTCACACGCTACAATTTTAATACGAATTTCTTCTCAATATAAATAAAAAATTGAAGCGCCCCGGTAGGCGAGTTGGTAGCGTGCTTGCCTATCAGCGTGGGGGTTGTGGGTTCGATTCCCACCAGAGGCTTTGGTCTGTCGCTGCAAAAATCTAAACATATGGTCTATGTCACCCGGTTTACCCTTGGACCCAAAAATTAGAATATAAATTTACTTTGTATTGTAATTAATAATAAATAAATAAATAAAAAATTATGTACATAATATAAAAAGTGTAAAAATCAATCGTTTCCTTGACATTCTAAATAAAAACGATTTTATGATTTGTTTTGAAATGAATCTGTTAGAAAATCAACATTGGTCAAATTTCCTCTGTCAGTTGTCAACTAAATTGTAACAGATTAGTCTACAAAATCCGGAAAGTGAATGTTGGGCAATTTTATTGAATCGTGTCAAAGATTTTCTGATTTTAAAGTTGACTACAGGGAGTGACTGAAAAAATTAAAAAAGAATGCACATTTTACAGGCATTTCTATGCACAATAAAGTGAAGAGCTACGAAGCGCAGGAAGACTATCATTGATATTCCGTTAGCTTTAAGCTCGGATATGGCAATTTGGATATGGGACAACGGTAGTGTTTTGAAGTTTACTTCGTCTACGTTTGGACTACCAATGTTTATAAAACAAAATTCAATGTTTTCATAAGGAAAAAAAAATTCGACATAGTGTGATCGAAATTAAAATAATGAAAATGGATTAGCAATTTGTAAATGACAGTGATAATCGATAATAATTATATTTCTACTGTAAACGTTTTAGTCGGTGTTTATTTTGGCGTCTTTGTCGAACGCTTTTGATTTTGGTATCTCTGTTGGTTTTTGCTGAGGTTGGCAGCATTGATATTTAATAATGGCGGCGGTAGGTTATTTATTGAATTTTTTGTAGTCCGAGTCAGTGTTGGTAAATAGTGTCATTTTCGGTGCAATCTACTGTTTGTGGACCAAATACTCAAATCCATTTAGGCACTTTTTCACAATTTAAGTTATTTAACATAAGGACGACTTCAAACTGTAAAACGTATATATTGTCTGTTATATATGTAAGCCATAAATTGAATATGCGAAATTGGTTCAAAGACACCTAGTAACTACTCATATGTTTCTCATATCCGTAGGGTGAGGGTATAAACAGACCTAAATGATGGACCGATCATCATAACATTTTAATAATTTCGTTTACGACCGGGGAAATATGAAATTATCATTCAGAACAGATTTTCCCTTTTAATCGTACCAAAACCCAAGACCACTAAAATTGAATTTTTTTTTATTTTTTATTTTATTCTATTCTCGTTGGATGTATAATCGATTCGACGTCATATTCGAGAACTTACATAAATCGAGCATGTCGGTATATTTAAGATCACGAATACATCAACTATTTTCGATGAGTACAACGGGATGTTTGCGGACACTGTTGGCACTATTTGGGCACATTCAATTTGTATTGCGGCACAAATTAAAGTTTCCAAAATCCCAACTCTGGTCCGAGTTCGACGAAAACTTGGAAACTTGTACACACATATTTTCCTCCAATAAAAAAGGGAAAAATGTAAGTGAAAAAAACAATAAATTATAAAATCGCTTAAATAAATACAAATCAAGTGAATACAACTCAACAACGTTATAAAACAATGAAATAAAGCAGACAAAATAAAATCCTAATAAATATTGTAAGTGTGTGTGTGTGTATATAGAAAAAATAGTATTAAAGGTGTTGAAGAAGAAAAAAAGTGATACTGAATACGCGCCATGAAGGGGGGTCAACTCTAATTATTATACGGGAGATGTGTCTTTTACAAGTGATTAAAAACAAAAAGAAAATATTCAGCACAATATTCATACATGAGAACGAAAAGAAATAATGACAGATTGTAAAATAACAGATATAATTGGCAGTTATGGAAATAGGAAGAGCCCCAATAACAATAGATAATGGAGTGGTGGTTAGACAATTTTCATTTTTTTTTATACGTGGGCAATATTTGCATTGTTTTTGGTATAATTTTCCAAACAAGTGCAATTTTAGTGCATTCTTTAGTTTGTCATAGGCCTCTATATATAGCGAATATTAGAAAGTTTTCTCAATTTGGCCGAGTGAGCAGAATTGATTGTAATTAGTTATAGTAATAACGAACACTTGCGAAAACAAGCCCTAAAATTTCTATATAAAAAATCTTGATTTCATTTGTGTATATACTCAATTACATTTATATATACGTACGTACGTATACGATGTACGTGCATATATGTATTGATATATGTATTTACATTTAAATACATTGTGCATTGTGTATTCGTTCTCGCTTTGACGATGGTTTGTAAAAAAACGCGAGTAGACAGACGTAAGGATAGACATCAGCAGAAAGCGCAGACCATAAGAGATGGCAGCTTGTTAGTTGCTTTGATGGTTGTTCAGTGAATTTAATGAAATCAAATGAAAAAGCAGCCAAAACAATACGAACTCCAAAAGCAAAGCAAAAACCTGAAAATCTCAGTCCAGTCAGAGTATTGTTTTTTGTTTTCTTTTGTGTCGACACATTCTTGTGCTTCTTCTTTTTCCCTAGTCGCAAATGTTGAATATGGCAACGCCATTTATGAGTAATACCTCGAAAAGGGAATTTGTGAAAAGTTAGGTTAAATTACAACTCTGGGTACGTAGAGATATAGATGTGTGTATGCCATGAACATGGAAAGAAAAGGAAACTACATTACCCACTTCCACAATATAATAGTGGATCTATCGTACATTATTTTTTTTCGTACCTTTGTCGCGCCAACTATTGTTTTTCTTCCTCTGAAAACAAATTTAATAAAATAACAATTTCAGTGAATGTAATTGGAATTAAAGATAACCACATCGGATAAGTGTATGAATTTTAAAAGAATGAAATATATATGTAGTTTTCAAAAAAAAAAAAACTGAAAAACTAATATGAAAAGTGACAAGTGAATTAAGAAAACCAGAAAACCAAAATATAGCGAAGTGATTGAAATTACGCCTTAAGTTGTACAAAAAATAATTTGTAATTGTGTGTAATATTCCTCATATAATACGATAGCAAAAGCAATTTGCTACATGAAATCTATATCAAATGGCTTGAATTTACAACTTTATCAAAACAAACCGAAAATGGTAAGTTCTTTTTCAATCCAAGTCCTTTACTGTGTTCGTTCAGTCGGGCAATTTCGCAAGAAACAAGATATAGGTTAGGTTTTAAACATTATTTCGGACGTTTTTCTCTAAAACTAGGTATTATTAAAAGGAATTTGTGTGCATTAATTGATTATTTTGCTTAGTATTTCGATATTTCGTTCTTTTCTATATGTATTTTTCGCTGTTTTTTTCCCAATTCGACTTGTCAAAGTTCGGCCGCCATATTGAATAAAAATATGTATGCTTCTTCTTGATTCTGTTGAACTTGAGAAAAAAAAACACTTCGAAATACACGTATAAATCGTAATTTTTTTCTAAATATTTTTAGATACATTGAAAATATCACTCGATGGGAATATTTCCATGTAATTTTCATGTCCAGAAAGGTGTATTTAATGTCGAAAATATCACTTGAAAATTTCGCAAAATTTTTCCCTTCTACGTTTTAATTCACTACACAAATAGCCATTTTTCGATTTTTTTTTCTATCTATAAATTTCTCGTTTCCTCTTCAACACAATTGGATTAGGGCATATAGTTGTCTCTCTTTGACATTAATTTCTTCACATGCCTCATACATCATTCGTAAAGATGGCGTCTTCGTACAGATTTTTTTTGGTGCAATTTATTGGAAACGCGTGTCTGTTCTTTTTTGTTTATACTACAGTGCCCAAATATTATTAATATTGTGAATACATTAATAAATAATGCAATAGAATCGCAAAATATTCGAATTTATTCCAATGTCTTGTTGATTTACGGCCTTTTGTTATTGATTTACATCATTTGGTCTGGCAACGTCAGACTTTGTTTTATGCTTCCTCTTTACCTCGTATTCACACACATACATAGTGACAAACGTGTTTACAGTTTTTGATGACATGCGCAGTGTTGTATTTTTGGCAAACAGATTTTTATATCGAATAAATTTATAGAATTTTAATTTTTTGCTTTATTGAAAGCTCGCTTAAAAATAACTGTGAATATATTATATTCTGATGTCTAATTATATAAATATATTTCTAATGTACTATATGTATGTTCAACGGTGCAGTGACAATTTGATAGAGAATTAACCTCATTTTTTTTGACGAAGAGGAGGTAAATCTCGCATTTGTCCACCGCAGTCAGTTTTGTACTAAAATTTTCCATTCCCACTTTTATTGAGAGTTCCTTTGTTTTTTTGTTTCCTTTACGTCGTTCGCAATTGTCGCGCAAATCTCTGCTCAATGTTTATATTTTACCCAAAAGAAAAAAAGCTTCTAGACAACGACCGATTTCTATAGTTATTTCTTTTTGTCTTATAGGCTGTGTAATATGTCAAATTGATTTTTGAGGAACACAGGAATACATATTGAAATGTGTGGATAATATATGTTTTTCTCTTTTTAATTTGGGAATAAAAAGAATAGAAGTACAAGTAGTGGTATGCAATTTTTTGAGTATGTATTTTTTTTTTTACCTTTTTTCTTGTTAGATGAAAGCAAAAGTTGTAAAACTGGTTAATTTGTTCTGTATGTGTGAGTTTCTTGTATTTCGTGCTTCTTTAGAATGAGTTGCCAAGTTGTTGGCAAATTTGAAGATTATAAATACAGATTTTATTACTGTTTTTATAAATCGGATCGTCGTAACCGATCTACAGTGCAACTTGCAGCTCTAGGGTTTTTTTCTAGTAGCTCATCGAACATTATGGAAACATTTGTGATAAACCTAATTTTTGAATGCTGTTTACGCAAAATGTTTGTGCAAAAAATCTCAATTTTGCGTATTTTTAGTGTCTACATGCCTGTATATACGTGTAGCTTACAAATTATTGGTGCAAAATGGTACAAAAAGTGTAATATATACATTTGGTGTGGGAAAAGGACCGTTTTTTAAGTGTCTCTCATTTCTTCCAACTAAACTCTATTGTATAGTTTTCAATATTAGCTAAAATTCCGCAGTCTCGTCTCCAACTATTTTTTTACCCTATACGAAGTTCAACAAATAGTCTTCCGATCATATACAATGAATAGGGATTAGCTCAGCAATATGTCATTATTTTAATCGGGAACTAAATAAGTATTCGAGGTGTTTTATAACTATATATCGATCGCTAGCTATGTAAATCCTGCGAAATAAAGCCTGATCAGACGGCCCTAGTTTGATCTACGAACTTTTGTTGAAAGCAACGTTTTGATTGAATTTGAAACGTCGAGGTAGAGTCTGTCTTAAGGTAGTCACACAAGTTCATCTGTCGAAAATTGAGTGAGATATCAAATAACAGTGAATATTCAACTCAAATATATGGCAAACCATTTGTTTATGGGCCAAAAAACAATACAGCTAGTTTGATGTTCTCTATCTGCTATGTGTTCCGAAATTGAAGAGTTATTTGTAATTTGTAGGTATCAGACTTCTTCTTTTAACCAATTGAGTATACAGTTATTTCGTTCTGTCAGGTTTTTTTTTCAACAACATTGTCATAAAAGTTGTTCATGACGTTATTAGAAGATGAAAAATATTGCCCTT
Source organism: Hydrotaea cyrtoneurina (assembly GCA_958296145.1). Taxonomy (NCBI): domain Eukaryota; kingdom Metazoa; phylum Arthropoda; class Insecta; order Diptera; family Muscidae; genus Hydrotaea; species Hydrotaea cyrtoneurina. The sequence continues at coordinate 67,491,177 of OY282515.1, forward strand.
GTCTACGTATTCATTGTGTCCACAAACATAACTACAGTAGACTCGCGGTAACGTGAACTTTTAAAAACCGAGCGCGTACACGTTTTCAATGTTGTATATGTTCGTGAAATTTGCTAGAATATCTACTGTCTTCAGTCGTCTATTCAGTCCATTGATGAATATTAGCAAATGTAAAACTAACCTACAAATACGCAATTTGAATAAAAGAACTGACTGTAAGGAAGAAATGGCTCAAACCATTAAATTTAGTTTGAAGAAATTATATTGTGCGGTCTTGTTGGTCAAACCATGTTGCTCAAAATAACAAATGTTTGTCCAGCTATTGTTTACTGCCATTGTTTCCTTTTCAAGTAGTTACCAAGCTATTAAAACATTCAAAATGTTTCTCCTTTTTTAATTTGCAATCACTTTACTGCATTGCTAATCTAGTAACCTCCTTTTATTATTTTCAATTACATGCAGCTTTTCCTTTAGAGACAATTTTGGAACATTTTTCACGAAAAATTTTAAATTATATAATTCCAAACAACGTGCTCTAAAGTAAATACGAAGCCACTTAAAAAATACCAGTACTCATGAGCAATTATTTACGGGGATGTCCCGTTTTATTAAAAAGGTTCGGATAACCGACAAATGTAGAAAAAAACGTTTTCATTTTAAATTTGTTCACGTTATTGGGTTTGCTTGGCGTGTTCAGTGTAAAAAATATTTTTATGTAAGTCGGTGTATTTATTACCGCGAGTATACTGTATGTCTTGCCACAGACAAGCAAATATTGATAACAAGGAGAGAACAAAAGTAAACATCCATTCAGCTTGCAAGCAAAACAAGCCCAAATCAACAAAAAAAAAACAGAACAGCACCGCATTCCATAGTAAATTACAAGAGAAAATTATGTATTAAAAAACTAATATAGCTGCTCGTATAGCTATACATGAATGGCCGAGCTGCTAGCGTGCGGTAGGTTTAAGTGGCAAACAATCAACTATCATATCCATAGAAAAGTAGACAACCAGTAACCATTGAGTGTATGGTCTGGTCGGTCGGACAGATGGACGGACACTGTGTGGTTAAACGATGTGAAACGGTACACCAACAAATGCTGCAACCACAATACCCAATCCCAATAACATGAGAAAAACAAAATCAAGAAGAGGTCTTCAACTAAATAGTACATTATAAAAATAATACAAACATTGCGGTGATTATGGCGCAATATTATAAATAAAATAGAATTAACGGGGACTGAACCGTCGATTTTGGCCTCACCTCACCTGCATGCTGCGCCAGTTGAAATTTATGTGCAAATTTGTTTGAAATCAAGTCGATAGACTGTGCCTTAAAATGACCGATTTTAATGTATTAGAATTGTCAATTTCGATTAATTTCGTCTCTATATATAGTATAATTTGTTTGCATGAGAATATTTTTTTTTTTAATGAAAATAATGTGTAGAATTTTAATTACTGATACTCTTAAATTAATTGTATTTGTATGTGTCATGTATTGGAACTTAAAAACGTATACATTTATACAATTTGTTGATAGTATTTTCTGGTGTTGTTTTTTGTTGTTTTTGTTTAACTTATCACACTGACTGCTGCACCCTGTTGGCGGGTGTCATTTCTCTCTGCCTCTCTCTATCGGTTTGTATTGTTGGTTGACATTTATATAATTGCGTCTAATTTATAGTTGATTTTTTAATATATTTTTGAGCAAACTGTATGTATCGATAGGGTGTGCAATTTACTACATTTGGTATTGTTTGCTGTGCACAAATGGGATAAGTATTTTTTTTTTAATATTGTTGTCGTCTATAAATCGCTGCAGTCATTTACTTGGACCATTTCCTCACTACGAGTAACATCTCACAAATATACCGTCATTGTTCGTCACATCTATGCTTAAGAAATCTCAGTTCATACAGTATTTAATAAGCCGTGATCACTGAACAATTCTCTCTTTAGCTTTTATTTCAAAAACTAAAGCCAAAGAAAATGTTCAACTTATGTAATTTACAAAAACTGACAGCCATTGGCTTTGGCCACTTTTATTTTCATTCTTTAGCTTTGGTTCAAGCCGCAAACATTTTGATGTTTAATCTTTAGCTGAATCAGCCAACCAACCAGCCATTGTGCATATAAGCAAAAGCTATCAATTTTTTGGCTGTCGTTTAACAATTTGCGCAGCTAAAAAACAACAACGTCAGACAATAATTCAAACTTTTTGAAAATAAAAAGTAAATACGAAACGAAATAAATAATGTATCCTAATGTACCCTACGCCCTTTCATCGAAAAAATGTATTCTAATGTAATCAAAGTCAAAATTTATTTCAAAATGTTCAAATTTACTTAAATTGAATCATACCCATGCATTGTTCTAACTACAAAGTTGGCTGCAGTAAAATGAAAACAAGAAATTCTTTAGCTTCCACTTTACGATATCTTTTGGCTGACTTTCAGCTTTTGATTATTTTTTAAGTTGGAAAAGCCTATTATTTTCGGGCTTTAGCAAAAATGGAGTCAGCTATTGGAATACCGATTTCAGTCGCTTAGTCTTAACCCTTATCATGCCCGATGTTGCCTAAAAAGTGTTTACACAAAAAGCATACAAACGCATTACATAATGGTTTTATAGTATTTGGTGTAGTAATCGATTGCAAACTTGATTTTAATTACCTTGCTCCGTTCGAGGTTTATTTTCCAATGTATTTCCTTGTTTCGCATCTACCATGTTAATTCCACATATTAGCTTTTGCCTGGAGGTTATATCTGAAACCTGTCATTTATATTTTTTTTGTAGAATTGAGCGGTTTTTGAACTCTATTATTCGGTATGTCTACGGTCTTAGGAAATTGGCCTTTCCTTTCGAGTGTATGGTGATTTTCGTATCTCGGTATGTTTCTATAGAATAATGTTTTCTAATGGTTCACCATTGCTTTCTTCTAATTTCGCGTTTTTTACGTCCACAAGATATCCCCAAATCCTTTTTTCCCCGTTTTGTGTTCATAGCATCGATGTTAAGCGAAAAATCTTTCGAAATTTACCAAGATTTCCAATATTTTAAGTGTTTATTTTTTTTGAATATGATGAATTGTTCATCATTGTTTTTCTTTCGGCCATATTGTCAAACACAAACTTAACTTGCTAATTTTAGAAAGACCTTTCATCTAAATCCTTTCAGATTAGTTAGTATCGGTGGTCATAGCACTTATTGACTGTTTCCCGAAAAATGTACGTCAGAAAAACGTATGCTCTTGTATACATTGATGCTATATAATAATAGTACAGGTCACTAACGAACCTAGTAATGTCATACACATTTAAATGTAGTACAGTACGATCTCTATTTGGGGCATGCACCATTTATTTACATATGACATTTTCAAACCAGGTTTTTGAAATTAAAATTTTTTTTTTTTTAATGGCTGGAATTCATTAATTTTTAGCAAACAAGGCGTTCGTTTGTTTCTTATTTCACTACAACCCTTTTCATTTCCTGATTGTCAACAATTTATTCGAAAAGTACATCGTAGATAGCGCTTATTTTGAATATTTTTTCAAGAGTTGCAATGCAAAAACAATTGCGGTTGCGCAAATGGAGTTCGTTCTGTATAGTTTTTCTTTTTGTGATGTGCAAGAACGAAAATCGCGGTTGTCAGTAATACTTTGTGTCAACATTATTGATATGGAGTTTTGCCGGATTATGGCATGGGAGCACTTCAAGTTTGTGCTATGTATAAATTGAATCCTAAGGACATTAGTTGAAATGTTTCTTATTATAAATATTTAAAAGTATAAAAATGAATGTCTTAACGAACTGCCGATACTCGCGTTGACCTTTGACTTAAGCAGAGCAAAGTATATTTCTTTAAATTTATATGTTACAGATAACACTTTTGTTTAAACTTTCCCAGTCTGTTTCTCCAACAATTATGAAAATGACAAAAAACAAAAGAAAAAATTAGAAAAAAACACAAAAGCAAAATTTGCTGATTCTCTTCCAGCATCAATTATAACAAAACAAAGTTGAACATCAAACAGGTTCACATGTTTGATTTGTTTTATAACGACGTTTGACTGCTGTTTAGTTTTAAATCCTAAAAGTTCAAGTAATCCGAACCTGGGATACAAATAAATAAATTGCCATAATAATAATATGTAGTTTTTTTTTTCACAAAGACCAATTCAACAAATATCACAAATGTTGTAGAATGTTTGGTTGCTTTGTAATTGTTGTACTTGATATAATCAAAATTTGTAGGCAAATTTTCAAAAACTAGGTATGTATAAGTCGTGTGTACGTGTACCTCCTATAACAAATGCCCCAACAATATTCAATCATATAGACGACGACGACGACACAAACAACTAAAAAAAAGAGCTTATGGCTGTAGTTGTTGCACTGACATTATTGTCATTGTTGTTGCTGCTGCTATCGTTGTCGGTGTATAGATGACGAGTGCCAAGGCAAAATTAGTGCATTCACTTTTTGGGTGCTACGAACTATAAGACCCCAACCAAACCAAACAAAATCGCATAAAAAATAAAATAACGCGATACACAGAAAACTAGCGACAGCTAATTGTCGTTCGAAGAGAGGCAAAGAAATAGAAACAGAAAGAATCGCATAAAAAATATAAAATCATAGAGCAACACACGAATATCGCAAAAAAAAAATGCACTTTACAACACACACACTCACGCCTGTTTTTGATGTATACAACCCATCACAGAGTTGTATGTACACATATAGAAGAAAATAGTAACGAGAAAAAATAAGCGCAAAACAAATAGAAAAAAAACGGCACTAGCTGCTAAACCAGCAGAGAAATACCAGCAATGGAAAAAGTGTTAGTAATCTGTGTATCTATTGGATGCCATGGCATGTATTGCAAACAAAAAAAAACTGCAACGTTCGTATGTCCCCGCCGCCAATGAGGCCTGGCGGCGGTCAGGCACATCAAAAACAACTACCGTTCGTTCGTTCGTCCGATGTTCATATTGAAGAGAAAAGTAAGAGATTAAACAAAACAAATGTTCAATAAGATGGCTGTAAATGCACTAACACTGAACGGGAAAACGAGGCGAGTAACCAACTACACTTCATTGTACTCTTTCGCTTTGTATTGGATAGTCGGAACAAAGCTGGCTGATTGTGCTGTGCGGGCTATCGCATAAGCAGACAATACCTATAAAATATGTACCCCAAAGGGAACGACAAGCAAGCAGATATGATGAAAGAAGAGGCAAACAAACGCGAAAAAAAAACCTTTGAAATATCGAGAAAAACTATTGACAGCTTAAGCAGCGAAATGTATGTACAAGGTGCCTGTGCCTGCATGCCTCAGTGCCTGTCATCTTTTTGCCCCACAACAGCAAAGACAAGGCTTGAAAGTTGAATATTCAAAACAATACAAAGCCATTCATACATTGCACATCGACGGCAGTTGTAATAATTATGATGAGAAGACAGTACGAATTTAGGGGTATTCACATGGATAGTTCGCAGAAATCAAAATATTTAACCTTCCTATTATAAGCAATTTACAAGAGAGTTACCTGCAAAATATCATTTTGACAAAATATCATCATGGATCGAAAATGAATTCCATATTTATGATTTTAGTTGATAAATCCCATTTAGCAGAATACAAAAAAAAACGCATTATCATAATTAATAATAATTTTTAGGATTCAGATCACCTAAAATCACGAACACGATTGTATGCAACTAACAAACCCAGATTCATATCCTAGTTAGGAAATCTAAATACCAGTCAGTGCACATACAAAATTATATCGTACACAGTTGAATGATTTGTGACCGAGGTGGTATATATTCGATTAAGAGCTATCATTAGACTTTTCTGGTGAATACCCTTACTATTTTTAAAAAGGTCTTCCTTCTTCTGATACATTGTCTCGTTTATTTTACATCTACATCCCAAGTACACTGAATTTTCAGATAGATAATAACTATGGTTATGACCGATGCTGATGAAGTGTGCCTATTCATCAAATATGTAGTGACTACGACCTTTGCATATACCTATTTACGTAAAATGGAGGGAACGTAATCAGAATATTGTCGGATTATCATTTACATTCATTAGGCCAAAAAGTAGTCACTTCTTATATGAAAGCTGATGGTATTGTAAATATACTTAGTAATTGGTAATGAAAGTTACATTCATAATTAAATTAATTAAAATCAAATTAAACTTAAACAAAAAATAAAACTTAATTTCATAATTGAACAATTTTTCTAATTTTGACAAATGACATGATAATTGGTTGGTTCACCGACTTGCTGTATAAAACTGTTGAAACTAATTTTCGTGCAACTTTTTAAAAACAAGTATATTTTAATACAAGTCTCTTCCAAGATATAAATAGCGCAACCATATAAGAGCCCAATTTAGTGACAATGACGTTAAAAGCACTACATAATAATAACACAGATTATTTTCTATTCCCCGTTTGCTGCCCAATGGGCTACACACATGAACAAAATCAATTATCGTAATAGTGTAGCATTTAATGTATTATTATTGACTCGAACATCTGAATTTTTATTCTATATTTAGAAATGTGTACCGTGTACAAAGCATATTCAGGGTACGCATGATGTGTCATGGGAAATGTGCACTACTATTACCCCATGAATTCATGTTAAAAAGGGTTTAAACTCTTAAAAAGCCCTGAAAAGCTTCTCTAATAAAGAAAGTATTAGAAGTTCAGATCCTTCATCGCACCTGATGGTGATTTGAAAACGTTTCCCGTTTATTTATTTATGGGTTGGTGTGAGCAAGACAAATGACTAATACAGAAAATAGTTTCTTTATTTGGCGCGATAAGTGGTGCCATAATTTTGGTTTACATTTTTAAACGTGACCGTTTTTTAATAATTTATAAAAATATCAAAATATCACGCATATCTTGAGGGAAAGTTCCACAAATTTTGCCAACCTCACAAGCCATACTTTGTGAGGTAGATCTGCTAAACAAACCAGGTAGATCTGCTAAACAAATGCCTCAAGTTAACTTTTATCAGACTAAACGTTGAAATCTGGAGAGTAATGTAATGTAATGTTTTTCTGCCATTATTATTTTTTTTGCAGTTAATTTGTATTTTTAGTTGTGAAAGTTTAACTTGGGGAGGGATTAAGTTTGCAGGGGTCTAATAGTGATGTATCCTAATAAACTCTAACATTTCCTATGACAATTGTATCAAACAAGAATAATTGGAACTAAAAACAATACACCATTTTTAGAAGCAGATACCAATGCTGATATTGTTTGATTTTTTTTGGGTTTTAAAGAACAATTTAAAACAATAGCCATGTACTTATAAAATACATGATTCTTTGTGAGATACAGGGCAAAACCTGCTCAATAGTTAGGAGGTACACTATTTGCCCCCAATAAATTGAGTTATCTAAATTGCTTTTGCTTTTTTTAATTTTTTTTTATTTCTTGATACTGTATCGGTTAACCCTGCCATTACACCTACATCTAATTTGTTGCCAGTTGAGCACACATATACTCTTCGAAACAGAAAACAAATATCGAAAATCATCTGAAAAAATCATTTCAAAAACGTCGTCACAAGAGTAACTTCTCTTGTTGTTGTTACCGTCCGCAGCAGCAAACAAAAACACAATGTTACCCCACACCACAAATTGTCAAAGCATTTGGGGAAAAGTATGGACACGCAAATTTGTTTTCATAAATACGTGTAAATTTAGTTTTTTGTACTTCAAACAAGTCTGAAAAATACTTCGGTGATAATAATTCACAAAATATAACTGTTTTTATTACGACAAAACGGTCAAAACACAATTACACAATAAAATTATCCCATAAATTGACACAAAAAATATGTTGGGGGAACTCTAACATTCGTTTCTGCTGCATGTGCCAAAATTTTACTGCCATTGAATTTTCGTTGCCAGTCGGCCGGACAGTAGCAAAAATGTGTGTGTATTGGTAAAAAAGTGTGAGTGTGTTGAGTTTTTCGAACAATTACTGCCCTGTCTAATGGCTGGGTTACATGAGGTTTTTGTGCAATTACAGATATTTTTCTTTCGATTCAATTAACAAATAAATATTAAATCCTTGTTTAAAATTCCACACAAAAATCGTTTTTCTTATCCAACACCACATTTCCATTGCGCTGTTTTATATAACAATCAATTAGATTTTACTTTTCATTGTGATTCCTTTTTGTGTGTGTGTGCTGAACTTCCTGTTTTTAAGATATTCTCCGTGAGCATCCAATGAAAAACTCCTCTTCATACAAGCAAACACACTACGTAGTCGTAAGGCCAACTATCAGTGTTGCCATATCGTTGATATGCCAAGTAGCAGCGCTCTGTATATGTTGCCGTCATGTTCCACATTGCAGCTGAACATCTAGGAGGTGGAGGATGATGATGAATATTGTTAACATAACAAATAAATATTTTTATCGCATTTTACGTTTTGTGTTCGACTTTCTGTATAATTTGCAATTCTTTCCTAGAGATTCTATTACTGCTGACTGTCTCCGACTTGAACATGATGATGTTGTGGTACTGTATTTAGCGGGCCGTATACGCCACGACTGTTGTTCTGTTTTGTTCGTTTCTTCCCCGTGTGTGTGTGTGTGCTGCTTTTTTACATTGAGTATGCGCTTTTACTATTTGTTGTAGTAAGTGCAAAAATAAAGAGGTGGAGGAGAAAATGTAATACCAAAAGAAATCAAGTATTATTTGTAGTTACATAGTTAGTGAGAGGTTCCAAGGAAAAATAACATTAATTTTGCACTACAGCCGAAAAAAGGGAGATATAGAAATCACAACAAATTACAAGTAACTATTTTTGTAAAAGTACAAAATTGAAATTAAAAATCTAGTAATTACTAAAAAATGTTTTTTTTGTCAGTTGTCCGCAATAGTTGGATTTGTTATTCAAGTCAGTTCATTTGCTTGGAAGGTTTTTTTTTTTTTTTTCTAATTTCATGCAACTCCTTAACTTATTTTTTTTTTTGCCCATATCAAAACAATCAAATATAATATGGCGGCATTCAATTTGGTTTATATTTTCTCTGCATCTCCTTGTACCACAAAATGCCACCACCATCACCAAACATCTTACTCTTGTTGTTGCTCTGATGCCTGCAGTTTACAGTGCTTTCGTGTTGTGGTGCTGCTTTATTCAATTATATTTTGCCCGTACCTCCTCTATACTACAGGAGATGTTGTGTTTATGTTTGTTGTTGGTTGTGTGTATTTTTGGTTATGTAATCTTTTTTAATTTGGCATTTTCATTATACACATCTATTGTACGTATATTTTGTTGGTATATTCACAAAATAATTGTGATGTTTTCAACATTTGGTTTGGATTTTTATCGTCTCGTGCAATTGTATTTGTTATTGTTATTATTTTGCTTGATAAGTACGTACATACAATTATTCATTAAATGCCTTGTGTATCCGTCCGACCCTTCCTCTCACAATTTCTCGTTCGAAGACTAGCTTTAGTGGTGTGTTTGCTTCTTGTTTTGCAAACATTATTTGTTTCCAATTTTGGCATTATTTAGTTTAGTGTATGTACTTATTTCGTAAATACATACACGTACATACATACATTCATATGTATACTGCATACCGGAATCGATAATTTTGTATGTATGTTTTGTGCTTTGTTGTGTTTTCTTTCGTTCTTTGTGGCACTTCCTTTCTGACGGTAATTTGGGATATACGACATTTGACACAACTTGTGTTTTACGCTTTTCTTCTTTTCTTATTTCCTAGTTTTTACGTTAGTTATATTTTGTGACGTTTACGCTGTGCTTAAATGTGGCAACGTCGTTATAGCAACAGGGCTGCCAGACACGTTTAACGACATGGAGTACTTTTGGAGATATGGCATGTTTTACCGTTAACAAATGTCATTCGTTGGTAAATTTTGTTTACAAATGTTGTACCAAAGAAGAAGCGAGTCATATCATACATTTAAAGTAAGCGGTTAAAGTGGAAAATTTATACGTGTAAGAACATAACTTGGGTTTTGTGGCAAAATAAGAATTGTTACCTGTCACTAAGAGCCTCACCACCTTGGATCTTACGTTTCCTCTGGACGAAAACGAAGTGATAAAGTTCGTCTGGCGATTCCGAAAGTTCTGCAGAAGCCCCTAAACGGAATTCTAGAATCGTGCTTGATAGAAACATAACGGAATATAAAAATACATTACTGGAATATAGAGTGCAAGTACACTGGAATGTTGGGTGGGTGTATGACAGTAGAGCGAAAGAAAGGAATATTTAAATATTGTTGGTTGTATGAGGACGAAAGAATAGTTTCTGGATGGTTTGAAGGATTGGCGTCTTGTAGCATTATAGATTTGTTAGGCTTTGTCGACGGTCTATATCGGCTTAGGGAAGCTTTTTGAAAAATATGTATTACAGTTAAAGGACACTCACGGAATGACTTTTGTGGCACATTTATTTACTGTTGATATAAATCTGCAGCTAGTATTTGTGATTCTTGTTGTCAACACTCTCCATTAAGCATCTGTCCATAGACGGGGTAGGTGCCACATTTCAGTTTTAGCACTCTGAGGAAGATGTACCCCTCTTGTATGCTAAGTCACACCGTGTGAGACTCCTTAATTGTTCACATGTAACAGAATATATGTACATAGTGTACCAGATGTACGATAATTATACCACATTTTTCTGTTCACCTTATACATTATACAAATATAGAATATAGTGTGTAAATTTTATTTATTTATAATGTTTTTTTTTTACATTTTCTTTATTTACAGTTTGTGATTAAAATAACAACGATCTAAATCGAAATTTCTAATACAGAAATATTGAGAATTTATAAGCGAAATTCTGAAGTTACCGTTGCTAAAGCATCATCATTGTGGTCGTCGCCCTCGAAGCACCTTCGTTACTATTTTGAGTGAGAACACGTTTAGAACAACAACAATCGTCGTGGAATCATACAATAATTGTTGTAAACGTTTCCAAAGGAAACCTAAGAAACGTAAACGACATTATTGTAGTAGCAAACGACGAACTATACCCCCGATCCGTTACCACAACCACAACAACAACAGCAGCCCCACCAAAACACTTAAATTCCAAATTAAAGTTAATACCAAAGTTATGTTGATTGATGTGATGGCTAATAATGTAATGTTGTCCAAGTATAATCAACGTTCAAATAAACTACAGAATCATTTGAAAGCCTCAAATACGGACTATTGTTTTGAATTAAGCCCCCATGACTTTGGGGGCCCGCCATTATACCTTCATCTACAACAGCAGCAGAAACTGGAACTGGAACTCCACCAGCATAATTTTTGCCACACTTACGAGAAACAACAAACGGCCACGCAACAACTAATCCACGCTTGTATTGCTGCCACGAATGATGACAATAGTTAAGTGATAAATGAACAAATTCAAAGATAGCTGGCAGACAGATAGAAGAAGTCGAAGAACAATTTCAAAAAAAAAGTTTTAATTTTAAATAAACAATTATTAACAAAACAAAAACATTTTTAAAAGTGAATCCAAGAGCAGCTGCGATTTGCGAAACGACTGAGGAACAGAGCCACCATCAAAAAAACTAGAAGTGAGTACAGCGTTCCCAGTTTTTTTTTTGTTTAAAGTCAACAAACATCAATCCATAAATTTGAGTTAATTTTAAAGAGCTCTGAATTTTTTGTTGTTCAATATTCGTTTTTTTTTTTGTATAAATTTGTCAATAACACAATATACAGCTACAGGGGAAGTCCTAAATATATCCATAAGTTAATGCTTTTGTTTTGTTAGAGATCTTTCAAAAGAAACACATGAAAAGATTAGAAAATTCCCAAAAGCAAAGAAACAATCACTGTTAAATTTCGAATAAATAATGCCCATGCCATCTTCGGGTATTATCGTAGTTGAGAAACCATCTTCTACTGCTTCAAGTTCAAGAATCACTACTAACACAAGTAATTCTTCCAATACAATAAATCGTCACCATCCTCTTCATAATCACCATCATTTCCATCACCAACCACAACATCATCCACCACCTCAACAGAAACAACAACAACAGAAGCAGCAACAATCTACTCATACACCATATTATGATTATTATGATGCTAATGAAAATCAACAATTATCATCTCAACAGCAGCAGCACCCGACAATTGTGGTGGATGGTAGTGTTTTCCAAAATCAAGCTCAATCTCAACCACAACAACAATCGATACAATTAGGAGGAGGACGAAAATTACATACAACTACACTATCAACGACAACGCCGTCGTCAGCGTCAGCGTCAACGTCGTCCTTGACCCTGACTTCGCTTTTGACGTCAACGACGAAACCAAATTTACATATTCAATCTATAAAAGCCGGGCCCATGCCGCAAATGACTAAACAGCACCCACAAGAACAGCAGCAGCATCAAATAATACAACACACCTCTCATACCATCGCCACCGCCACCAACAGTAGCAACAACAGTCAACAACAACAACTTCATCTTCAACCATCACAACAACAACATGTGCAGCAAGTTCATTTGGCTACCTCGTCGACTGCACAACACCAACACCCACATCATCACCACCAACAACCGCCTACACAGCACCAGGCCCATATGATACAAGTATCCGAAGAATATCTCGAACAAACTCAAGTCCAAGCTCAAAATCACACAACGGCCTCCAACATGATGATTTCAGCGACCGGAGAGGTTGTTCAACAACAACAGATTTTCAAAATTGTCAGTACCGATGCGGCTACGGGCAATATGATTATCGATACATCAGGCGCGAATCAAGCTTCCAATGCCACCGCCACGTCCAAGGTTTTGCTAAGCAATTTAACCGTGTTGTCAAAGCAACAGGCGGGAGCAACGGCTGCCGCCATGTCAGCCGGCCAACAGCAGCAGTCCACAGCGCAGACTATAAACTTTGTGAATGCTAAGCAGCTATATACCGCAGCATCATCGGCATCGAATCCAGCTGGCAATCCTGGTGTTGTTGCTGCAAACCTGGGCAAACAACAAAAGTTTACTGTATCGTCGGCAAATTTAGGCGGCAGCTTTAAGACCGCTGCTCTCAAACAAACAACCAATACCAATCAGTATGTCCATCAGACGGCCGGAAGTCAGCAGAAGATTAACATGAGTTCCAGTAACCGGAACATACAAATGCTTACTACCACCACTAGAATGCAAACCGGCGGCACCAGCGTGAATCATGCGGGCGTAATAGCCAGTAGTCCAGCTACCGCTCAAACCATGGTCCTCCAACAACCCCACAAGTTTGTTACGACAAACAACACGGTCACGAAATCATCTCTGGGCCCTGGTGGCAATGTCATAAAGAAGGCGGCGACAACTCTAAGAATGAGTAACAACAACACCACAGCCGCCAAACTGATGAACAACTTGCATGCGCAATCGGCACAAGGAGTTAAGACGTTTATAACACAGACAACTGTCGGTGCGCAACAGCAACTGCAGAATAATCCCAACCAATTGTCGTCAATGCAGCAGCAGCATCATACGAAGGGGGGTGGTAAATCAAAATTTGTTAAGCAGTACAATAACGCTATTCTCAACAGCGCTGGCGCTGTGGCAATAGCAACATTGCCACACCAGCAACACCACCAAAACACCGTCAATTCCAGTGGCCAGCAGCAGCAGGCGATGCAAGCGCAATCGGCATACATGAACCATCATAAGGCAACAGCAGGACAAACCAAAATCAATAAAATCAATTCCAAATATGCAACAGCAAATGTGGCAGCTCAATTACCGCCCGGTACACAGTTGCATCAGAAAACGCTTGGCCAAGCAGTACAGCAGCAATCGTCGCAATCGTATCAAGGCACCAATAATAGCAATATCAAGTTTGTCAATGCTCAAGGTACCATAATACAACAACAACAACACCAGCCTTTAACACCACAGAAGATTCACATAAAACAGCAACAGCCGCAATATCAAAGTCTACAAAGTTTCGATACTGTGGACGGCAACACCATCTATACGACACAACAACAACAGCAGCAGCCGCAACAACACCACCAGGCTACAAATGCAACAGTAGTAGGAGTGGGAGTGAATTCATCCGCAGCCGGGCCAAATGGAAACTCTTCCCTTTTGACCGATGATATAATGATGGTAAATGGTACACAAATGACGGATGAAATATCGGCCCGCATATTGCAAAGTATGTCACAGAAATCCTTCATCAATCAGCGGTATCAACAGCTGCAGCATCAGCAACAACATCCAGTGTTTCAGAAATCACCGCCAACAAACAACAGCAACATGTTGCCACCACCACAAACAGCAGCTAATTCGGCAATCTCTGCAGCCTCGCAACAGACAGCATCATCTCATACACAAAATGCTCCAAACAACAATCATTCGAATATCCTACTCTCGCCCAGAGAATATACGCTCTATCCACCGGTGGGAAGTAGTCAACCACCACCACCACAACAACAACAACAACCACCATCACCACAGCACCCTCCTCAAGCACAATCATTACCATCACCTCCTAATCACTTTAGTAATACTTCATCAGCGACTTGTGGTTCTCTTACGACTTCATCTGCATCAAACTATTTGTCCAACAATATGGCTATCATTACGCCACACTCGTTGACTGTAGGTGGAGTTGGAGGCGTTGTCGTCGGCGGCATTGGTGGATCTACAGCATCATCATCATCATCATCACGTGTGGCGCAAAGTGCGCCGAATTCCCGTTCTCAGTCAATGGAAAGAAAGCTGCATGAATCTTCAATGTCACGAAAATCCACGGAGTATTACAAAGTCAAGTAAGTTGCTGCACTTTTGTTTTTCTTTTTTCAAAAATATGATTTATGTACATTTGGTGATAAATGACGAATTTCAGTGCAATATAGTAGATGAGGAATGAATTCGATGTGGGATGTTTAAGAATATTTTTAAATTGACTTGCACTTGAAATAAATACCTTACAAAATGAGAATATAAAATAAATGTTTTCCAAAACATTAAGCAAACAATATGAAATAATAGATAACACTTAAAGGTTGACCGGATTATCGAAATACTTTGTTTTACACATAATATATTTTTTAATTGAGAACATCATTTACGTGTATACTTTTCCTTTCTTTTCTTTTCTTTGCGTTTTTATTTATTTTACTCCCTTACCTGTCTGAAATGTATCTTGCATGGAATTATATGTTTTGTGAACACCCACTCACACAAAACTCACCTAACATACCACACTCTTGATATTGCTATCGCATGATAAACGTCTTCCCAACGATCCCTTTCGAAATGTTTTTCAATGTCGATAACGTTTTCAAAAACGAATTCATTATAAACTATAAAAGTTTGAAAGATTATCACCAAAAGTGTACATTTGTGGCCCCAACAACGGCCACAATATATGCAACAAATTCGTCTCCCACAGCGGCAACATCACTAATCGATTTTATTATACCTTTACCCTCATGTACAACCATAACTACTACCAATACTTTAATCACCTCTGCTGCTGTCTCCACTATTGTTAATACTACCAACAACAACACACTAAATTGTGCTACCATGACCACAACAATAACATCTTCCAAAAACTACAATAACCATAACAGTAATCACAATTCCCTGCGTGGCAGTCATAGTAATTTAGTAACAGCTCAAAGTGGTGCAGCTGCTGCACACACAGGAGGCGCCACAAATATTGCTGCATCACCATCCACGCCATCAACACCATCAGCCATGTCGTCGTCGTCGTCGTCATCACTGTCCATGTCATCGACGTTAATGGGCAGCAGCGTACAAGGAACGATATTGCCGCCCAGATCACCGTCGATACCACCATCCGCTATGATTGAACCCCCAGCTCAAGTTATACATTTGCAAGCAACAAAAACGTTGACGGGTGCTAACAATTCCTCTAATGGTGATGACGACATAATTGGAGAAGAAGTCCGACCGGTGCCGGTGGAGACCAATGATATGCGTTTGCAAATATTGCACGCCGTTTTATTGGATCACACCTACGCCAATCCTATGCCTTTGGAATTGCCAACCACCTTCGCAGTTCAGCTCCCATCGCCATCCCAATCAAATGTTATCAACGCATCTTCAGGACAGCATATGGGACAGGTTACCGCTGGGACAGGACCCGGTTTTGCGACGACTGTGCAGACTCAGCATCTGCAGTGGTCTTTGGGTGGCATAGGTGCGGTGACAACTGCAGTAGGCCCTGTGGCAAACAGTGGCGCCACTGCTACTAATGTGGCTACGTCTAATTATCCTATGTACAGCTCCCAATGTAAGTATGATATCTTATATCCCTATCTGCTGCAGTATGTATGATGCCACATTTCAATGTTAATTGAATTAATTTTGTTTCAATGTTTAGTATCCCGACTTCAGCAGGATGATGATGCCTACTCAGCGATCAGTGGTAGTTCCAGATTAGTCGTGGGAGATATTGATCCTGGAGAAGAGACGGAAACTGCACCAGAAGCCGAGGCGGAGGATGACTCAATAACCCGCTGCATTTGTGATTTAACCCATGATGATGGTTATATGATTTGTTGTGATAAGTGTTGGTAAGTGTATATGCGATCTGTTTCATAACCCCAGACTTTCCCATTTTAAGTTAAAGCGATAACTTACCAAATTCTTGTGTTTCCCCCCCACGTCTTTCTTCTCTTTTAGTGCTTGGCAACACGTTGACTGTATGGGCATCGATCGTCAGAACATACCCGACGAATATTTGTGTGAATTATGCCAACCTCGTCCGGTGGATAAATCCCGTGCTCGTTCACTGCAGGTGCAAAAACGTAAGGAACAAACCCAGTTAATTGCACAAGCACAAGCGGCAGTCGCCGCCGGTACCATGGGCGCAGCTGGTTCTGCTAGTGGTAATGGTAGCGCACACCAGGCTAATCTTCTACCCAACGACATTTTGACAGTGCAACAACGTTTTACAGCCGGTGTACCTGGTTTCAGTTTAGGCGGTAATAATCCCTCCGACCCAATCGGTCTGCAACTCATGGCATCGAGTGGCTCAAATATGAAAAAGGGTGGGAAGATGCTAAAGAAAGTCAAAGAGGCGACGTCCGGAAAGAAATCCAAGAAGGCTGAGAAATTATCCGCAGCAGGTGGTGGTTTGGCAGGCAAAGCGGCTCGCAAGGAAACCAAAAAGAACACCAAACGCAAGAAGTCCGCCCACGATGGAGCCAGCACAATGGCAATGACAGCGTCTGAAAAACATGCCGCCAACTTGAGGCAATGGATTGAGAGCTATGAACTGGCTGTCACCAATCATTATTCGCCGGAGCTGAGAGCGCGACTAATTTCAATCTCGAAGCCATCCAAGCCCCTACATAGTATTTTGAATACCGAAAATCCAGTGCTAAAAGAATTTAGCATGGGCAACTTGGAAAATCGGGCTACTACCGTTCCGCATGCTGGGGGGAAAATACTCATCAGCAACTTGGACATAAGCCCCAATTCTCCCATATGCGAGTTGAGGGGAAAATATATGCTCACAACGCAATACAAAACGCAAAACACGTCAGTGAATATGAATTGTCCACCTCCCAACAACTATCATTTGGCCAGTTACAAAGCACACAAAACGCCTGGCCCCTTCATATTTTTCTATCAAATGATGTGTACTGAGGGGACAGTCAACCAGGGAACGGCTCAAACTACCACCACCACAACCCTAAATCCAGATGGTACGTATACGACCACTACAACAACGTTGCCTACTCAATTAAGCCCGCCCTCACAATTAAAAGGACCGGAAATAGCTGTTGATACCCGGACGTATGGTAACGAGGCGAGATTCGTTCGAAGATCATGCCGTCCAAATGCTGAAATACAACATTTATTTGAAAAGGGTACCATCCATTTATTCATAGTTGCTTTGACGGACATCAGAGCCAGTACGGAAATAACCATTCGTCATGAACCACACGATCTATTGGCGGTGGACAATAAGAAGTCAAATACAATGGTTATACAGCCCACAAGTACACCCTGTGCGTGCGGACTCAGTAAAGATTGCATATTTGGACCTCCTCTGCCACAGTTGCCGCCGGCGGCAAAATCGAATGCAGGACGTAAATCACTCGCTTTGAATGGAGGACCCTCGGGTACGGGAAATCTAACGGCTAAACAACGAAAAGCCAATCAACAAAACCTCAATCGTAATAGGTCGACGTCTTCGAGTGGCGACAGTAATATGGGTGGTTCGACGGTGATGGTACCCATACCGACGGTGGCTTTAAGTCTAAATAGCCCCAATCAATTGGTTAGTGCTAAGATGGCTAAGAATCCTGCTGGTAACGCTTCAGCAGCCTTGCTGCCTCTGACAGCGTCGTGTAATAGTAACCTAAGCAATGCCTCATCGACATCATCAACGTTGACAAGTATAATGCATGATTCCGGTATATGTACGTCATCTTCGTCTCCATCAGTGTCTATACCATCACCAACACAGCACATGCATTCCCCCATACAGCAAGCACCAAACCATCAACTGAATCAGAATCAGCATCAACTTCATCAGCAGTCGCAACAACAAACCCTGAGGCCTGTGCAGATTGTGCCGCAACAACAGCAGCAACAACAATTAATGGCCTCGTTGCCCACACCTTTAATCTTAGCAACAGATATGCAACCACAGCAACCACCAATACACCCCCAACAGAAGCCGCCGCAACAGCAACAACAACAGTTGCAGCAGCAAGTATTACTTCAATCGCCGCAACCACAATTACATCCGCAGCAGCAACTCCAACTGCAGCCTTTAACTGTAGCACCTCAGGCAGCAACGTTAAGCAACCTTGAAATAGAAAAACACCCTTACCCGTCAGAGCAAATACAAGGTCATTTGTTCATTACAACACCGCAGCAGCAGCAGCTACAATTAATCCCCCCCCAGCAACAGCAACAGCCGCAGCTGCAACCTACACCAATGCAATCATGTTCGGTGGAGAAGGTGCCCTCGCAGGAAGAAACAGTAGACACATGTGCATTACAGTCCTTTGATTGTACACCGCTTCCAAGTAATTTAACATCTGATACAGATGTTGTGCAACAGCCACAAATAGTTGTGATTCCCACTACAGATTTGAAAGTTGAAGAGCCGGAGCAACCACCACAACCGCAGCCAGCACCAACGACAACCTTAACGGAAGTTGAAACCTTTCAACCTCAAGAATTGGCTACATCGGCCATTGTAATTGCCGAGCCTTCGGCTGCAGCAACAGCATCTGTATCGTCGGTTTGCTCCTCTGCCAACTCTTCACCACATCAGCAAAAATCACCGCAAAAAAACAATCAATCCCATCAAAACAATGTTCATCCGGGACGTAAGACACCGGCCAAACAAGCTCGAACCACAAGTTTCTCCGAAGACAACGAACAGCATAATGACGAAAGTGTAGTTTCAGCGACGCCCAACTCCTCTTCAACTCCAAAGGAGAAACCAAAGCTCTCCAGAGAAGATCGTAAAATGGAAGCCATTTTAAAAGCCATCGAAAAAATGGAACGCAATCAACAGCGTAAACAGGAGCAGAAGCAGACAAAAAGGCAAAATTCTGGAAGTCATAATACTACTCCTACTTCTCCCAATAAGACGTTCGATTCAGCGGACAGTTCGGGGACCAAACGTTCCAATTCGCAGTCGGCTGGAGGACCTACAAGAACGAAGAAGAAACGCAAAGCTGGTAATAGGGGCACGGCTCACAACAACCAAAGGAAGCGTAGACAAAGTCGAATGAATAGTCAGGAGTCTATTGAAGGTTGTGATCCCCATGCAAATGATACCGTCACGTCAGAATCTGATGGTTGTGCTGCCATTCATTCGCCGCCTATTCAAACATTGGCTCCATTAAAACACTCGTCAGCAGCCATTACAGAACCCGCACCAATCACCTGTGAAACTATACCAAACAACGTAGATCAGGCGGCTGGTCTGCTTATGGCATTTGCAAATCCAAATGTGAACTCTACACAATCGACGGCAGTGGAACCCCTATCTCCCCAAAGATCTCAGCATCCTCCTCCACAGTACATGATTTCTCCACACGAAATCACGACTTCGCCACCTTGCACCCCTCCATCGCAAGTAAGTAGTGCCTGTTTGCTGATTGAAGCAGCTGTAGGACCTTTGGAATCCAATTTGGAGCCCAATTCGGAACCGAATTCTTCCGATATTATTAATGCTGAATTTAAATATCCCCTGCAGGCCAAAACTAAGAAACTTTTAATGAACAATTGGTTACACCAAACAGAGGAAATCTCCGCCGGGGGTACTTTGGAGCAAACATCACCTTCACAGATAGCCTGTGCAACGGGTGGCTTAGATTCTCTTGTGCAAGCAGCTTTGAATGATTTTAAACAAACACAAACGGAGGAAACTACCACTCAGCCTCAGAATTTAAGTATTGTGGCCCAAAGGGTGGAGGAATTTATACAACAAACTGAAGGAGGACCACCAACGCCGCCTCTCACCAAACATTCCTATGAATATGAACAACAGCAAATGTATGCGATGGCCATGACTAGTCCAGCTGTTGATTTGTCGTTGAAGCACCAAACAATCGTCCATACCGCTAAACCTGCTTCGGATAATAAAAACTTCAATTTGCCATTACAGGTTAGTACATGCAGTAACAATTCATCGGTGAAAAAACGTTGGTTGAGACAGGCCATTAGCGAGGAAACACATGAGGAGTTACAAAGCAATTATTCAATGTCTCCTTCGCCTACGACTCCGGTTGCGGCGGCAGCAACGAGCAATTTTTTGAATAACCAGTTGCAGACAGTAGTGGCCCCAATGGGTTCACCATCGCCAGTGTTAACAGCCAACAATGTTCCCAACGGTTTTACAACGCCGCTAAAGAAAAGACGTTTATTGCTGACGGACAAAGACGATGAGGAAAATGTGCCGCAAAACGCAGAAGACTTGGTTCCTAGTACTCCTATATCGCCACCACCAGCCGAATCTGCAAGGATCCAACAAGGATCTTGTTCGGTTCTAGATGAATATGAAGGGGATAATTCAGAAATCTCTCATCTTACTATGGCAGTGCCACACAATATCCATGAAGATGCCGATGTTGATGTAGAAAAGTGTGAGCAACATGACTCTTCTCAAGATCTACCAACTGCAACCGGTGATATGGAACAAGAACAAGATGTGGATGTTATATCACCACCGTTAGACGAAGAACCGAAGACTGACATTGTTACAAAGCACATGACAGACAACGACATCAAAGAAGAAGAGAATGATCCCCAATGTCTAGTACCACCTACACCATTAGCTTTGGGAACACCAGCAGAATTCAACGATCAGGATGATGACGTCGATATTTTAAGATCACCTAGCCCGGGAAGGGAAATGATTAAAGCTGAGGATAATTTGGTGAAAATTGAACCGGAAGACACGAGCGGTACCGATGACGTTAAGATCGACGTCGAACGAGAGGAAAGTATAGCTGCCGATGATATAATGGTGCATCAACTAAAGCAAGAGTGTAAAGAGGAAACACTTACTGAACCGTGTTCAGATGTATTAAAAGTGGAACAGATGGAAATAAAACACGAACATAAAATGGAACCCATTGGAGATGATGCCAGAGGCAACGATGTACAAAGTGTTTGTAAAACGGAATTTGACCAGAATTCTCGTGTTAAAGTAGAAGAACGACAAGATGAAATGACCGGACCTAAGCCTAAAAAGTTGAAATTGGAAGATACTGCTGCCGAACACAAGTCCGTGATAGTCAAAGGTGATACCAGACAACAAAATGAAAATATCAAACATGAAAATTCCGACGTAGTGATCACCAAGCAGGAGGCCATCCTAATACCAAAGGAGGCCATGAAAACGGAGATGTCGCGAAATGAGTCCGAGGAAGTCTCCTCCACGTCTACCGTAAGGAATGTCGCTAAGGTCGCAGCTGATTCTACTTTCACTAGTACAGATTCTGATACCCCACCTCTGCCCACTTCGACACAATCGATTCAGTATTGCGCTACCTCTGCTTCTGTGTGTGGTGCACCACTGCAAAGCAATAAAATCTTGAGTGATGATGATATACAGGCCCGCTTGCACAACTTCCACAAGGAGAACATTTTATTTTTACAGTCGCGAAATAAAAAATCGAAATCTTCGAATTCAACATCGTCTTCTTCAAATTCTCTGTTAGAACACCATCATCGAAACAACAATAAGACCAACTCCTCGTCATCATCTGCCAATCACCATCATCATCACCATGACGGCAAAGAGAAATCGGATAAATTATTATCAAAACATCACAAGAACTCGTCTTCGTCGTCCTCATCGTCCGGATCTTCAAAGAAACAAAAACTGCACAAGCGGGAGAGAACGACGAGTTCAGGTGCTTCATCCAATAGTCACAAAAACTCTACAACACAACATGTTTCTTCAACGTCAACGTTCACTAAAAGTGCAGTGATTAATTCCAGCACAAACTCCTTGTCGTCAACGTCATCTTCCTCCTCCTCATCTTCAAAGAAAATAAAATCATTGAAAAAATCATCGTCCAGTTCGTCTACGTCGTCAACCAATTCCACATCTTCATCTACACAACAGAATAGTCATACATCCAGTTTAGACAATAAGGACAAACATCAGAGGCAACGAACTACATCGAACAGTAGCAACACTGCAACAAGTGCCACAACTTCTGCCCCAGCTCCACAAACACCATTTGGTACCTCGAAAAAACGTCAATTGAACTTTGAGTTGGAACTTACCAAGGATATGCATTTGGTTAACAGTGTGGTAACAAGCAGCGGTAAGCATAAGCGACTGGAAGACAGTCAGGGCCCTGTTTCTGCTAAGAAATCAAGAAAGGAGTCATCGTCATCGACTACGAAGGATGAACAGAAGAATGGCACTAACAAGCCTCACAAGTCGAGCAGCTCATCTACGGATAAACCACTGGAAAAGGAGAAAAAACCATCTGCAGTTAATGTGGTGATTACGAGTTCAGCCCCTGCTAAATCATCTCCTCCCATCATCACTTCCGCAACGCACCCAGCAACGGCAAATGTAACAACCGCCATTCATTCGGAAGATGTCAAAAATTCAACGGAGCTTACGATGCCCAACTCGACACCCGCTCCTACAATTCTGAGAGAACATCCGACTTTGCCCCACTTCAATAATATTGTCTTGACACCGGGAATGAATTCTCTCTCAACGCCTCCACATCAAACTGCTGTGACCACACCAGCGGTACAACCACCACAACCGCCACCGCCACCATCGCAAAACATTCCCAATCCCAGCTGTGCCCCTCAAATTCATGCACACAGTCAGCTGCAATCGGCATTGACCGACACCACTTCACCGTCTATAACGTCGCCGTTGTCAACAAGCAATCATTTGCCATTTTTCAACACCATTTATGGCAAATTATTAGATAATCATACACCCAGTTTAAGCAGCCCTGTAGCAGCTCCACCCTCAGTTCAATCAATAGCCGCAGTTACGGTCACAGTACCGCCATCAGTGGCCACAACAGGAGTTCTTTCCGAATATCAGGACACTAAGTTAAAGAGCTACAATACTTTGGGCGGCTATGTGTCGCATACCGCACTGTTTGGTCTGAACAATACGCCGACAAAGGACATTCTAGTAGTAGAGAAAGAGTCCTCGAATGAAATGCCGGCACCATTGGCACCCCCATGTGCACTTACAGTGTCGGCGACAGCGTCATCATTGTCACTGACGCTAAATGCAGCGACATCGTCGTCAACCAATGTTTCTGCAATGAAAATTCATACGAAAACCGCAAGTCACGATCCACGTTTGAATCCTCATCTAACCGCGCCGGAACCACCACCGCAACCTAAGCGTAAACTGTCCATAAATGAGTATCGCAAACGAATGCAGCAGTCATCTTCGAATGATTCCGCCAGCAATAGTTTAGCTTCAACACCGACAACACCACCCACTCCCATGGAAACAGCGTCCACGCCCGTTGCAGGCGGTATTCCAGTGATAATCAACAAATGTACACTAAATTCCGAACATTTGACGCAATCGGTTGATTCTCAGATACAAAAGGAAATAATTGCTTCGTCATCACTAAACGTTTACGATTCGTTGAATAGCAGCAATAGTAGTTCGACCAGCAACAGCAGTTTGCTGAACGACTCCCTTTTGAAATCGTCTTCGATAGTTGAAGAGGATTCTACAAAAGGTATGTATATTTAAGCCAGTGGAGGAGATATTTCCAGAATTGTAATACATTTTGTGTTGGTTCGTTTTCCTTTCGTTTTTTTTTAGGACAATTTAATGCAGCACCAACACTACTCGAGAAACAACAGGAAAGTCTTTGTGCTCGTTTGAAATCTTTAAAAGAAAAACAAGGCTTGGCTTTGGGTGGTGGCGACACCCGTTCAAGGTTTTCGTCATTCAGTGAAGGTGTGGCCAGTATCGCTGAATATTCATTACGGAAAGGTAGGTGGAACTTTAAGATCATTTTGACATTTGTCCGCCAGTCAGTCAAAAAAGCCGTTTCGTTCGTTCTCTATCGTGACAGGAGGATAGGGGACAGACATGATAAGGCCGCATTAACATGTTGTGAAGTATATACTTCAGATATAATCGGATATAAGATTGCTGTAATACGGACATTTGAATGACATTCTGGTTAAATTTTCCAATTTATAATTTGATTATTTCTATTTTCTTTATAGATGGCGATGATTTTGATATTTTGGGCAAACGTAATCATAGCATTTCCAGCAGTATTGGAGGTGGAGATTTGTTAGACAATTGCCTCGAAGAGATCTCATCAACCTCGACATCAATGTCCTCCTCTCGAGAACCGAGTCCCGAACGTTACACCGCGACATCGTCGCATCACGGTAAGCATGTACTGACAGCATCGGCCACAACAACCAGCAGCACCAGCACTGGACAAACAAAGCAACATCACAGCACTGGTGACAATAAGACTACGCAATCATCGAATGTGGAACGTAAAAAAAGTGTTGACATAGCTTAGGCTGAGGAGAATCTGTAATGCAACACCAGCCGCAACCAAGGTTTGAAGTTGTAAGGACATCAGCATAATTCAGAATCATCTCGCCATCATGATCATCGTACAGTATGAAGAAGTAAATATTTTGAGAATTTTGTTTGGTTGTAGGCAAAACAAAAAAAATACCACAGTTATACTACAGGGATTGTTTTTTAAACACACACATACACAAGCTACTCACGACGCACCGGAGGAAGATATTTCTTCGTCTACATTATTATCGAATTTGAATCTTGATTCCATGCGGAATACGGCGAAGGGCAAGAGAAGCAGACAGACGACGACAGACTTCAAGTATAAGAAGTAATCACAGACTTTTGTTTCTTTATTTATAAAATGAAAAACGAAACAATGTACATTTATGAATAATGTAAACTAGTTTTAGTTTTATATTGCGATAATCTTTTTCGGATCTTGTAAAAACTATCGTAAGCAAACAAACAAATTGTTTGGAAACACTCATTGAGAAAAAGATCAATCGGACCAACAACAAAAACAAAACACAGCAACTCTGTAATCAATCATTATAATTATATTATAAATATCATTTCCTTTGATATAGCATAGTCGTGCTTTAAACTAGATTTATAAACTAAAGATAATGTACTGTTTTCTCCTTTTTCTTTTGTGTAAGGATTTGAAAAGTAACTTTCTATAATAATTATAATTGTGTAAAAAAAAACAAAGTTCAGTAGGTACAAACATTTTGGAGAATTTCTGTTTTTTTTTTGAGAAATTTAAATTTTTTCTTGGACCTAATATGGCTTTGAGTTCTGCGTTGTTTGAGAAATATATACAATTTGTTATATTCTATGAAAGTTGTAAGCAAAGAGCAGATGTCCCAAGTTGTTTTCTGACATTTGTTTCGGCTACAAACTCTAGATATCTGTAATTAGCACGGCAACATTTGAAAGTAATTTGAAAGTTTTTTAAAAGTAATAATATTTTCTTTCCCAGAAAATTCTTGCTTTTTCATATCAAATACTGGTTGAAATATAGACGTACTTGGGACGTCCGCCATCTGTAGATGGCTTTTGGTTGTAAGTAAGAGGTTGCAGCTTTTTTGAATAATTTTAAAAATTAAGTTGACGTTTAGTATCTTGTTGGAAAACCTATACATTCTCCAGATTCATTATTTTTTTTAAATCAAATTTCAAAAATGTTCATGGATTTTTGTACTGCCCTGGAAAATTTGAATTTACTTGTTAAAAATAGTATTGAATATTTCAATGACACTGACGTTACCTTTTCGATTGATAGAAATAATGTTTCAACTTCTTGCCAGTCACGTATTTAGAATCAATGTGCTTGTCAGCAACAACAATAACTTTGTATAGGGATATCCGTGTACGCATTCATGACATTTCATTTTCGCTGAAATTTAATATTTTCGATTTCTTGGCCGAAATAATATAGTACGATGCAATTTGGAACAGAACATTTTGTTTCAGAAAATTCAGATTGAAAACAATTCTTCTGGTCATCCGTCATCTCATATTATATAGATCGATTGCGTGCAATCATGGCCATGACTCACAACTATTTGTTGAACATTGATAAAAGCTTTTAGTTTTCTCTTATGTGCAAACTTATTCTTTTTTTTTTAATATCCTCTGAAAGGGCATACCTTTTTTTTCTATTTAAAAAAAGTTCTATTGAATGGCAGGTTTAATATTAACCCCTCTCTAAATACCTTAATCTGTTAACATAACAAATAGTAGATTTGACAACTGCTTGCGCAAGTCATTTTAACCAACAGAGGAGACACATATTAGGTAGTTAATAGACATCTCTTCTATCTATCCGATAAAATGGCTTTGGAACTTTTGGGTGGTGATTAAGATTATACATTTATATCTATTTAGCTAACGAATGATAGGCGTTACAAATTATGAATTAATTAGTTTCCTCCAAAATGAGTGTTTTGTGGACCAAGTTACAGTAAAGTTTTTTTTACACAATTCCAATTATAAGTTGTGCTCTATTTTCCTTTCCCACTGTTCTTATGTTTTGCGCTTTTGAGTTATTCCTTAAATTGAATTTTTTATTTTAGGCATAGCTATTTTGGCACAAACGGTAATCTTAACCGACAATCAGCCTATATTGTGTGCTGCTCTTGGCTATTCTCTCTTCTTTACATTATATTGTTCAGTTTTTTTTTTTGGTACTTTTTCAACTATACAAGTTTGTGTCTTTTCTTTAAAAGTTTTTATGAGTAATAATGTGGAAATTCACAATTTTATTTAATCAAAGAATGAAGAAGAAGCCAAGTTAGCATTTGTTAAGAAATTGTGTCAACTTTTGTCATATATTTCTGCTTTTGTATTTTTTTTTTTTATTTTAACACTAATTTAATTGATCTTTTTTCATAAGTTAACTTAAGTTTCTTACTGCTTATAAAACTACTACTAAATTCTGTTTAACCCCTTCCCCCAACACTTTTGTTTTTTAATGAAGAGTAAAACAACTTCAAACAAAAATATTAAATATATAATAATTTTAATGTTTATATACTTTTTTTATACTTAAAATATATGAATTAATTACTATTACGCTATTATTAATAATAATAAAACAACCAAAATGAATTTATTATTTAAAAATCTGTATTATAGAGAAAGAAGAAGAGATAACAAAAAAATCATAAAAGTGAAAACGAAAGAAAAAAAATTATGCAAACAAACCCCCAGCCCCAGAAAGAATACCTTAAAACTACTGTACATTATTACCATTCACTTATAAAATAATATTAATCTTATCAATGTAGCTACTTAAAAAAAAACCAATCAAAATCAAAGCCACATTTGTTTATAACCGAAACTATGTAAAAAAAAACAAACAACAACTTTCTTTAAAACAACTAATTTTAAAAAAAAAAAATAGAAGCAATAAAATGTAAACTTAACAAACCAAACGAACATCTAAACAAATACGTCACTATTGTTGTTTGGTTGGAAATTCTCGACTCCCCTCCGCCCCCGTGTATAAGTTGCCCCATTTTGTTGTTCGTTTTGTACATAAACCGAAAACCAGACAACACAACGACGACGATGAGGCCAACGTCGATGTTGTTGTTGTTCTTTAAAACTATATAAACCCATACCATTACAAATATTTATTTTAACTTTCTTTTTTTTATTAATTAGTTCTTAAGTACTATGTAAATAATAAATTTTAATAATAAAAAAAAACATTTATAATTAAGACCACTTTCCCGCCCCCTCTCTAGCCCTGTAAATAGAAATGTTTTTTTAAAATAAAATTAAACAACAAAAAAACTAAAAAAATAGTACAAACCGAACTATTGAATGAATACCACATCAATAATAAAATATTAATAAAACAACAAAAACAATGTTTAATTGTAACATAAAACCATCCCTCCATCTCCTTGTTCTTCTCCTTCACCCCACCACCCCCGAAAACGAAATAACAAAGAAAAACCACTGAAAGGATAGATACAAATGGAAATTTTAATACATGCTCTTTTTACACAGACAGATACACAGAGAACACACCAACAATTTGGCTCTATAATAATTCAATAAGTTAAAATATATTTAGAAAGTAAATCAATACCAAGTAATAAATTAATATTTTTTTTAATTAGAAAGTAAGGCCCGGTTTTTATTATATATGTACTCTCAAAAAACATTAAAGCCCAACATTATTCCTACCCTCGCCCCCCCTACACCCACCCATAAAACAACAACCATGAATCAGTTGAACATTTTCAATTTCAAACAAAAATTTTAATTTATTTCATATTTTTTTTTTCTACCACCCACACAATAACAGATACAGAAAAAAGTTGTGAAATATTTTATTTAACAAAGAAACGAAATGAAAGAAATCCATAAATAACACCATACACAATACATTTTACTTTACACAGAAACAACAACTTGTATAAATTAATCTTAACTACTTATTATTACTAAAAAGAAAGTAAAACTACCACAAAAATGATTATTATTATTAATTTATTAATTAATAATATACATGAAAAATACTTGAAAAGAAATTATGGAATAAAACATGGTTTTATTTTTTAATTAAAGTTACATACAAAAACAGAAAAAAAGAAAATCTTACAAAAAAAAACAAAACTTGTTTAAGAAAGAAATAAAGAAAAAAAATAATGAAACAATAGATTATCCCCTCTGTTGGTTTTTACTTTGGGCGGGGAATAACCGCCAAACCTCTGCGGCAAGAAGTTAAATATTTCCTTTTTTACTATAAACGCAGTGCACTGTGTTAGCGATAAAAAGTAAGCGTATTGGAGGAGGACGTGTGAGTAGTGTTTGTTGACGTTTTTCCTGAATTTGAGAATGTGAGTATAGTGCGTCGTCCGGTCAACTGGTCATTTGCCAATGATATCAGCGTATCAGGCTAAATGTTCTAACATCAGGGACCAGACGATGGATATCCATTAAAATATGTAGAGAACGGCGATGCTGAAGTGAAACAATAGAGTTGACAACCCCTCTTCTCTGTACACAGTCCAAGAGCTACAAAGACATCTTTGGGGCACTGACCATTTCTGGCCTGATGTAGTTGGTGTAAAAACCAGATGTGGAGTATTTTTTGATCCAATTTAATTGCTTTGACCACTCATAAATCGTTTGCATTTTATGCCCGACCTACAGAGGACTTGGCCGATCGTCAAACATATACGAATGACAGAGGTTGCTGTCATCCGCAAAAGAGGATATTGGGTTCACAGTCCATGAAATAAGAAATAGAGAAGGGGTGAACCGAACCTTGTGACACTCCAGCGCTTAAGCTATGCTCGTTCGATTAGACCACATTTATAAAAATTCAGGCCTATTCGAAAACGCAAAACTGCCCTGCAAATGTTGCTGATGCTTCTTTGTTGTGCCGTTTTGTTTGAATTTTAGAACGCAGAATTACGAGCTATTACTAGGGATTGTCAATCATTTGCGGTTGTCAAATCACCTTAGGAAAAATTAGTTGTGCTGGACGTTACCAAAAGCAAATCACATTAATCGCTTTTCACCATAAGCCAAACATATAAATGAGACATATTTTTAAAACGCATTAAATAAATGTTAATTAATACTATCGTTTGGTTTTCTAAGTACGCAAAGGTTCAGAACATATTAAAGATTGTTTGGTAAAAAAATATTGATTTCTATTCTCAAACAACATTGTGTTTGGAAGTGATTGTGAATCACAAACAATTTGGTGATTATTAAATGCAAAACAAGAATTTTGTGAACTACCATCGCCTCGGCAATAAACTGAATACCAGCACATACCTGAATATCTGTCATTAATAATTGTATCAGCTTAGAATTCATTAATGGGTCGATTATGGGAAGCAACCAAAGTGTGGTGGCGTTGCCAATTGCCAGTATCACATTACGAATGGCAACTATTGACTAACAGCTGCCACTGCAGTTGCTAAATATTGGATTTTTCGGCGGAGATTGTGGGCTCATTTTAAAGCAAAATTAAATTAAAAATAGCGCAAAATAAAATAAACATTAGCATAACAGGTGGTGGATCATCGCAAAAAGTATATCGCCATTTGAGTAGACCTATTGCAAATTGATGTGGCTGTAAAATCCAGTAGGTTACCTTTTTGGCTTTGTAGTGTCATTGGATGTGGGGCATATAATTCAAATCGAACTAAATATTGAGGGCAACGCACGCCATACTCCAGAAAAATATCTTGTTTTTCACAAAAAAAAAAAATAGGCCCAATGTGCTTATCGGTAAAAATAAAATTCTTATTGGTGAAATTTACTTTTGTAGATTTTCGTTGTCAAAAAAGTATTATCGACGACAAATTAAAAAAGTTGTGATAAGTAATACTAATTTTTAATTCAGTGGTGTTGCTAGTTGCCAACTCAATAAATTCAAGGTTTTCCAACAAGAGATGTTATTTTGGTATTCAAAGAAAAATTCAATTTTTTTGAGATAAATGATCAGATGTTTATTTCATAATAAAGAGGATGGTATGCGGTTAATAATGAGACGTGTGGTTTTCAAGAAGACATAAAACGCATATAATTTAATGTTATGGCCTAGAATTTATCTTTATTATAAAGATAAGGGTTTGAAAGTATGTTTTAAAAGTGATTTCAGGTAAGTGGCCGGCGCGGCTTGTTTCAGACGAGAGGACCAATTTTCGACCAGTTTTAGCAGTATTTGGGCCGTATGTCAGCAATACCGCGCCGAATATTCTCTTCCAAGGCGTCAATCGTGTCGGGCATATCAGCGTAGACTCTATAGCCATTGACTGTAACATTGTGGACGCCTTCATTTTTGAAGAAATATGGACTAATGATACCCTCCTTATTCCAAATGCGATAATTTTGTTAATTAACGTACCCATTCAACAACAAAATTTTCCAACCGTTGCGCGCGATACCATCAAAAATATTATATCCGAGAAAAGTGCGGCCAGATTGAAAACCACACGTTTTAAAAAAAAGCACTCCGTATCATTCCGCTTGTATATTTTTACTGAGGGTGATGGTATGTATGTATAAGTCGAGTATATACTACCCGATGGAATCTTTCACACTTGTCTGCACCAACAAATTTGGCGTTTTTGTTAATTTTAAATTTTTTAACTGGGAAATTTTTTATAAATTATTTTCAATGTAGGCGTTTATCTATTTTTGTGAATTCTTAAGTTTTTTTTTATTGAACATTTTTCATCGTGACACCTCGCGCTTTCCCAAAAATGTATATTTCAATATTTGCATTCGCTTTTGCTAAAACCTAAACCGCGTTTAAATATTTTCTGTGTTAGTTACAAATTTTATAAAAGTCCAATCAGTTTCTTATATTTTTGCTGGTCATTTCTCGACCAATTAGTGCTGGAGATTTTCTGGACCTGGAAAAAAGATTTCAATTCTGATTTCAGTCTACTTTATCCGCATTTCGTTATTGTGTCAAGTTCAAATACAATTTTTATTAAATTAAAAAAAAAAGTATTTTTATTTCGGACATACAACTTGTTTGTGTAACATACATGCTCATTCGCCATTTCCTCTGTTACCTCCTACTCAGCCTACATGGTGGACACCTAAATCAATTCCATTAAAGAAAATAATTTTGTTTTTTAAAATATATGTATGTATTTACTCTTTTGAGATTCCTAGGTTCCACATTTGAATTCTCCGCAATTTGTCACAGCATGTGAAACTCTTTTACCTGCTGTATTTTTCCAAATTAATTTACAATACGACATTGCGATGCAATTCACAGAAACAAATAATATCAAAATAATATTTAAATATTTCATTTTGTGTTCCCTGTGTAGCGGCTTTTTCCTGTTACAACTGATGTTTAGTGTAAGACGATTAAACTAATTCTAAATGGATAAACGGAATAATATTACAGTGATTAATAAATGCGTTTTTGCAAACCACAGATTACCAAATAAAGGTTTTTTTATCCTTTTGCCTTTTTAACTGATTCATAGTATTAAATAAAAATGTAAATATTTAGCAACTATTCCTCGCCACAATTGTTGATATATCTATAAGATAAAACTCAAAAATGTATATAGCTCTTATTTAGATGATCATTTATATTTGGATAAATAAAATTTGAATTGAATTGAATTGCTTATTTATGTGTTTTTTTTTTGCATATTTATTTCTTTTTTGTCGGTTTGTTGTGAATTTAAAGGTTTCTTACGTGCAAATCGGCCTCGATAAGCAGCCTTTTTTATGACTTTCCGCGGAGAGTCATGTCAAATTGTTTTCCGTTAACACATGCAGCCAATTTTATGCAGGAATTCATGGATTCTGTCGGAAAAACTGGACTATATAACTTCTAACTTTTTCGGTAAATATGAAAGTTCCATATAAGTATTAACTACTCTTTGAACAGAAGAATGTGACCCTTCAACTATTTTACCAATTGCTCCCAAGGTTTTAAATTGTTTCCACAAATATACAATAATTTCCTTGCGGCAGCGTTAATCTTTTCCCCTTACGATTTATTGCGAATACATTTTTTATAACACAAAGTAAATTTCCGATGTTTTTTGGCTGTAATTAAAAAAAAAATTAAAAACTTTGATTCTTCTTGTGGATTATTTTTATTTGGTCTTTTATTTTTTTTTTACATCAAGTCGAGAATATGATGTCATTTAAAGGGCCGCCGCCAGAGTTGCCACTGATATTAGGGGCCAATCGCAAAATTTATAGCATTTTCTGATAGGAGGATTACTTTTGCGCCACCCTATATTTTCCCAAAACTGTTTATGGGATTGCATTATCGGCTATATAGCCACACCCCTTCTGGGACCTCCCATACAAATCTGCTATTTCGCCCACTTTAGATATCGTGTAGTATCATGAATATGACCAACGAGATCTTGCCCAAATTTTGTATTTAGTAAAGCTATAGCTATACAAAGTTTTGGACAAAAACTTGGAAGTCTGGCAACTCCCGTTCTGGTACTTACATAAAATTTTCGAGAAAAAACTATATTCAATTTTTTCAATAACATGCGGTATTTTAAGGTTACTTGTATGTTTTTACTGAGGGAGAGGGTATATTTAAGTCAGTTTATCCGACGGCAACTTTTTTACTGGTTTTTATGTTTCATTGACGACGGTTCACGTGGGTGGTATTGCAACTTATAGGCAATAGAATGAATATTTACTAAAAAAAAAATAATTTTAAATTAAACAAAAATGGGATATCACTTTTATTCTATATTATCGACTCAAACCGAAGCAAAAACGACACAACATCGAAGTCACAGACAATTTTAATAGACGCATCTTCGAAATGACGCAAATCGAAGCGACGCAAACCGTGGTATTAGTGTATTTGGAAAAAATTATCCCCCTTTCATTGTATTTTACATTTTATTAGTTGATACGTAAACATTTCATTACATCGAAACGGTTTTATAAAAACCGCAAACTGTAATATTAATAAACAAATGACAAACTTATCTTACGTTCTTCACAAATGTCGACCAGACTAATACTACCTTTTCAATAAAATCTAGAGATCTCCGGCGATTGTAATCAACACTATGTGTTGTTCTTTATGACCCTGAAACATGGCATCCTGCCAGGCTAATCTTCCAAGACTTGGGGGACGGGTTTCAAGCATGAGCGATATTTTTTTAAATTATTTAGAAACTAGTGTTCATATTTTGTATTGACTTTTTTCCATTTTATTGAATTAAGAATTTTATAATGAGTTAATTTTTCGAGGTCAAGAATTTTTAATAAAAAAAATTGATTTAATTTATTTTTCAAATATTTCGGTCTTTTTTGCAGAACCTAATAAGCAGGGAGCCCTGCAAACAATTGGACGATTAATGGACGTGGAATGTAACATGCGAACATGATTGAAAACTTAATCGCTTGGTTAGAAGAATATGCGATGCATCTGCGATCCTTCTTATTGTGATCGCTTGGGCAGAAGAATATGCGATGCACCCGCGAAAACGAACAAACAAACGGCATTGCATTATGTTGTCAATTTGATTTTGGAAGTTGTAAAACGTGGTTTGTATACAATTAGAATATGAAATTTCCTACTTCTTTTACTAATTGTATTTTTTGACAACAATTTCTTTTTATTTATTAAACTTGCAACTCACTATACCAACCATCTAAACAATTTTCTCGAATATCCAATTCGCCAATTACTCGTCTGCGAAATTCGCCAGGGAATCATTTAGGCGAATCGCTTTTCACCGGACAGCGACACACGACTGGGATTACGCGCATGAGTGGCGGATGATGATCGCCGCGATTCAACTAATCTTCCAGACGATGATTCATTCGCGATCAAAAATGTTTGCAGGGAGTCTACAAATAAACATTATGAAACAACATGTATACATACATACAAACTTAATTGACACCATATTCACTTATACAACAACAATAAGAAACAAATAAAACACAGCTAATATAGGACTCTCCATCAAGAGGTGTTTTTTTGAATCACCCGGAATTTCGACAGCTGTCACTTTTGAAGCTTTTATTTTTTGACATTTGACAAGTCGAAACTACGCTTCAACAATGCATTCAAATTATTAAATTCACTAGAAAAATGGTTAAAATCTTAGAGTCACAGTTCGCAAAACTAAAAATTTTTCGGACCGTGTTATCTCTTGAAGAGATGGTCACAATTGGCAACCGAGATATTGTGATTTATCACCTTGCGACTTCGTCCTTTGGGGCCATGTGAAAGATAAGTTCTAAGCCAACAGCCCAGCATCGATTCAAGACCTCCAAGATAGAATTCGTAAGGCTATCGAGGACATAGGGCAGCCACTTTGCCATTTGGCTATGGACAATTTCATGGAAAGGATATCGTCCTGTAGGCGTGGTCGTTGTGGCCATTTGGCTGATGTTGTTTTTCATTATTAACGGCATACCTTCCTCTTTATTATGAAATAAACATTCGATCATTTATCTCAAAAAATGTCATTTTTCTTTGAATACCAAAATAACACCTCTTGTTGGAGAACCCTGTAGAACAAAGGAATTTCTTCTTAATCAGAAGTTGTCGTACTGACGTTCTTGTTAATTAACTCTGTTTACTTTCTTAATCCGCATTCTTCGACAGGTTGTCTGTGTCCATTTGTTTGCAGGTAAACGTAAAATATTTGAAATATCTTACTTTTTATTAGAATACGATATATTTATTTAATATTTACACCGAATTGTTTATTTGTTGGTTTACTCAGACTTGAATTTTTGTTCTGTGTATGTGCAAGACCAAAGGAATAGCAATCCGGCCCGGACTTTAAAGGATAAAAATTTCCCAGGGCCTTATACAAGCCCTGTGTTGGTTTTTTTGTAAATCTAATTGGAATTTACAAACACCACAAGTCTTTCCCTCTCGCAACAATAGAGAGAGAATGAACCAAACTGACACTAAGCATGAAATCGTTTTTTTGATTGAATCATTTGCAGTTTCTATAACGAGGATATGATGGGTGCTTCCCACAGCCAATACTCACACGTATCACTTGTGTCCGAATGTAATGTGACCAGCATCGCCTAATGAATCTTACAGTCAGGTCAGTTCACATTCGATCCCTAAAGACTTCGCATTGAAATGAAAGGTTTTCAAATTTGTTGCATTCTATTCTTGGCGATATTCGTAAATTTGGCCGAAATAGCAAATTGTAAAAAGAGCATACTGGATAGCTTTAAAATTGCGACTGTAACGAGAACTGTGGGCAATTGCAACAAATATAAATGTGGTGCCTGAGATAGATCTACAAAGCCTACGGAGACATCATGTAGATCTTAAGTCAAGAAGCCGTAATTATGTAATAAAAATAAACAAAATAAAATAATTAAAAAAAAAGAGTTGCTGTAACCTGAAGTAAAATGTTTCTTTGAATTAAAATTACATTCTAACAAATAAAACACTGTTTTAAAAATGAATGTGTAGAGGTTGAACAAAAAAAACTGGGAAATATTTTGGGAAAATATAAAGGTTTTTTTCTGACGCGTTGGCAAAGTGAACAAAGAATTTGTGAAGACTGTAACACTAAAATACATACAACAATCCTTCTATCCAAAGGATGTTCTTCACATTTTCCGGTCTATTTTGGCGCCCTAAACTAAAAAAAGCTAAACAAATTTTATTTTTTTAAATTGTTCATTAAAATTTAAATTTTATCAGTCTGAGCTCACCTCTAGTCGTGAACGGATGTGTTTCGCTTTATGTGTTTCGCTTGTTACTTATTTGAAACAAAACGTGCTCGCGCAAAAAATGAACAAACAAGTGGTCACAATGAACAATAAAAACCAAAACCTGTGAAAAAGTTGCAGTCGGGTAAACCGACTTATATATACCCTCACCTTCAGTAAAAGTGAGCGTGGCTACCACCAATGGATGTAACATCTAAATGAAATGTCACAATAGCAAATATTGCATTACTCATTTTTACAAAAAGGAGCGGAATATAAAACAGAGTTTTTTCT
This sequence comes from Hydrotaea cyrtoneurina, assembly GCA_958296145.1. Classification (NCBI taxonomy): domain Eukaryota; kingdom Metazoa; phylum Arthropoda; class Insecta; order Diptera; family Muscidae; genus Hydrotaea; species Hydrotaea cyrtoneurina. The sequence goes on from OY282515.1 coordinate 67,528,276, forward strand.
AGAAAACTGTATGTAGTTAAAACTTTACTAAATATAGAATTTCGGAAAGATTGGTTGAGCGAATTTATATACAGTGTCCGCCAAATAACTTTTTTTTTGAAAATTCTATAAAAAAAATCTACTGGATATTTTTTCAAATTTTGTATTTGAAAGTACAATCCTTCCGGTCAATAATGGAAAATAATTTCATTCAAATGGCTGGCCATGCAGGCTGGCCTAACGACATCAGCTCTGCGGCTGATAATGCGATCTTCAAAAACAGGGCGCAAAACATCGAGTGCAGCTTCGGCTGTGTGGCAAGTAGCGCCGTCCTGTTGAAACCAAATGTTGCCCATATCATCCTCTTCAATTTTTGTAAACAAAAATTCGTTCAACGAAAATAACGAAATAAGCACTAGTTGAAAAAAAAAACGTTAGATGGCGGACCTTTTAATTACACGATTTCTAATGTGGGTGGAATGGTACATATGAATGGGAGGTACCAGAAGCGGAGTGGCCAGACTTCAAATATTTTGTCCGAAACTTTCCCCAGCCATAGCTTTACTAACTACCGAATTTGGGCAAGATCGCATTGGGCATATTGATATTATTACACGGTTTATAAGGGGAGGGATGGTACATTTGTATGGGAGTTGCCAGACTTCCAAGTTTTTGACCAAAACTTTGGCCATCTCAGAACCGGTTCACCCGGAGAAACCCATTATTTAGACTGCTGCTTGGTCTCCGGAGTGTTCATGTTTCAAACGCCGCTAAAACTCATTCGAATTGTGATTAAACATCTTCAAACAATCCGTTAACGTTGTCACACGATTACGTTTATGATCAAGAATTTAAATGCTTTGAACGCACTATCAAATTGTATCTCTGGTCAGACTGGGGTAAATGTTCCTTGGCTGGCCCAAAGAGAGGGAAGGTCAAATTACAAAAGTTCACTAAATTCGAAATTTCTTAGATGTGACAAAAATTATCACAGCATCAGCTTCAGATTTACATACTCTGTAGATAGTCAAAATTACAGACAATTTTATTTTTTTCGGACGAAAATATTTTTCATATTTTGTGCATCGAAAAAGCTGGTTTCCAAGATATGAACGAAAAGGTCAATTCTTCATTTTGCACAATTTTTTTTATATGGCATGAAGGATCGTCTGTCTGTCTCTGTATAGTTTGAACCAGATGACATTGATTAACATATGAGTACGTCTCACAAACAATGTTAGGATCTGGAATACAAATTTTAAACCTGAGATAGGTGAGATTGCGATCCGACACCCCACACTCCATGATGATGTTATTCCCAAATTTTAAAAAAATGCACTCCGTTTATTCTCCGTTTCCAATGGACTACTGATAATCGAAAACGACAACAAACCCAGATCAAAATTATTTCAAAATACTGTATTCGGTCGACAAGAGATAATGAAATGTTTCACAACAATCTCGAATTATTTGCGTAATAGAAAAATTCGCCCGTCAAATTAAATAGACGAGAGATAAGATCTCAATTACGAAGAAAAAAAATTCATTCAAACCACTGCAAAACATAAACGGAGAGGTCAGTACCAATCGACACCGCCACACAATGAAATTTGCCATCGCTGTGTTGCCGTTCATTTTGATGATGCTGAAAGCGGAGGTGAGTTCAAGAAAATGTGCATCCAACAAATAATCCCATCGAGTTTCAGTAGATTTCCGGCGCCAACGCTGTTGGCCACTTTCGACGTGATGAAAATGATGTTTTGTTTTTATTTCAAAACCTGAAAGTTGTCATGGACAAATTCCAGCCGATGCTTAAGGCAGTCCTCGAGGATATGCCCCGTACGCCGGCCTACAACAAATATACGGTGAATTTGGAGAACTTTCTGCAAAAGTACAACGAAAAGAAACGCGAAATGTGTTTGGTAAAAGTTTTCTATATAGTCGGCGATGTTGCCGATTTTATGGAACCCTACGAAAGAGACGATGCTACCAACGAGGCCAAGGAAGTTATGAAATTATTCTTCAGCCATGGTTATAAAGATTTTGCGGAAGAACTGAAGACTCTAACCACAAATATGGATATAGACAGAGTCATGGAAAATATTGATAATTTACAGAGTAAAAATATGCACAAGTATAAGGAATTTATTAAAGGGTGTTGAGACAAAAGTCAATTGATTAAAAAGAAACACATGACATGATGTGTTTGTAAGACTCAGTGAACAATTGAATAATAACACTAAACTTGCATATCATCGCTCTAGAGCAGTGATGGTTTCTCAAAAAATTTCAAATTCTACCCTGTCGACACGAAAATTGTACCAAAAAAAAAAAAACTATTTTATTTTAACAGAAATTCTTATTTATTAAAAAAAAAAGTATGCAAAGTTCAAGTTGCTGTAACAAAAATAAGGAATATAATTATGTTAGAGTCGTCTAACGCATTTTTTAAAAGATTATTAAGATGATCCATGACACTGAATGGTAAATTATGCTCTACTACAAAATTGGTAAGCATCAACTCCAAAAATGTAGCCTTTGTATTTACAGAATCCGTTGCGTTCGCTAGATCAATTTGTAGTTAATCTGAAATTGTACCCAAAAAAGTGTTGTGTGTACCACGGTACTACTCAGAGATTGTACCACACATTGCATCAGTGCTCTGGACTATTCATACTAATAAAGACAACTACAATTGAATTCAATAGTTTTTGGATGTGTGTGCGGTCCGTTGCTCTTATCGCAGGCGCTTTTCTCCACCCAGGGGCGCGCAGTTCGATTTGTCTACGTCAGCATGTGTGAGAGTGTCATTTGCATGCGTACACTCAAGCCCCAACTAGTCATCCAATAAAGTAGGTAACGTCAAGTAGTGTTATCGTAACCGTAGAACAACAATTACTCATCGGACCTAGACGTATTTCTTGATAACGATGTTTGAACAGTTTTCTTTTACCGTGTAATTTTTTTGAAATAAATGCAACGCTGTATAGATTTGCTACTCTCTCGTTCTTTTTGCCGTTAACTCACTAATCACTTGCACATATTTTCCCAAAGCTATTTTGTGTCAGCTGATTACTTGCTACGTTCGTCAGCAAAAAATACAAACTTGTTAGAAAATTAACAAAAATCGGAAATCGCATTAAAATGACACTTCTTTGCGTATTAACCGCAATATGTGATTTATTTTTAAATACAACTATAATTTGTTTTATAAACCGTAGTTAAATAATTATACAAATGAGGTAATAAAGCGGGATCTTTTTATTACCTTACCCGGATAAATAACCCAAAAGCCTGGGATTTTCAACGAGCTATTTAAGCGGGTTTTAACTGTCAACTCTTGTCTTGAACCAATGCCATTCATTCACCAAATCTCCATTGTCATCCCTAAAGGACCGACACTATTTCAATGCCAGCGCATTGAAATCATCTCTAATAGGGCGGTGTTTTATGCCCCCTTACTTTGGCGGTAATTTTTATCATACAGCCATCCCGTGCAGAAAATAGAAATGTTCTGCGCATGTTCGGTCAGTGACGTCACGCGAAATGTATTCCTATTGGCTAATAGTCAAAGTGATTTCAATTACAGGGTTGCCAACAATAGTTCTTACGCTGTGTTCCAATCAGAAACTTTTCACTCGTTGCGGATACACATAGAGTTGGCAGCCCTAACAAGGGACCAACTACGTCATCTTACGGGAAATCATGCGCATGGCGTAATCTTTATTTCTAACATTCTTGCAGCATACTGTGGTATTCTCTAACTGGATTTCGTCATCTGTACAGATAAATGTCCCCCATTTCTACACAAAAAACTACATTCATCAATTCGATGTCCAACATTTGATTTTGAACCTTTCATTAATATTTCATCAAGTCTGTAGATCAATTTAATACAACTTTTACTTAAATTTTATGAAATTCTACATCAATTGAACATTAGTTTGATGAAATTCTTAATTTGATTAGACGAAACCAGGAGCGCACAACAGGCCGAATTGCTGACCTAGGTGTATGTCAGTGACCGATCCTCCATTCAACCTAACCTACCTCACCTAATTTGATTAACAACGGACCCATGTTGGACGAAAAGTTGAACAACAATTTTGATGTAGACCTACTGAAGAATCGTTGACATTGAGTTGATACACTTTTTGTTCACCCCTTCCTTTGCCGGAATATCCTTTTCGTCTTCTATGAATATATTACTGGTACACCCTGCAGCATTGCGTTATCGGCAGCATTCTTCTCTTCTCAATTGAACAGTCGCCAACATTCGGCATCGCGCTGCAATACAGCATCCTGAGGCCTGCCTTAACCTACACTGACTCAAGTACTGATTTAGTTTCTAATAATAAATAGAAGAGCTTCGATTCTAACTGAATGGAACTGAATGAAACGCAACAATTAAATTCTAATTAGTCATTATTGAACGCTTGTTGAACACACTCGTAGTTGAAGTACAATGTGGCGAATATTCTTGAAAGTCTTTCTAATCATTTTTGTGGCAATCGATTTGATTCAATGTTCCAAAGACACTCGTGCCAGTAGGTCAGTGGGTACGGTTGGCGGTACCCGTGGAACACTTAAAGTTGGTACGAGTGTTGGTGTCAATGTCGGTGCTGGCGGAGCTGGGGGATCTAGACGAAGCAATCGCACTGATATATATCTTATTGATGACGACGACGACGACGAGGGTGAGTTAGAAGCTCGTCAGGGAGGCATTGCTCGAGCAGTGACCAATTGCGGTAGATTCAGCTGTGGACAAACGGCACCCGTATCCGCATAAGGCAGTACAGCAAGGTAATGAATATTTAGACTAAAAGTATTGCAATTACTAAGAAGTACCTGTTGTTTTTTTTTTTTTTATTTTTTTCAGATATAAGCGTTACAACTTTGTGCGGCTTTGTCAGAAGTGGCTATGATTCAAATATGCAGAACCCTTTTGAAATGTACTCGTATTTAATTTTAGTTCATATTTATACAAAACGTACGACAGCAAATAAAATGAATGCAGAAATGGCTGGAAAAAATCTATCGACAGACAGACGGATGACATTGTGGCGTTAATTGGCGGAGGATATAATTTTCTCTCGTTTAGCTAATGTAACAATGGCATTCCTAGACATCCAGTTGTGCAGGGGTGCATCTAGCGTATTGTTTTAGAAAATGTGCTGCCGGGAGTGGGGAGGACGGGTTAGAGGTGTATCATTAGTTGAAAAGAACAATTCCAACCATTATGTGCCTGCTGTGAATTTAGATGAGAATGTTCAAATGTACGCAGGCTAGCTGTTCCAGGTCATCAAGGCACCTGCTGCCAATGCGGTTCGATATCATGTCTATCGCAAAGTTCTCCGTGAGTAACGCTGTCTGGGTGCTAAGTGGTGGGTAGTGTGTGCGATTTTCAGTCAGCAAATCCTGTATCAACAACATCACCTCGTTAATGCCGTTGAATTTACCCGTTGTAAGAGAGTAATCTCTAAGCCATGTACAGCTTCTCTAGAAAAGCATTAAACACTCAGAGTCACGATCGGTGAGTATAACAAATATATCGCACACAGCTTACTAATTTGCATGTTAAGTTATGGATTGTTAGGGAAATTTGTAATTAAAGTGGTTCTATTGGTATTCGACCTGTGGATTGTTAACATTTGCCCGCCCAGTGGTCAATGTATGTAGTTCCAGCCAAACCCTATCCACATCATCATTCGAGATGCAGGTTTTGTCTGCTAGTATTTGTAGACCAGTCTTAAGTCAACAAAAGTCGGGGAATGATTGATAAGGTGTTCGGTTGTCTGTTCCTCATCGTACAACGAAGTCGTTGTACGGAATACAGACTGTGTACGAACGTGTGGGTCCAGTGATCAGTGATAAGCGCCATGTGGTTAAGCAGATTAGTCGTGGTCCGCGGCCACCGCTCCGGCCAGGCCAGATTTTATTGGTTTCTCGGCAGGAAGTTTCCGTGATTTCAGCTGTTTACTCTCCGAGAGAGGGATTTCAATATCATAACTACACTCATTTGCATTCAGGGTAACGCCAACGCTCGCAAGTACACCAGCCGTTCAGTTGCCATCCACTTATGTTCCTATGCCCAGGAACCCATATATCTCCTCCAGAGGCAGCCGACATCTCGAGGAATTCTTGGAGTAATGTATCCATCCTTCAGGAACTTAATGGCCACCTTGCTGTCAGTAAATATGAAGATATCCCCCGATACCGAACTTGTCGTGAGGCTTTTTCTATCGCCATTATTTCGGCGTGCACAAAGATACAGGTTAGGGATTTTCTTTTTTAATGAGTAACCACTTTGCCCTTCGGAAATACTATTTATAGTTGCCTGAGTTCAAAAATATCTATGGCTAGGACTTTTTTTTTATATATTTCAAATACTTGTGAATTCTAGATTTTCACGAACCTGTCTGTTAATATGAATGTCAGTTTCGGAGTTATAAACTGAATATTTTTTTTTGGCATTTTTTTTAAACTCCTAAAATTCGAAAACAGCAGTCAGTTTCAATTGTTTATCATGAGTTATATATTCAATTTAGTGAAGGTATCTCATTTTAATAAGAATTGTGATTTTTTTCGTACAGTTTTCAAACGCACGCATCGTAAGCAAAATCGCCCGGAAATTTAACGCAGTTGACAATATAAAGGTTACCTTGGAAATGCCTGCTACCATTTTCAAATACCCCCTAAACGTCGCCTTGCTCCGCCAGTCTTCCAGTTAGCTTTATATTCTCTTCATCCAGCTCCAGTCCCATTATGAGGCACTGCCAAAACTAATGATCGGCCATATGAAACCAGTGGAAGCCAAAAAAATCAAACAATTTTCAACGTAGAGTTTTAAACCTTCCTCCCACCTTATACACTGCCAATGTCACCTTGTAATGTACTAAATTATCTCCTTAAAAAATTTGATTGGAACGAGATAAAAAAGAACCAAATTCTGCATTTTCATCGGAGGTCTGGATCCCGCACGTGATCGTGGCGCAGCCAATGCAGCCTTCGTGTATGAGAGTTTAGTGTGTACTTGGTGGACCACTTTTTCGTAGCCGAAGTTTGAAGACATATCCCCATATTCAGAAATATTTACAATACAAGAGTCTGTTTTTTTAACAGGTAATTTGAACTTTAAACCTTTCGTACATTTTTATTTTTTATGAATATGAACCATAGACTTGGACGATCTTTGGTTTCAGCAGGATGGCTGGCAATGCCACACATCACAAGCCACAATCAGATCCTTAACTCATTCATGACCAAGACATTTTTTTTTTTTAAAAAAGCTTCATATTTTATTAAAAAAGGGGTCCTGAGTTCAAGTCCGTTGACATTTTGAACTTTACGAAATCGTTTTCTCTGTGCCATGTGGCCTCTACGAATAGGTTAAGCTAATATCGAGCAAGACGCCACAAAGGTCTGAAAAATGAATTGACGGCATGTTGTTCTGCGAAGCCAGTCGAGGCAGTCATGAAATCCTGTGGCATTAATAATGGCAGTGCATGATCTGTCAAATAAATCAATAATAAAGAAGAATTCTGTTTTTTTTTTTGTAATTTATAAAAAATGTGCTTTCATTTTCAGGGGCGATGTGTAATTATGTTTCTATGGAAAGTGATTTATTGTTGATAGGTTCAACATGCATTTAACCTTAAACTGGAACAAATAGTCCAGAGAAACTGTTCTCCCTTACTGTGTTTCTCATATTCCTTAATAGTCTTTATCTTTTACCAGCAATCCACTCGTAATTTTTGGTCTATTATTTGATTGAGAATTTTCAAAACCTTTCTAATCCAATTCAGTACATTTCAGTTATGGGTTACTCGTAAAACGCTTATAAGCCTTTAACGCATTTCTACAGAATTTGTCTCATCACAATTGGAAAGTTCCATCTATTCGTATACATGCACTTTGAATGCATGGTAAGAGAAGTTCTACACATGCACCACAGGCGCAACTAAAGAGAGCTTCTCTACGAGCACAATCAATCCATAGATCCGTGTTTTCATAAATGCATTTACCGTTTATAAGCACTCAAAGTCGTGCGAATTGAGAAGTACATATAAGCGATAAATACTGTAGTTCTCACATTCGTACATATTCGCATTTAGTCCACCATTTTTCCCATTTCATTTATTTCCTACCAATAAAACAAATCCTTAGGCATTCTGAATTGTTTTTGAGGATGTAGCAATTCTTAGGGCACTTTAAGCATTTTTGATATGACGACCACACAGACAATTGTCATGCCTTCGCCAAATGGTCTTGTGAATGTTTTACCGTTTTCAAGGTAACACGTTCGTCACGGCCATGTCGTTCGACAGACCCACCGGAGAAGTTAGAGGCTTTCAATGTTGCTGCATTTCTGGTGTTGTTCTGATTGATCCATGTTTCGTGTACTGATTCGTCTTAGGAATTTGGTGGAGCATCACCAAGCACTTCTTTTTGTGGGGATATCTGAAAAGCAAGGTTTATGCAAACAAACGCTTAAGCAACTCAAACAAAATTTTCGTGATGAAATGAATGAAATGCCGCGTGAAATGTAATCTCAAAAACTGATATTGTATTCCATACATAATTGCAGACATTAAATAAAACCGTTATAAATATAAGATCTATTCTTTTTCATTTAAACAAAAATTATAAACAAACAAAATAGTATACCTTCCCGACGGACACCCTGTATTTCCAGAGTTGACCATGTTCACTTTCGCCGCGTTCGGGCGATTTAACGCCTCTGGTTTACTTTTTATGGGGCTAAGTTTAAGTTATGCCGACTAACCAGCATTGGAAGCCAAGATTTAAATCACCATTGACAACATACGGCCAGATTTATTGAAAAAAAGTAGTCAACATTTGGACTGATTGAATGAAGATTGAAACTCATAGCCACGTCGGACATATGACGGAAATATTTCAATTATTTAAAATAAATGCCCTGAAATTATCGAACAAAGTGTAATAAAAACATTTCATTCCAACCATATTTCTGTTTTGTATGTATTATCATGTTAAGTTCTCAAGCTCTCAAAAAACACCCTATACTCCCGCAGACTTTGGTGTGGTGGGGAATTTTCAAGTCGTCCTCGTCTCTACAGGTCTTCTCTTTGCACTCACCAATAACACGTATAGAAAATATATTTAGTTTATTCGTTTTTGAATCGACAATTTTTTTTATCTGACATTTCATAATTTTCCGAAATAAATTCCAGTATTCGCACCTTCTAAGCAAGACAACTTCTCTAAATTCCACAGGATAATCGCCCACAATTGAATGCTGCTCGACTGATATGACCTCCACCGCCGCCGCCTCCTCCTCCTCCTCCACCACAGACCGATAAATGAATCAAATTCATCAGTAACAAAACGATAATAATGATGGATTTTACAAATTTTACTAACATTGCAGCCGACGCGACTATGTTGACGTACCGAGTGTAAAGAATGATTTAATCGCATTGATTCATTTGCATTTCAGATTGAGGTTTCAATGTAAGTATTATAATTAGCATAAATATAAAAAGATGTCCGAATATACTTTGTTGCGACACGTCATTAATAGCCGGCCACAAAATATACTTTATTATGACTCTGTGACCGTTAACCAAAGTGGGGTTCTGAATCAGCAGGTTAAAAGGAAAATGTACGAATGATGGCAACGCTCCAAAATCGGAACCAAACTGTCAATCTCGGAGATCCCGTGCGCGTCTTCAGCAGCCCAGATGCTGCAGTTTTGCCAGTGTTGAGCTGCTAATGAGGCCCAGATAAACTGCATTCAATTGCAGAGGCAATGGGACCTTGTAAGTGAATAATGTAAGGTCTTTGTGAGATTGACTGTGTCGCACAGTTAAGCATTGAATTTGAAAATAAGTTTACTTTGTTACCGAATGTTGTCAAGCGATTCATGACATTTCATGAAGATATGATACTGACTTGCTGCCGGACAGAGCTGCCATTATCAACATAACATTTGCTTCAAACTCAAAAAATAAATATTTGCATTATTTTATTATCCTTTTTTTTTGTATTTGTGTACCAATCTTGGTTGCGATAAGGGCCCAAATTAGTGATGCACAGGACCGAAGGCCCGGATCCGGATACCCGGGTCTTTACAAGAACCGACCGGACCGGTTCTTACAAGAACCGAAAAACGGGTCCAAATACCCGAACGGGTCCAAATACCCGAACGGGTCCAAATACCCGAACGGGTCCAAATACCCGAACGGGTCCAAATACCCGAACGAGTCCAAATACCCGAGAACGAGTCCAAATACCGAAAACGGGTCCAAATACCCGAAAACGAGTCCAAATACCGAGAGCGGAAAAAAGACCGAGAGAACCGAAAACGGGTCAAAAGAAGTGTGTGTGTGAGAGTTTGAATGCGCGTATTTTCATTTGTTGATGTCTGGGGCTTGGTAAAGCGAACAACGAGGAAAAACATTTGTTTTTTAATTTTGGCTGCAGCTGTTGTTGTGACTTCAAATTCTGTGGTGTGTTAGTCATTGTTTACATGCAAATATACGTTAAAATACCGTTAGTTCTTTCTCCTTTCTTTTATTTCTCCCGTAAATTAATCAAAAATCGAGTTAGGCCCTTTTTATATTAAGACATCGATATTATATATTATGCATGTATAAATTTAACTTTGTTATAGTTTAAGGCAATTAGTTTTATATTCATTAGTAGTAACTCTTGGGTTAACCCTTTATTGAGAACCGGTCCAAATACCCGGGTCTTGTTGGAACCGGACCCGAAAGACCCGGGTCTTAAAATACGAGGAACCGCACATCACTAGCCCAAATTGAATATTATTACTCGTACCATCTGACATGACAACTTGTCTGTTTTTACAAAGTTCGTCTACAATTGCAAGAGGTTTGAGTGACATAACCTCCACCTGACTTTAAAACGCAGTTATTGGAGTGAAGCTCAGCTGCTGAGGTGAGAAAGTCCGTGAATCGTCTTGAATATTTGCTTGCGTAGTGAGTTCGGATCATGTCCATACAAACTCACTCCCTCTTTCTTGAATTTTGCAAATTGTCTTAATATTTTTGTTAAAGCGTTTTATTTCCACAAATAATTTTACGTAATTGCAAAGTTGAGTCGGGTTAATTGAAAACATCACATAATTGAAACAAAATTGTTCCATGGGTGGTGTGGATATCGAGGAATCAGACACTCTTGATGTTCTGGGCATGAAGATACAGGGTGATGCTCGCTGGGCTAGACATATATTCGAAGTGTCGAAAGAAGCATTCAAGTGTTTAGGCTTTTTGAAGCGGTGCAAGAAATACTTCACTCTATCTGACCTCGTAAATATTTACACCAGCTACATCCGGCCTAAAATGGAATATAGCTCCCATATATGGGCAGTAGCTCCAAAGACATATTTGTAGCTTTTTGACCGTGTACAGAGGAGAGCGGTGGTGATGATAGGGGATGGTAGGGTATCCAACTCTATTGTTTCCCTTCAGCATCGTCGGAATGGGGTTTGTATATTGCTGTTCTATAGATATTTAAACGGTATCTGTTCGTCAGATATCTGTTGTCTGGTCCCTGAAGTTAGAACATTTAGTCGGAATACACGGCTATCCAGGGTCTCTCATCCGTTCATTGTCAAATGGCCGGTTGGCCGGACGACGCACTGTAGAGAAAACTCGTTCAGCCGAACCTTTCGTATGTGGAATATTCTTCCAGCAAATGTGTTGTGACATTCAGAAATTCAAAACAAATGTCAACAAACACTACTCCCTCTTTCCTTCTTCCGATTCCCTAATTTCCTTCCGCTAACACAATGCATTGCATTTATAGGGGGCATCCCCTGAGTGTTGGTCTTAAAAAAAAACTTCTCCCACAAAAACCCTTTTCAATATTATAAACTCCGCTTAATTGCAAAAAATTTTGTCATCGTAAACATTTTCCCATTTCGTTAACGATACGGTTTTACGCAGTGACTAACTTTCATGTGGTCCCAAAAGATCACGGTGGCCAATTGTGATCACCTCTTCGATGGATAACACGGTCCGGAAACTTTTCCCGTAAAAGAACAATGGTTTCGTTGCTTGTGTGGCACGTAGCGCCGTCTTGTTGAAAATAAACTTTGTCCAGATCAATATCATCCAACTCCGACCATAGAAAATCATTAATCATCTCTCTACAGCGCAATCCATTCACCGTAACTGTTGATCCAACCTCATTTTCGAAAAAGTAAGTTCCACTGCCCCCGATGGACCATAAACCGCACCAAACAGTCACACGTTGAGGATAGAGAGGCGTCTAAACAATAACTCTTGGGTTTTCTGAGATCCAGATGCGACAATTTTGCTTGTTGTTGTCAGTCAAGATGATTTTTCAATAGTATTCCGGTTTAGGACCCAATCATTTCAAGGACCCAATCAGCAAAGACACGACGTTGTTGATGATCGGCCGGCTAGAGTTAACTGAACTTTATAAGCCTTAAGACCCAAGTCTTAATGCAAAATACGGTGTAATTACGTTTGTGGAATGTCCAATTCCAAAGAACGACAAGGAATGGGAAAACCTGTGGGCTACATCAGCAATATTCTCTGTTGTTCTTGAGCGACGTTCACGGGTTTTATTCTTCACATCACTAACTTGTCCCAACAGCTCTAATTTTTCCACCAATTTCTGTAGGTGCTTCACGACGACCAAAAAATGTTTTAGTTTTGCGAACAGTGACTGTATGATTTTCACCATTTTCGTAATGAATTTTAATGCGTGTATCGTTCCATTGTTAGTAATAGCCTAGTTTCTACTTGTCAAATGTCAAAGAATACAAGCTTCAAAAGTGACAGCTACCGAAATACCGAATGACTCAAAAGAACAACTCTTGTTGGAAAAACCTTTATGTTTGCTTTACTGCTTGTCGAAATATGCGCTTGTAAACAGTAGTTCTCGTGTAATTACGGAAGACTAAATCACATAACAAGCCAATGATTGGAAAAAAGAAATCATTTATTAGGAAAAGCAAGTCCAATTTGAAGTGAGGTAAGGGAAAAAATTCGTAGAAATATTTTTGACAGAGCAAATTGAGACCGGATAAAAGTGTACTCTCGTTAAATCCTTTTCGAACACATCCTATAATGAATTTAATATTCCTAGAACAAGAATTTTGTGATATCAATTTAAGCTAAATTGTCCTTAAATCAATCGCAGTTTCCGCAAATTTCAAGTATTTATTCGGGCTTCAAGTAATCCCAGCGTTCTACACATTTCGAAGTTATTTCTATCCTATTATGAACTTAAATCGGACCTAAACATCAAGCCCATTCGGGCTCGACTATGGATAAAATTGAGAATTCCGAGCTACAATAATCCGAACTAATTTGGTTAAAAGAAAACCTTACTTAGCATACTTTTGACAACGCTACGACTGAGTTCAAGTAAGGATTACTTAATTTTTTTTATCAGTGTGATAGGCCTCTCTCTCTCGTTTGTTATCCATTTCTGGCTACACCAGAATATTGTCCACAATTGTCTAATGTCTGATTGTTATCACCCGGTAAATATGAAAAGGACGTGCATTGATTTCTTAGAATTTCCAGCTTAGGTTAGGCGCATATGAAAATTATAAATAAATATGTGACAGATGGTGATTTAAGACATGCAACATATTTATAATCAACATGTATGAATATGTTTCTGTTTTTAGACTTTTATGGTTTTTTACCAGCCCTGTCATCGATCATCCGTTGTTTGTTTTACTAATTTTTAGTTCATAATGAAGTTATATTGAACTTATTGCAGAGTGTAGTGTCATATCCGATTTTACTCATTTTTGTATTACTTTGTTGTATCTTACCATTGATTTGCTTTTCATAAAAAAAAGTCGCTAATGGATAAACTGAATTAATTGTCTCTCTATATTATGTCAGTTAAACAAAAAAACAATTTAAATTTCTTTACTGCTGCAGTTTATTGAAATTTCGAAACTCCCCATCTCCATCTGAAGTCTTCTGTAAAAGGAAAAATATTATTGAGATGGAATTGTAGTAAACTCTAAGCCAAGTAAACAGTAGGTCACGGTCAGTGAGTATACACAATTATATCGCACACAGCTCACTGGGTGGTGAGAAGTTCCCCGTCGGTTCCTTTATGGAATGATAAGGATAATGAGTAAGTAAAGGGAAAGAAACAACGAAACTGACACCATTTCTGTCTGGCAACTCTGTCAACCTTATCTGGTCTTTAATTGCATGGGTTCTGTTCACCGGCGCACTAATATCATCGGCAAAAAGTCAAAAAAAAAGGTTACAGTTGAAGAAGGCAATACTGATTTGGAACACTGGAAGGGTTCACCATTTTTTGGGGGTAACTTTTGCCCATTCTAAAATTTCCAATTTCATAGTCTTAAATGAGAATTCATTTTTGTTTTCTCATCAACTTTTTGAAAATTTGTTTTAATGCTAAATTTTTTCCCCATCCGGAATTCCTGTGCCGGTGCCATGACCAAAATATTCCCGCATCGGACAACTTAAGGTAAAACAACCCTTAAGATTTTATAAATATAAGGAAATTACCTTTCTTTCAGGGTATAGTTTGTGGCAATCAGATATCAAGTGCTAGTTCTATAAAAATTAGACGCCCCTACCTCCTAAAATATTATGCTAATACCTTTTAATAATCCTCGCGCTCCTTGTCTAGAACATGTTTTTAAGAGGACTCAAAAAATGTTTACTAGATCAAACGTTGCAGACTTTTGGCCGATGGAAATTCGTATAATCGCAATTTCTAGAAATTACATGTCAAAGCTCGAAAATCGGTCTTCCTGTTTGGTTTTAAATGCGAGTTCATTCCGACTAGACAATACGAGTACATACCCACAATTTTGCTTATATCCTCCGTGTTTACCACCAGCCACAAGAAAATCGTTTACAATTAGTTACTGTTTGATGGCCATAATCTACGCGTCCTCCGCTATTTCTGCCAGCTCCATTGTCGACGTATGCTACACTGCCGTGTCCTTGATCATCTCCCGTTGCGACACCACCACCATCAGCTCCATTAAAGGATAATTGCCTGAAGTTTATCAGTAAGAGGCTGACCATGAGCAGGAGGCTGGCCTTAAATAGTTTTGTCAACATCTCCGCCTTGGAAGAAAAAGATAAAATGTCAGGAATGTTAAGCGAAACTTACACACCCTCCCCTGAGTTTGATGTTCCTTTGTAATAACACCATATCCATCAAATTCAGATCGGCAGTTTAATGACTCTCAAAGTTTGTCAGATGGGCAGGGTGATTGCAACACATCACTATTTAAGTTTGACAGACATGCAGGTTTACAGCCAATGTAGTTGCCACCCGCCATGAAGTTAGTTTGTCAGACGCGCAGAGGGCTTATGACCGATACCGTGAGCACAAGAATCTTTAACACTCAACTTCTAATACAAAACGTTTTCCCAGTAAGGCCAATTAATTATTTTGCTTTTTTGTTGATAACTGAGTGAGTTTCAACTACATATTTACTATTTCAGTGCTGCCGGATTAGGTGGCTCGGTGGTAGAAAATCCACTAGTACAAATTACGGAACTGAACTCAGGGGGTTAAAGTGTATACGTGTAGTTTACTCGCTGAACTTTAAAATCGAAAATCTGTCGAGGTATCGAGCAATTAATGTCTCGTAAGCGTCTGCAGCTCTTCAGAAAACTGTCTCTTCTAAACTTAGTACTAAATTAAATATTCTAATTAGACTATTATGTTTGTTAGTTTGCTAACCTTTCTAGTTATTACTTTATAATCGACTACAATTCTCGTTTGACTTAACAGTGCCAACAATATGCTGATTATATGGAAAATTTAATCTTATTTAAGGTAATCAATGGTTTAATCACGAACAACAATAAAAAAATAGTTTTCATCGATAAGAGCATTGACTCTAAGTCGCTAGTTGGCCTGCAGCGACTGATAGCTGTGAAATAGCAAAAGCAATTACTGCGCACTAAGTACGACTATATTTGTATGTATTTCTGGTGAACTGACTTAGAATTCTATACCCTGATACATAGACTGCATGGTTACACAGCATGTCCGGGACATACGTACTTCCACTAATAGTCAAAACAATCGAAGAAGGCCGTTCTCATGGAAGCCTCCCAAGGCCTTGTTCCATTAGGTCTTTTTGGGAAGTTACGTCATTTTTGTTTCGATTTTCGTCGTAAATACAAAAAAAGGGGGCTTCTCATTAGTCTGGTTTATGCGAAGGTTGTGTGCTGATTAACAGTTGAAGATTGTTTAGTTTAGCAGTTCACCGGTCCCAATCAGTGCTACCACTTTGAGGCGAAGAAAATGTAGCAAATCTGCTACATTTTTTTGTTAAAATGTAGCAGATTTTCAAACACTGGGAAATAGTGTATTGTGGAAAACTGTGCCTTGGAAGGATACATTATGTTTAAAAAAAATCAAATCAGATTCAATTAGTTGATTTTTTAAATAAAAAAATAATTTATTTTATTTAAATCGATTGGGACACTTTTATGAAATTCATAAACTGAAAAATACCGGCGGCAACCCGCCGCACAAAATATATCGACAACGGCAGCAATTCGGTCTGTGCTATGCAATCTTCTTCGGCGCTGGTGTTTGTTTTGTGGTTGTCAAATATTTCCAGCCTGTTGTCAAAAATTTACCTAGCCCTAATTCATAACGGGATTTTTTTTGTTATTTCACGAATGTACACAAAATGTAGCAAAATCAAAATGTACGTACATAAATTTAAGGATGAAGAAAAAGTAGTAGATCTAATACAATTGTAGTAAAGTGGTAGCGCTGGTCCCAATTAGCAAACGCACACCGGGGTATTAGTGTGAACGAAAACACGGAGTTTATAATTTAGGCGATTGTTGAAAATCTCGATATTATTTAGAAAATGCCGTTGATAGATAGGGCTCGCCTAGTACGACTTTCAATATTTTAAATAATTTTTTTTTCAAATTGCTATAACTTTGGGAAAATTCCAAAACTTTAAAATCTGATTCCAAACTTTAAAATTCGGCACCAAAACTAAAACTTTAAAATTCTGCACCATCGATTTCAATGTTAAACCAGAAGGGGAGTTGCCAGACTTCAGACCTTTTGTCCAAAACTTTGTCTAGCTATAGATTTACTAAATACAAAATTTGGCCTGGATCGCGTTGGGCATATTGATATTATTACTCGATTTCCAAGGGGTACATTTGTATGGGAGGTACCACAAGAGGAGTTGCCAGACTTCCAAGTAAAAAAGAGATAATTGGAAATTCTGTGAAAAATACTTTTTTTTTTTTTGCAAATAACAAAGTGTTTACTCGAAAAGTCACGGAATCATTGAAGTTGTTTCACAGTATCCGAAATTGCAGGAGGATGTTGGTTAAGGACTCTATTCCATTTATGGCTTGTGAGATCGCCAATAGAATATTGGTTTTCAGGGCATATTTACAATCGATTGACGTCCGTCGGAATGTTGTCTAGGATGTTCTCACGATACTACCTGAAGTCCATGCGGATGTGTTGAGAATGGGGATCAGCCAAAATGATCTGATGGTGAGGATGACTTGGCAGGCGACATGCCAACAGGAATTGTCTAGTCAGCAGCACAGTATGTTGTCTGACTGACAGCGTCCCGGTCTGTTCGTATTCATGATGTACATTCGTCATTTGAACACAACTCGTAGCAACACATACAGCTTTTTCTTGAGCAGTAAAATAAAAAGTGCATTTTTATAATATAAGTCATTTCATTCTTAGCACTCTTGCAGGGACTTTACTTCAACTTAGTCGAAAAATAGTTGTTTTGATACCACAAAATCTGAGTTCCACAGACGATCGCTGCTAAGCCGCCTTTTCGGCATGCATTCAATCCGGGATGCAAAATATATTGTTTCCACTAGCCCAATTGATTCAAATGAACTCATCCTAATAAATTTAGATTTTTTGGCAGAAATTAGGCCAAACAATTCCATAATTGGTATAAATGAAAAAAAAAAAAACGTCCAGAAATTAGAACTACCCCAGTCAGCATTTTGTAAAATTTTTAATCACATTCGATTAATTTTTGACTCCCCTGCTCGATTAAAACAAACATAAATGAGCTAATTTTCTAATCATAAAAGACTGTTTTGTCGGGAGAAAATGGTAACCTACCCGCGACTCTTCTTGATATAATTTGATATAATTTAAAACATTCAATTAAATTAATTTAAAATATTAACATAGAAATCTATTTGCACATAAAAAAAATAGAAATAACGAAAATTCATAGAATCGAGAATATATGTGTATATTATATTGGATTTCCGGATTAATTATTTGTTTATAATTTAGAGATAATAGTTTCTCAGCTTCTTTTTAACTGATTGACGACATTACATTATTATTTAAATTTGTACACCTTATTTAAATTTAATGCAAGGCTTGATCCGCTCCGCTTCACTTAACGATTCAACTGATAATAAACGAAACTTCACAACATTTCTCTACTGGACTCTTGCTTCACTAACAAAGCAAAAACAAAACACCATTACGAACTCTTTACGATCATCCAGATACTCGAAATATGAGTATGAAAAATCGATCACAAAACAATCACATTTTTAACAACTGAATGATCTTTTTGTGATTGTTGTATATTTTGTTGTTGTATACCCTATGAATCGCTTTGAAATCATAAAAATGAGTCATTTCCAGACTTTTTTCACTCGCGGCTGTTTTTAATCACATTTTGATCATCAAAAGTACTCGAAAAAGACTCAGTTAGATGATTTTTGACAAAACAATCTTCCAATTCTTGCTGGGACCCCTGAAACAAAGTAAGAGTGTACTGTAGTTTTTTTTTATTGATTATAAATGTTATTGAAGTAAACGTTTCAATCAAAAATGTCGATGTTTCCTAAAAAGTCGTCTATTCGATTGAATACTTTACCATAAATCTCAAGAATAATTGAAATTGATTAATTCGATACTGTTCCCATTTTTATTGGCCATATTTAATAATTTAAAGTATTTATAAGCACTCTGGTGTACTGCTGACTAGCCCTTACTTCCGCATGCAAACATTCCACAATTTGACACTGCCTTCAACCATGACGGGTCGTCTTTTAACTGACCTTTTGCTCCATTGCAAGCGGCAAGTATTATCAGAATACCTTTGACGATTCTTAACACATTTATTTTATTTAATTGCATGATATTTTCTTGGTTGGCTAATACTTGCTGACTGTGCCTATGTGTGCAATAAAACATGTTTATTTATGTGGACTGAATTAGTACTTAGTGGCTGATTGAAAACACTAGTAAACAAATGAAAGGGAATCGGTTAGGTCTCAGCTACTACTCTAAGATACATTTTCGTATGAAATAAGAAAAAACGGTGTCGATTTTAAGAACGAAAAGCTAGACCTTTGAAAACCTCAATGCGGCAGCAAGTAAATCGGCTCAAACTAATTGGATAGATCGAACGAATCCGAAGGCAACTGCTGGAAAATCACTCCACGTAAGTCATAGACGGGGAAGACCGTCCTGCAGGAATTGAGACCAAATTGGAGACACTGGAACCAAAGATTCACTAGTACATATTAGTGACTATGGTCGACAATTTTGCACAGGGTAGCCAATATACATAGCCACGTGAATATGCTCATTTTCTTCGAGCCTTTTAGTATTTTTGATATGCAAAAAATTATTTAGTTTACATTACATTGAGCTATAAGATATATTAAAACGTTTTTTTCTTTTTGGTATTTTAAGGCTCATTTTCTAAATAGTAAAATGAAATTGCTTCCTCAACAAAATCATTTAAATAATCTGTAGAGCAACTAGGTTTAGTCTCCCCCCAAGTATACTCCTACAGGCTGGATTTTTTCCTCTACGTTGACGATTCTGCAAAGAATTGTCCAGAATTGGATTCGCAAGCGCTTGAATAGTGGAATTGCAGCAATATTTACATCCAATACGACCTCGTCGTGGTTTTCCAAAATATTTTCAAGTTTCCTTCAAAAAGAGAATTAGCTTCTTGGGGACAAATTTCTAACTGAGGATAGTCCTTTGGATAGACCTTCTTCCTTTAGGATCGATAACATCTTTTCCAAACATTTTGTAAAATTTATCCCTCAACGTCAATTTTGGAACAGCTATATCTTCAAAATGTTCCAAGAGGTAACTTCCCCCCCCCCCCCCAAATTCACTGTCTTTATGTTCACATTGGAAATTCCTATTTCTGTATAATGTGATTTGTTTTTTAAACAAGTCTTTTATTATAACTTTTACTCATTCTTTGTGTGTATTTGTATGAAATATTTCGAATCTCATTTCGTTTACAAACAGAGAACCGAGTCGAACCAACGAGCTGCGGCGGAAATAATAATGAAACTCGAACTATTGAAGCGTTCGTTGAGAATTTCACCAGAAATACACTAGAACAATGAATAAAACCAGTGAAAAAGTTGCAGTCGGGTAAACCGACTTAGATATACCCTCACCCTCAGTAAAAACATACAAGTCTCATACTCATAAGTATCGGAAAGTCAAATGTGACCGTGGCTACCATCATTTGATGTAACATCTCATGGAATGTCATAATAGCAACCTAAAATACTATAGAAATGCTATAGAAAAAAATATTGGATGGTACATTTGTATGGGAGGTACTAGAAGGGGAGTTGCCAGACTTCCAAGTTTTTTTCCAAAATTTTTTTCAGCCATATCTTTACTAAATACAGAATTTGGGCAAGATCGCGTTGGGCATATTGATATTATTAGACGATTTCTAAGGTGGGCGGGATGGTACATTTGTATGGGAGGTGCCAGAAGGGGAGTTACCAGACTTCCAAGTTTTTGTCCACATTTTTTTCCAGCCATATATTTACTAAATACAGAATTTGGGCAAGATCGCGTTGGGCATATTGATATTATTAGACGATTTCTAAGGTGGGCGGGATGGTGCATTTGTATGGGAGGTGCCAGAAGGGGAGTTGCCAGACTTCCAAGTTTTTGTCCAAAACTTTGTCTAGATATAGCTTTACTAAATACAAAATTTGGGCAGGATCGCGTTGGCATATTGATATTAATACACGATTTCTAATGTAGGCGATATGGTACATTTGTATGGGAGGTACCAGAAGGGGAGTTGCCAGACTTCCAAGTTTTTGTCCGAAACTTTGTCTAGCCATAGCTTTACTAAATACAGAATTTGGGCAAGATCTAATTGGTCATATTTATAATACTACACGGTTTATAATTGGCGGGATGGTACATTTGTATGGGAGGTACCAGAAGGGGAGTTGCCAGACTTCCAAGTTTTTGTCCGAAACTTTGTCTAGCCATAGCTTTACTAAATACAGAATTTGGGCAAGATCTAATTGGTCATATTTATAATACTACACGGTTTATAATGGGCGGGATGGTACATTTGTATGGGAGGTACCAGAAGGGGAGTTGCCAGACTTCCAAGTTTTTGTCCGAAACTTTGTCTAGCCATAGCTTTACTAAATACAGAATTTGGGCAAGATCTAATTGGTCATATTTATAATACTACACGGTTTATAATGGGCGGGATGGTACATTTGTATGGGAGGTACCAGAAGGGGAGTTGCCAGACTTCCAAGTTTTTGCCGGAAACTTTGTGCAGTTGTACTTTTACCAAATACGGAATTTGGCCAAGATCGGAGTGGGCGTATTGATATTATTACACGATTACTAAAGTGGGCGAAATAGCAGATTTGTATGGGAGGTACCCGAAGGGGTGTGGCCATATAGCCCATATGCAATCCCATAAGCAGTTTTGGGAAAATATTAAGCCTTGCCAAATTTCATAGTGATTGCTTAACTCTTTCGAAAGTTATCGTGCGTACCAGCAGGACAGACGGACAGACGGACAGACGGACATGGCTCAAACGATTCAGAAAGTCATGAATCGAATTTGGTTCAAAGACACCTGGGTTCTAATCTGAATATTTCTATGTGTTACACTTTTGAGCCGTATCAAATGATATATACCCTCCTACCCGTAGGGTGAGGGTATAAAAAGCCCAATCTGTATATGAAATACAATGTAAAGGAAATGACAATGAGAAGGTAGACATGAAGAAACTGGCATTGGGGAGTTTACGGACACACAATTTATCAACGAATATACTTGTCGAGTAACAATCCGGAATCAAAGCAACTGTTAGACATTGATAATGGGGAAATTTCAGTTGATGCTTCCACAGGTCTCATTAGGCGTCCACCTAT
The DNA here is from genome assembly GCA_958296145.1 of Hydrotaea cyrtoneurina. Classification (NCBI taxonomy): domain Eukaryota; kingdom Metazoa; phylum Arthropoda; class Insecta; order Diptera; family Muscidae; genus Hydrotaea; species Hydrotaea cyrtoneurina. The sequence continues at coordinate 67,550,482 of OY282515.1, forward strand.
TTTTTTTTTTGTCAATTCTCAACGTCAAAAGATTTAATAGCGAGATTTCCCGTGTATTGAAGCAAATTATAACCAAATATCAATTCAAATCGGTGGCCAATTGTATTTATTTCAGTCGATCGATTCTATTACAGATCCAAATGAAGTCGTCAACTATCCGACTGAATTCCTCAAATCACGGGATTTTCCAGGAATGTCGCCGCACAATTTGCATTACAAAGTAGAATCGGTACTGATCATGTTACGAAACCTGAACTGACCAAGAATTTGTAACGGAACAAGACTAGCTGTATCCTGATTCCAAGGATACCAATAATTTCAAATGACTTGACGCTCCAATTCATGCGTGCCCAGTAAATCAATTCGCAATGACGACTTAGAAATCGCAAGGCCAAACATTGCAAGTCTGTGGAATAATCCTCGATTTCCCTGTTTTTCACATTGACATGCTCGACAGACGGTAAATCAGGTTTATCAGCTAGCTTTGCGATGATTTTATTGCAATCATAAGCAAATTTTTTCCAAATAAGTAATTTCAATTTGTTTCTTTACAAGAAATTTGTTATCGATGCAATGTACGTAACTAACAAAGTGAGCCGGGTTAGTTAAGTCAACATTTTTCTAGGTAGGGCGAAGTCTATCGGGCCAGCTAGTTTTTAATAAAAATATTTCCACCAACTGTCACAAATGTCTAGGTAGTTAAGATGTGCAGCAATTTTAAATAATCAAACCACGAGGATTTAAACACAGAATTAAAGTAAATCCAAGTAGGGGCCACGGACTTGTCGATGAAAGGTAAAATCCTCCATCCTCATTTTAATTATAAAAATGGAAATTTTTAACTCATTGTCGAATTATCTTTATAGTGCGTTGTCCGGTCACTCGGCCATTTGACAATGAACGGATAAGAGAATAACACAATTTCTGTAAACTAGTGTAATTATGCCACTTTGGTCGGAAAAGCATTACACATCTTTCGTTACACCACAACATTCGTGCAAAAATAATATCCAGTGTGAGCGGTTCATTTATAAATTGATATTCTATGACGATTATCGACTTAGAGTAGTGCTGTTACAGTTTTAAACTGGCCTTGAATATCAATATCCATTTTATCATTCGGAGATTCCATCATTCAAGGTTATGGCGATAAGACTTATGCATTTCCTTTGACCGGTTATACGGCGCCAGGAAATTAGGTCCTACGAACATAGAGTGAAATTGAAAACGAAATTAGCCCCAAATGATGAGGTCTTTGCTCCTATAGTAAGGCAGTTAACGATGAGAATGTTTTCAATCATTGCCGGATCAAACAAAACAAGAGTTCGTCACTACGACATCAATGATGCTTTTCTACAGGAAGATATTTATATGCGGCAACCACAAGGATATGAAGTTGAGTCAGACGAGTGATTTCTCGTTTGCAAGTTACAAACAGAAACTATTTGACTGTGTGAAAACTGCAGGTTTTACTTTAAGTGCATATACTCGTACATGTCTAGTGAAACAGTAAGGGCGAAATTAAAATATTTACATATCGTCTATGTAGAACAAAAACTCATCATCTACATTTTCATATTTTTGAGTTATAAGGTTTTTTATATAAAAGTTATCATTAAAAATCCAATATTTCGATAACAAATATTTTGAATACCACAATTTGTTAATTATTAAATAAAGGGGTTTTTTTTATTGAGGTATACAACTTCGAATTGAAATAAAACACAAGAAAATCATTTTAATGTCCACCAATTTGGCTTTATTGGAAGGATAATTTAATGCCATTAATGTTTAAATATGATTTCGGGCATGTGGCCGCCGCGGCTGGCTCGAATAAAGCCAATTCTACAGGTCCAATTTCACTGAACAAAATTTTGTGATGAAAATCAGCATCGAGATGAATCTCATTTTCGGCCCATACACCAAAATCACGACGCATTGCATGGTCTCGCGGCTTTAATTCTTGCACAAGCTAGATCTTGTAAGGTCGCAAGCCAAGATCTTTGCGCAAAATCTTCCATAATGTTGATGGACAAAGCTCCAATTGCTGTGCACGGTGGCGAATCGATTCATTCGGACGGAGCTTGCGGTGAACTTCGCGAACTGAACCATTACTTTCGAAATAAATTTGCACGATTTGCAAGCGTTGTTCTTTTGTCAACCTGTTCATGATGAAATGGCAAACCAAACTAAATATTAATCACTTGACAGCTGACAAAATGGCGGCCAGTTAAAAAAGTGATGCCAACTTAAAGTTCTATACCCCAATAAAAAACACCCTTTACAACATTTTATCCACCAAACATTTCTGCATAAGTTGTATACTGTTATATCGACAAAAACCTTAGGTAGATAATGATGTTTTCTTCACAAATTGTATCGCAAGCTTGCAGTTAGTGAGTTATAAAAAAAAAAAAAATCTTAGTAAATAAAATAGATATGCGCATATCGATAAGCGCAAAAAATAAACAATGGAAAATTATGAAATAAAATGCAATAAACTCATTTTTCGCAAAAGTGTAGTTGATGACTTTTTCTTCTACATAGACGATATATTCTCGTATATGTGGATGATATATTTATTACTGTAAAAGATGAAAGACTGAAATTTTGTCACATGATTTTGTTTCACTTTAATTCATATTTTAAACTCTTGACAAAATCGTAATGAAGTGTACAAGTCAACCAAACTTGTTCTGATTGTGGAACAACAAATCTATCCATAAACTTCCATGATTTATTACATTCACTTCAATTTAATTAAACTAATTTTCATTGTATGGTTTACAAAATGAATTTTTATTCAGTATTTTTTTAAAATAAACGCCATGGCTTGATATCATTTCATTGTATGGTTTACAAAATGAATTTTTATTCAGTATTTTTTTTAAATAAATGCCATGGCTTGATATCATTTCTCAGCCTATTCACGTCTACTTTCTTAAGAGATCCGCATGTAAAAGATCCACAATTGGCCACCGTCTTGGTGTTGTAAACTCCTGCATTCGAACCCACCAGGAAAAAATTGATCAACCATAGAATTGAAATTAAGAATTTTGTAAAATCCATAGCAGCTAATGATTGGAGAAAGTACTAAACGACAAATAATGAACGTCCGAGTGGATGTGGACTTTAGAGCAAACATTTCGGCTTATGCATCACAAAATTCCCAACATGGGTGGGAATACCATAAGAAGAACAATAAAAACCACAAAATCTAATAACAGCGACAAGTGATGACAAATGTTAAAAATAAATGATGATACCTTCTTACTGACGGGACGGTCAGTGCATTTTTGCATCAGATAGGTTTGTGACCTGAGGACTGGAGGTATGTACTGATGGAATGTCTCCATTACGACGACATCATGGACTTAGTAGCGATGGGTATTACCCATACAACACAAACATTGAACAATAACACCTCCCCTTACGGGTGACTCCGGAACAACACACATCAGCACGCAACAGACTACATGCGTTTGGCGGCTATTCTACGGCATCGGGTCTTCGAACGGCTGTGTACACAGCTAACTCAACTATAATGCTCTCAGTCTCCTCCTATTTAACACCTTATACAAGTCCGATCAAGCTCTAAGGTCTTACTAAAGTAATAAGTTATACCCATTGCTACTAAGTCGTAATAGAGACATTCCATCAGTACATCAAAGACCTCTCTGATGCAAAAATGCACTGAGCGTCCCGTCAGTAAAAAGCCCAAGCTCAGAGCAAAGACGAAGTTTGAACGTTTACGGTACCAACAAAGTCGGCTTCACTTATGTATTCATACGTTACTCGCCCTATGTCACTGTCCGTCCATCTCGAAACAAGACACTCATCTACGAGTGCAGTGCAGGAATCTAGTCAACCGCAGGTATTTGACCTCAGTCGCATACTGGAGACTAAAGTTGCGCACGGCCTTGAGACTAGGTGGCTCAAAACAATATTCCCAAATGTAAACAAACTTTTAAAATAAAACGCAATTATCTTATGAATTGATTCATTTATTTGTGTTCATGTCTTAGTTGTATTCATCTTTTTTCCACATACAAATCTTCCAGAGTTTGTTATGGTGTATGCAATAGAGGTGGTCAAGTTTGAATGTCCATTATGCCCAAATAGAACTTCCAGTATCCCGATTCCCGAAGATAGCGAAATTCCTATCATAGAATCCACAATACTTTGCATATTTTTGATGCGATCATTTCTTTGCTGATGTGTGAATGTCTGCGACAGTAATGCGATTCGATGCCACCGATGCACAGTTTTGGTGATTTCATGTTTCGAATGAGTTTCACTGGCGACTTAAAACTGCCATCAGACGATATGTTTTTTTAACATATGTACTGTCACTTTTTGTATCCATATGTAATTGCATGTGTATTTTCGTATGACATAACCTCTAAACGTAAATAAAAGCTGACTTTTTAATGTGAATTTTTCAAAAACAGCTCTAATCGTTCTAATCGAAAAAAAAATTACATATGTCTTTTCACATGTATTTTACATATGCAATGTTTCATATATATCAGACGATGTGTACAACTATTACAGCTGGTGAATTTGACAGTACATATGTAAAAAACATATCGATTCGTACTTAAATCAAGACTGTTTAAAAAGTAGCCCGATGTGAGTGTTGGCCTGATTTTAGGCTGAAGTTTTGTGATGTTTTGTGACAAATAAAAACAAACTTTTTTTAGATGGTCCATCGCTTCCCAGTTTTGTAATCAAATTTCAGAGAAGGTCAAGAGTATTATATTGCTGCCATTCGTTACGCGGAATATGCGTTGCGACAAATTACTATGCGCGAGGAGAAACGCAGCGAATTAGTCCTCCGGAGATGAAAAATCCTCAAAGGAAGATGGACATTGAAGTCACCCAGCTACTACATTTTCACTGTCCGGTTTGAAATAGTATCGGAAAGGGCGTCGAAGCCATTCAGGGTGGACACCCGTTTCGGGATTCTGGAATATTAGCTCGACCATGGACAACTAAGCAATAAGAAGAGAGGACACTAGAGGCATCCAGCCCATTCTCTGCAATGTCGGGAACAGCACCAAGGTGTTAGCAAATGCCGACGACGTTGTGCTAATGGTAAAAGGAAATTGTTTGCCAACAATCCTAAAAGGACTAATAGCCTATTCACATTTGACTACAATGCCGGCGTTTGCTCTCTTGAGACGATTTGCACCACAATCACACTAAAATTACACATATTTCCATACAAAAAAAAGGAAATATTATGCTCATTTTACTGTAATTCATTTTAAATCACAGTAAAAACGAGAGAGAGCACAGTGTTGCACTGCAATTGTAGTTAAAAAAAGGAGTAGAATGAAAAAAATGTGCATTGCTGGTTCATAGCAAATGTCAGAAAAATAATGAAAAAAATTTGTTTGTTTACCTTTCGTTGTTTGCTTTGTGCTTTGATTAAAAATTAAAAGTTTAGAATAATTACAAATTACAATTAAATGCATTTTATTATAAAAGTTTTTCTTTATTTCAAAATTTACGTTTCTCTTGTTTACAATGAAATCAAATTTGCAGCAGAAATGAGGGAAATGAGACAAATGTCAGACTAAATACCGAAATTTGCAAAACCGTAATGTGAACACTATGATTTAAAAATCATCTCAAGAGAGCAAACGCCGGCATTGTGCGGAAACGCAGTCAAATGTGAATAGGCTATAAGACAAAAACTGACTCATGTCAATGTCCGGGTCCACGGGAACGTCGATTCACACACCCTGGAAGCTGGTTGCTTAACAACCTTGAACAGCTGAACTCTTGTATCCATCAAAATCCACACGAAATTTTTCCACATTGCGTTATTACATGTAAATGTTTAGTAGCAGTTTTACCAGAACTGTTCACCCTGTTCAGAATCCTGCTTCAAAAGACGTAACTGTTTTTTATTATCATTTTTACTAGAAGTCTGCATCAAAAGAGATAAAAAAATAAAGATCGATATTGAAAATTTTATTAAAATTTCGACAGACTCCTATATTGCGACTTTGTCTGGCTTTAGGTCTGTTGGTGGAAAACACTGGCTAATTATTAAGTGCCGTTAGTTCAACTGAACTCTCTGTTATCTGGTGGACTATATGTAATCCGTTTAGAAGTACGATTTTACGAGTTCATGTGCTCATAGTTTGTTTATTATTGCAGAACTGATGACCACAACACATAAATAGTACTTTGATAAGTACGTGGGTATACAGACAGAAAAATTAGTAGTCGGAAATTAGTTTGGACTACAAATATTCCAGTGTATTAGTGGTCTTAAGTCGCAATACATTTTCCATATGATTAATTACTGTATCTTTTCTAAATTTGTTAGATAAACTAAAGAAAGTATACACATTATTAGTTGTCGCAACCAAAACACTTACGTATTATTTTCCTCAACATTCCATTAAGAAATGTCTAGTAAGGAAACTTCTCTGATTTCAGTGAGCTGGACTGTAAGCAAAATGGTAGAGGCATCTAAAAAAATATTCTCGTATTTAATTGTGACAACCAATGTTCTTACATATTTTCTATCAGGCAATAGAAAGGACATTTTTTTAAATCAACCGAATAAACCGAACGAAAGCTGCAGAATGTGTAAGAAAAATGGTAGAGGCAATACAAAAAATATTTTTTTTTCCAAATCAATGTTTTGTAGAATATTTGCTACACCCGAACTGTATGTGCTTCAATTAAATGTCATAATAAACATAAAAAGACGAACTTTGAAATAAAAAATTAATTGCAAAACTGTTAAAATATATGAGTTACAGTTCGACAAAGTCAAAAAATAAAACTACATTTTTAAAATTCGCCTAAAATCAAAAAAGTTAGGAAATATTTCCAATTGTCCGATTTTGCATACAACCATTTTCTTTTACAGAACTCAATAATATCAATAGTTAAAGATTTTTGGCCGATGGATTTGGATTAGGGACCAATGTTCGGCGTCAAGGTGTCTTCCACCTTAAACATAATAACGCTGATGTCTATTATTCTGTTTTGGAAGAAATAATGACTAATGATGGGAATCTCCATTAAAAGGGAAACAATAAAACTGAAATCAGTGTACTTCAAATTGCTGGAAAAGTTCTCTCGAAGTCTAACGATAACGGATCGTATTGGATGGTACCCGTGGGACTTTGATAATACAACTGCCAAAGACAGTTCGATATGAACACAGCTCTCTGTGTATCGCCAAAAATTAGGACATGTGTAAAGGAAATATATTTTTTGTATTTAATAACATCTATTTTTTTTATATTTTTTTAAAATATTCAATCAATATTTTGGAAAATTGTCAAATTTAGAAAAAATAATGTCAAAATCGTCGTATACACAAAATGGACGTATTTTTGTTTAAAACAGGAAAACAACGACTTTTTTTTTTGCCAATTTATGGGATAATATTCTGGTGTAATTGTGTTTTGACCGTTTTTTTTGTATTAAAAACAGTTACATGTTGTGCATTATTGTCAATTAATAAATCGTGATTTTAAAGATGATTTTCGATATTTTTCTTCTGTGTCGCAGAGAATATGTGTACTCAACTGGTAACAAATTAGATGTAGGTGTAATGGCAGTATGAGTGACGGTTTGGAGAACCATAAATCCACATATTTTACAATTACAATTACTTAAATCATTGCTATTCAAAGGGACTAAAGGCAAAGATTGAAAATAATTTTGTGATCAAATTTAAAAAAAATTATTTCAACCAAATCAGACAAGTCGTCTGCGAGTTGTAACAATGTATGCAATGTTCGGTTTGATCTCGATATGACCACATGGAAATCACTCCTACAAGACCGGGGTTTGTGTGATATTCTACTAAATATTACTTAAGGATAATCAGATATAACATACAACTACTTTGAGGCTCGTTACTTGGAAACTACACTCATAGAAAAAGTATGAACAAACGTACATGAGCTGACAACATACGGTCACGAAAGTCTATCGTTACACGTATGTGGCCAAATCGTCAAAGATGTTCCAATTTTGTCAACGATTTGTGTACAAATTGACAACAAGTTGTTCACAATTGGGGTACTATACTGACAACGAGTTGTTGATGATATGGCAACAGTACGTTGTCATATTTCCACCATTTGTTCTTGTTTTGCAACGCAAAATCCCATTCAAATCAGTTTAAACAATTTATTTTATAATTACATATGACAAAAAAATTATATACATATATTTAATTCTAAACCAGTTTTTTTCCATTGTTCATGGGATATAAATGAAATGAAAATTACCTTCGATAAAATTCTGGATGAAATGAAGTTTAATGTTGGCGGCGACTTAATTGCTTCGGTTTTAGTAGTTGGGTCCGCAACAGTCGACGTCGATGTTAGTGACGCATCTTCTACGACGATCTACAAAATATAACATTATGGTTTGCACATTTAATTATAACTGAGAATTTTGCCAGGAAAAAAGTATATTGTGAAACTCTGAGCGAAGGATATGACAAACTTCTATATGTAATTTGTGAGGCTGAAATAAAAAAAAAATAAATATGTATGTGTAATTCAATATTGCAAACGACTAACTTACCCTTTAAGCAGTCGAAAATTGCTCATCTCTTTCTTCTTCAGGAAATTCCGAATTTCCTGATGGACGAAATATTCATTGACCTCCACGTTATTGCCGATTTCAACAAATTCGGCAAGAATGTTTTCTCCGCCAAGAGCGTTCCTTCCGCAATTTTCCATATTTTTAATTATTGTCGCAAACAAAACAATAGCATTAAAAACCAATGCCGAGTAATGTTGACGACGATGATGCCGCCGGCCTTATATTGTAGTCGACGGCTATTATTATCGATTTATAATTTAAATTTCAATCCATAAATAGTTATATAATGATTTGTTTATTTGTATTTGTTTATATTATTTGTGAACACATTAATGTTTTTGTGCTTCTTACAGCTTTCTAAAACTTGCTCCGTTGTATGGAAATGTGGCCATTTTAGGAACATTTGTGCTTGAATTTTGTCAACGAGCGTTCACGTACAATTCGAGAACCCAACACGTTACAATTGTTCACGATCGTTGATGATTTTTGAGCGTGTTTTTTCCTTCAGTGTAGGGAAAAGCATTGAGTTCGATGAATTTACAACCGATAGTTTATTTATCTGTTTATTTAAATCAATTTTACAAATTTCATTTTAAAAAAATACAAAAAGACAGGGTAACCATAGGAGACCATATTACTATATTTCTTTCAGTGTAAACTTCAGTTAGATTTCTATAAATCATATCATCATCTAAATATACGGCGTCCGCTTTGTTAGCGGTTATATGACTAAAGGTTATGATTCATTGAATGCTTTCTCTGCTTGACCATTCACGCGAAGCATCACCATTGGCAATCAGTTGCATTGTGACCAGGAAGGAAGGAATACAAACAATAAATTTAAACATGAAGACAGCATTTCAATTGTTGGCCATTTTATTCCTAACGATTTTTATGCAGTTTGCCGAAGTCACAGGAGTTCACATACAGCCAGTTCCTATTGTTTTGCGGAGAAATTGTGGCAAGTATGGATGCAACAGAGATGTATGTGGCAAATACGGATGTGGCGCTTCATATGAGAATTCGGACACAACAGAATAAAATGAAAGTGAACAGATCGAATTGTATGTGAATTGTAAATAAAGAACAATTATAGTGATTTTAATTGGACGGTAAAGTTTCAACTTCTTGGTAGTCGATCATCGAAATCTTCCCGTGACTATAGAGATAGGTGTCCCTTTCGAAATTGTGGCGATTATAAAGCGTTTTTTTTTTTTTGGAAATTAAATTAATAAGAAATGAGAAGACAAACTGGGTAATTCCAAAAATGTTCGACCCAGTGTGAATTTTGACCCTCTTCGATTTGAATGAAATAAGTAGTTCGGGAAAAATATTAACCCATGTACAATTTCAAAGCGATTGTTTAACTCTTTCGCAAGTTAGTGTCCGAAACTTTGTCCAGCTGTAGCTTTAATAAATACAGAATTTGGGCAAGATTGCGTGGGGCATATTGATATTATTAGACGATTCCTAATGTGCGCGCAATAGAAGATTTGTATGGGAGATCCAATCTTGATCTAAATATAAGGGATTTCGAGCGATTTGCCGACATTTGCCTGGTGTTCCGGCATGTACTGGACCCAGACTACTATTCTGAGCTTGAGCTAGGGGCATACCTACGTGTTCCAAAACCGATGGAACTTGTGAGGTTGTCCCAAATTGGGCCAGCTCCTCAGCTCTATCATTCCCAGCAATGTACCTCTGCCCGGCACCCAAATTACCTCGTTCAGAGATGAACGGCAGTTATGGGCAGTTTCATGAATACAGTTTTTCAACCACAAAAATAGAAAAAAATACGGGCCAAAAATGTTCAATTACTGTCGTAATTGAAATTAAGCTTGGAAATCAATTAATGTTGTAATTGAACATAGAAATTCTTGGCGAAATGTAAATGTAAAAAATAGTAAAAAATCAATTACTTATTTAAAATTTGAGTAATTGAATTCACAACTTTTGTAATTGGAAGAAAATCAATTAAAAAAGTAATTGAATTGACGAATTCCATACAAACTTCGTAATTGATTTCAAAAACATGTTTTTTCTGTGAGCTTGGCTGACAGAGTAGATGTTGATGCCTGTAGCGGTTACGACGATACGTCCCAGCCACTGAGCAACTCCACCGATCGCCATGATTTCGGCCTGAAAAACGCTGCAATGATCTGGCAGCTCCAACTCCAGTTCCTTTGAGTGGATGCCGAAGCCTAATCAACCATCTAGTTCCGAAACTAATACATTTTCTTTTAGCTGAGATACGTCCCTTCCATTTCTGACGGTCGGGAATATGCGTAAGGAAGTTCTTCACAAAACCTGCAATGCAGTCCGTTTCTCATGTGAATTGTTGTGGGTTCCGTAAAGCCGTTCCATTACCAATGGATCTGTTGGACCGGTGCGATGATTTTCTAAGGTGGATTGCAGACGCTGTCGCCATTTGTCTGCCCAGTATATCATGTGGTATCAGGTGAAGAATGGCGTCTAGACCTGCGGTTGGGCCTCCGTAATACATATCAATGCTAATCGCTGGACTTTTGATAAGAGTCTCAAGTAAGTAGTTTTTTGTTTTAAAACATGATGAGTTAATAATTTCCTAGAACAACTAACGGGTTATGTTGCCATAAAGACATAAAAATAGTCGAATAGTCGAAGTCCTTAGGTGTGCCCTGGCTATTTGAAATCCAGTTCGGAAAAAGGATCGTGTCACCGCTCACAGTTTAAAACTAACATACGACTGGCGTTATTAGGGCCACTTTGCTTGAATTTTAAGTGAAAGTTACTGCTGATATGTGGATGGTTACTGGCTATAATAGGACAAAGGGGGGTGGCAATGCCCAAACATCATTTAATTTTGGTTAATACAGTGTAACTTCCATAAGTTGAATTTTCCTTAAGTCTAAGCACTTGTAGTCGCAGTTATGGAGACAAATTCACCTAAATAATTTTGTAAGTAAGTCGATCTTGTCTACGAGTTAACGTTGGTTCGACTTATGGAAGCGTGACTGTATGTTATTCTTATTTAAGAAAAGACTTCCGTTTTTGAAGGTGCCATGCCCCCTATAAAACCATATATATCGCCCTTAATGATGTAACGATTGTCATTGAATTTTCCCAGAGAATTATGATATCATATATTGGGTCCTAATTGTGCGAAGGAGCGTGTCTTCGGCCATACATCTCTTGAACTGTTACAAGACATAAGGATTAGATTTGGTTTATATGATTTTGGAACATATCTACATCCGGGAAAAACCCACAGCAATAAACCGAAAATATGAAAAAAATCGTATAAAATGTGGTACAAGTTCTGCATTAATCAATTTGTAATACATCATCTATGAAATTGAAAAGCGATTTAAATTCAGGCGATATAAACATTTATTTAATAATTTTCTTCTTCTTTTTTTTTTTAAATATAATTATATTAATTCTATCCTTTTTTGATAATAACGTTACGGTCCACTGGCGTACTATTTGAGTTATCACTACTTATCATAGTCCTGGAGTAAGGGGACAGTATTTGTCTGCCGACACTCGGGGCGATCGGATTTTGCACAAGTAAATAATTAAGTGTGAACGATTCTTTGAGCTACGTCTTTTGTTTCGTAAAAATTGGACACACCGCTCCACATGCTAACTTGCAACAATTTCTCTTTGCTTTCAGGTGGAATGGAGATGAGATGCTGACAAAAATAAGCGACAACAGCAAAGTAAAATATATACCCTCCTACCCGTAGGGTGAGGGTATAAAAACAATCGAAAGACTTTCATTTTGCAGCCACAGTGTGTTCTTCCTAGCGATTAAACTTGAACTGATCGTTAATGTAGGGAAGCGTGTGTTGGTTTAGACCAAACAATGAATAGGCAATAGGCAATATATTCATATTTCTGTATAAGTTTACACAAATTATTGCAATTATTGCCCTTGACCAAATGTTCGCTATCGAACCATTTACGAACGTGTTGCGGTTAGGCAAACTTATATGCGTTGAAAGCGAAGGTTGGTAGTTTCTAACGTTCCTTTAGTCAATTATTCTGAGATTCCCAAGTCAGCTAATAAATACTCTGACTCATTCTGGCGACATCTGAGTGTTTCTTCCTATCATTATGCTCTTCGCATGTCTTGTACCACTTCAAGTCGGATTGTCCAATGCCTAAGCCACGAAATCGATTGTCCAATGCGAAATAGATGTACAGTTAAGGTAATCTAGTCCACTAGTCTTACACTCAAAAATATATTCTAAATGTTGAAACGAATATTGAATTTTTGCGAAAACAATTGACCCTTTGACCACCGAATTCGTTTTAACCATTACAAATGGATGTAAGTAATCACCATCTGTAGACGTTTTAAGTGGTTAAAGGTTTAAGAATGGCTAATGTTGGACGGTGGCGATTACACTTTCCAACCCGCCAAACAAAAATCCTGGTAAATCCTGACAACCTGTTTTTTATACACTCCATCATAGGATGGAGTATATACTAAGTTTGTCATTCCGTTTGCAACACCTCGAAAGAGTGATCTGCGACCCTATAAAGTATATATATTATTGGTCAGTGTAACATTCTAAGACATTCTAGCGATGTCCGTCTGTCCGTCTGTCCGTCCGTCCGTCTGTTGTCTGTTGAAATCACGATAGAGCGCGAACGACTAACCCTAAAAAGCTGAAATTTTGTAGGAAGATGTTTTTTGTCCATAAGCAGGTTAAGTTCGAGAATGGGCCATATCGGACCAAAGGGGGAAAAGTTCTCCTTTACGGGACTAAATATATTCCGGCCATAATCAAATTTTTCAAATATTTTTTTTCACTACATCTAAGTTCTAAGTTTATATAATTTATAGATGGGGAAAAAATCCCAAAAATGGGCGTGCTCATGGGTTCCGTGGACCCTTGGGGCCCAAAAAAGGGCCCATGATAAACATGCGCATATGGGTATCGAAGTGCAACGAAATTTACTCACGAACCCAAATATGCCTTTATTTTCACAATTTTACTAAATTTTTTGATCTGGTTTCTGGGACTATCGGGTCACCAGCGGCCCAAAAACCGTCCCTTGACAAACATGGACATATGGGTATCGAAATGCAACGAAATTTTCTCGCGAACCCAAATATGCATTTATTTTCATGATTTAGATAAAATTTGTGATCGGGTTCCTGGAACTATCGGGTCACGAGCGGCCCAAAAACTCAGTTAGTTATACCCTCACCCTACGGTGGGAGGGTATATATCATTTGATACGGCTCAAAAGTGTAACACATAGAAATATCCACATTAGACCAGGTGTCTTTGAACCAAATTCGTTTTATGACTTTCTGAATCGTTTGAGCCATGTCCGTCTGTCCTGCTGGTACGCACGAGAACTTTCGAAAGAGTTAAGCAATCACTCTGAAATTTGGCATGGCTTAATATTTTCCCAAAACTGCTTATGGGATAGCAAATGGGCTATATGGACACACCCCTTCGGGTACCTCCCATACAAATCTGCTATTTCGCCCACTTTAGAAATCGTGTAATAATATCAACACGCCTAGTTGGATCTTCCCCAAATTTTGTATTTAGTAAAAGTAGAGTTAGACTAAGTTTTGGACAAAAAGTTGGCAGTCTGGCAACTCCCTTTCTGGTACATGCCATACAAATGTGCCATCCCGCCTGCCTTAGAAATCGTGTAATAACACCAATATGCCCAACGACATTTTGCCCAAATTTTGTATTTAGTAAAAGTATAGCTAGACAAATTTTTAGACAAAAACTTGGAAGTCTGGCAACTCCCCTTCTGGTACCTGTCATACAAATTTACCATTCCACCCATTATAAACCGTGTAATACTTTCAATACGACCAACGCGATCTGCCCAAATTCCGTATTTAGTAATGGTATAACTGGACTAAGTTTTGGACAAAAACTTGGCAGTCTGGCAACTCCTTTTCTGGTACCTCCCATACAAATGTACCATTGCACCCACTTTAGAAATCGTGTAATTATATAAACTCGATTAACGATTCTTTCCGAAACTATATATTTAGTAAAGCTTTAACTACATACAATTTTCTAGTAAAAACTCTGCTTTATATTCCGTCCTTTTTGTAAAATCATGTAATACAATATTTTTCTAAAACATTCGGTATTCTAGGTTGCTATTATGACTTTTCATCAGATGTTACATCAAGTGATGGTAGCTACTCACACATTTAACTTTCCGATACTTTGAAATATGAGACTTGTATGTTTTTAATGAGGGTGAGGGTATATATAAGTCGGTTTACCCGACTGCAACTTTTTCACTGGTTTTCTTATTTATTGACTTTTTAAGGATCCATGATGGAGGGTATATAAGATTCGGCCCGGCCGAACTTACTATTTGTCCACTTGTTTTTACTACCTCAGGGCGGTTTACTACCCAAACACATAAATCGCCACTCCAACAAAAGTAAAAGGCCACTTGTCACATTATTTTCAATAAACAAACGTATTAATTGGACGTCTTATGAAACGTATTAATTTTATTTTACAAATACACGCACATCTACGGCTTATTGCATTCCAGACCACAGCCAAATTTGCAACAATTTCCCTTAGATTTGAGTTGTTTCCTAAAATGTCCACAATTCGATAATCGGACACAGCTAATCAGAAGCAAAACAAACAATAACTTACACAGAAAAAAAAGACAACCACAAAATTTCAATGAAAATATTTGTACAAGAATTTCATCACTTCTCAATGAAAATTTGTCAAATATTGAAACGAAGTTTGATGAAATGTATCAACAAAACAATTCATCAAATATTTTGATATTTTTAATGAATTTTTTTGTTGATCCCATTTATCAAATTTCGTTTTAATATTTGATACATTTTTAGCATATTTACGAACAATTTTATCAAATGTTGAAAGAAATTTGATAAATTGAATCGACAAAAAATTTTATATTTTTTATGATTTGTATTTTGGTTATCTAATGTATAAAATTTACAATTTTTTTTTTGTAGATATGCGAATTTTTTCATCAAAAATATTTTTGATAAACAACCTACAAATTATTTTGTTGAATGTGAATGATTTCATCAAAAATATTTTTAATGAACGACATACAAATTTTTTTGTATATATAAAACTTTCTTCATCAAAGATATTTTTGATAAACAGTATACGAATATTTTCTTGAATTTTTTGTTTGAATTCGTGAATATTTTCATTGAATCGAAAAATTATGTTTTTCTGTGTAAATACTTTCATTCGGCGGCAATGTGTGGCTGCTGATCACGACAGTACTGAATCACTACGTTGTCTTGATATTCATTTTAATTGTCCATGCGCCTTATCTGTTTGCAATCTTGTTCTCGGTATTGCAATTTCATGTACCATTATAGCAGTTGATGTGCGGTTCTAAGTCTAAATTTAGACTTTACTTCAATCTGAATACAGACGGGGGAAAAACATGTATGTAGCGGGAACATGTGATTCGCTAGTTTATGTGTAAAGTACGTATTTTTGCATCCTCATTTGTATCCATAAGATGATTCTACAAAAATAGAAGGAAATGTCAGAGCTACATTCTGAACTTTGTTACAGGCAGTCAGACGTATGAAAGTGTCATTAGTGGCCGTAATGGGAACTCCTCCCATTTAGAGAGCTAAGCATGATATTCATATATTTGACACAGTAGTTACCATGAGATAATATATTTTGTGTTCTCTAATTATTCTGGATTCACATTCGGACCTGCACAAAACTCAATAACGAGACCTTGGCAATTTGTGCCGGATCCCTTTCTATGTGTAAAGATTGAATTCATGTTCTAAACGTCTAACGCCTATCTGGCTGATTCGTTTTGATTCATTCGGCCAACAGGACCTAGCCGGTGCAATCGCGGTATTTTGATGAACCTAATTGTGTTGATGTCGGGTTCGTTCGATTCCTTCTCGCATACTCATGTTTCAGCGTCATAAAGAAGCACGAGAAGAATATCGTGTTGAACAGTGTTGTTTTAGTTCGCCGTAAGATGGCATTCGACTGTTCCTGAATAGTTTGCTGAGCCCAACGTAGCACCAATTTGACGGCGCAGTCCTTCGGTTTACTGGAATCCATTGATGGAGTTGAAATAGACAAATTCCTCTCTGTTGTCGCGACGTTTACCTAGGAGTTACGCACCGGTAACCCCTAACTGCAAACGTTAAAATCCCCTCATCTATTCTCCCCTGAGTATGAAGAGTACTGCATTGTAATATCAAATCTGTTGTTGTCGTTGTAACAGCTCTGCTGCTCTTGGTGAACGTTCTTCTCTGTGGAATTCGACATTGACAATCGGTTGGCGTCCATACGGATGAATCGCTGATGTGGATTAGCCCAAAGGATCTGAATGCCAACAGGAACTAGTCTAGTCAGCAGCACATTATCTGGTCTGACTGACATCTGGACACTACCAGTAGCAATTCGCAGTGGAATATTCTGTGTCATTTGCAAGTTCTTCTATTACGTGTCGCTAAGGAATGTGATCCATATTGGAGCAGCATAGTTAACGATTTGGCGATCTATGGATTTATATGTGGCAATATATGTAAATCCATTTTTATCTCTCTCGAAAATAGTTCTACGAATGTTTTCTCTTATCTCTTATTACACTTAAATACATCGGCACACATTTTCAATGATTTCCTAACCAATCATTGGTTTATTGTGTGCTAAAGTCTTCCGTAATTAAACGATAACTACTGCTTACAGTACAGCAAACAAATCCTTGTTTAAGTAAATCAGGCATTTCTTCGTATTATAGGAATTCCCGTACTTGATTTTAAAACCATCCCATTAATACTTTTTTTTTTAAAAATAACCAACCACGAATCGTACTTATTTTTTTTAAGTACGATTTAAGTTCAAATTAAGAATATTCACCTTGAATTTAGAATCGCATTTTTCTTTCTGTGTACGAAGTTTTGTCTTGTCCTGCGATTCCTTTTCGATCTCAATTTTTTCCACTGAAATATTTTCGATAATCAACGTTGATATGTTTTTAGAACAACCACCAAATATTGTAGTACATATGGGAAATTCTTATCACTCACATTTTAATTATTTTTTAATCTATGAATTGAATATTTTCTTTCATGGGGAAGTATGACTTAAAGTAAAGTAACTCTGTAACTTGAACCGGTGCGATTCGTATCGACTGCATCTCAAGTCGTCTCACAGTTCTCCGCTTTGAAAATTTTGAACAACGGTGTTTGGGCAACCGCCCAGGCGATGACTAACCTTTTTCTTTTTTCGAAAAATGCTCCTTCAATACTCCGACAATAGAAAAAACTGTTTGAAATCCGTTTTCTTTTTTCAAATATTTAGTGTGACCAGATTAGACAATAGTTTTCATTAATACTTTATTTAAAAAACAAGTGGACAAATAGTAAGTTCGGCCGGGCCGAATCTTATATACCCTCCATCATGGATCCTTAAAAAGTCAATAAATATGAAAACCAGTGAAAAAGTTGCAGTCGGGTAAACCGACTTATATATACCCTCACCCTCATTAAAAACATACAAGTCTCATATTTCAAAGTATCGGAAAGTTAAATGTGTGAGTAGCTACCATCACTTGATGTAACATCTGATGAAAAGTCATAATAGCAACCTAGAATACCGAATGTTTTAGAAAAATATTGTATTACATGATTTTACAAAAAGGACGGAATATAAAGCAGAGTTTTTACTAGAAAATTGTATGTAGTTAAAGCTTTACTAAATATATAGTTTCGGAAAGAATCGTTGATCGAGTTTATATAATTACACGATTTCTAAAGTGGGTGCAATGGTACATTTGTATGGGAGGTACCAGAAAAGGAGTTGCCAGACTGCCAAGTTTTTATCTAAAAATTTGTCTAGCTATACTTTTACTAAATACAAAATTTGGGCAAAATGTCGTTGGGCATATTGGTGTTATTACACGATTTCTAAGGTAGGCGGGATGGCACATTTGTATGGCATGTACCAGAAGGGGAGTTGCCAGACTGCCAACTTTTTGTCTTAGTCTAACTCTACTTTTACTAAATACAAAATTTGGGGAAGATCCAACTAGGCGTGTTGATATTATTACACGATTTCTAAAGTGGGCGAAATAGCAGATTTGTATGGGAGGTACCCGAAGGGGTGTGGCCATATAGCCCATTTGCTATCCCATAAGCAGTTTTGGGAAAATATTAAGCCATGCCAAATTTCAGAGTGATTGCTTAACTCTTTCGAAAGTTATCGTGCGTACCAGCAGGACAGACGGGCAGACGGACAGACGGACATGGCTCAAACGATTCAGAAAGTCATAAAACGAATTTGGTTCAAAGACACCTGGGGTCTAATGTGGATATTTCTATGTGTTACACTTTTGAGCCGTATCAAATGATATATACCCTCCCACCGTAGGGTGAGGGTATAACTAACTGAGTTTTTGGGCCGCTCGTGACCCGATAGTCCCAGGAACCCGATCACAAATTTTATCCAAATCATGAAAATAAATGCATATTTGGGTTCGCGAGAAAATTTCGTTGCATTTCGATACCCATATGTCCATGTTTGTCAAGGGACGGTTTTTGGGCCGCCGGTGACCCGATAGTCCCAGAAACCAGATCAAAAAATTTAGTAAAATCGTGAAAATAAAGGCATATTTGGGTTCGTGAGTAAATTTCGTTGCACTTCGAACCCATATGCGCATGTTTATCATGGGCCCTTTTTTGGGCCCCAAGGGTCCACGGAACCCATGAGCACGCCCATTTTTGGGATTTTTTCCCCATCTATAAATTATATAAACTTAGAACTTAGATGTAGTGAAAAAAAATATTTGAAAAATTTGATTATGGCCGGAATATATTTAGTCCCGTAAAGGAGAACTTTTCCCCCTTTGGTCCGATATGGTCCATTCTCGAACTTAACCTGCTTATGGGCAAAAAACATCTTCCTACAAAATTTCAGCTTTTTAGGGTTAGTCGTTCGCGCTCTATCGTGATTTCAACAGACAACAGACGGACGGACGGACGGACAGACGGACATCGCTAGAATGTCTTAGAATGTTACACTGACCAATAATATATATACTTTATAGGGTCGCAGATCACTCTTTCGAGGTGTTGCAAACGGAATGACAAACTTAGTATATACTCCATCCTATGATGGAGTGTATAATAAATGTGACATTAGATATGTTTTTTTATTATTTCTTTTAATGACATTCAATGCCACAGCCATATTTGCAACAATTGCTGGCCGTTCTATATTCATCGAAGCCATTTGATATTCCGACACAAATAACGAGAATCGTTAAGAGTAAAAAAGAAAACAATTGAAAGGCTTTCATATTTGTGTTTCTCTCAATTTACTGTTGTCCGATGGCTGTTTACAATGGAACTGATTGCATTTACTTCAGTTCACTTCATTTATATGCGTTCATTTAGACAATTGCTGTGGATAGGATCGAACAATACAATATATCAAAGTAAAGATAAGAATCTGCGCTAAAAATATTGTGAACATGATCCTTATAAAAAAAAAAGGTTGACTAACAATGTCGTGCTCTTCAATCTCTGGCCACAATCCAGCAATCTCCGGTAAATGAAATGAAATACGTTACGAACTAATTCTCATCGACTCAATTGTTTGCTATCATCTTATTGGTTTCTAACGGGAAGAATTATAAATTGTTTGAGTTAGGGAAATAAAATGTGAAGATTGAAACAAAATAATTTTCTGAATGAATAACATGTTGTTTTATAACACTTCCTCTTCAGAATCGGAAGGCAAATAAAATAATCTGACACATTCGGGCCCCCAGCGACCCTTTGTCATTTTGAACATGTTTTTGATGGCAAAACTAGTTTTTTACTAAGTTCGATCGGACATTGAATTCAATTCATTCTATTTTTGATTTTTGATATTCAATTTTTCTTGACATTTTCTAAAGTTATTAACTTACGTTTCGTTTTATTTGAATCTCTACAAAAAAATTAAAAAAAAAACTGCATTCCGATATCAGCTGAGCTGTCGGCGGTAACGTTAAGCCATCATCCAAAAAGTTGTGATGCGATAACGGATGGGTGAATTATGGACCCGTTTCACAATTTAAGATGAAAGAACATTTTTATTTCGAATCCAAAAATACAGCAATCTATTAAACAATTGGACAAATTTGACCTGTTGGGACAAGTTAATGATGTGAAGAATAAAACCCGTGAATGTCGCTCAAGAACAACTGAGAATATTTTGCTGCCGTAGCCCAAAGTTGTGGAAGAAAACCCAAAGTTTACTTTCAACAAGACGGCGCTACGTGCCACACAAGCAACGAAACCATTGTTCTTTTACGGGAAAAGTTTCTCGAAGAGGTGATCACAATTGGCCAACGAGATCTTGTGATTTAACACCTTGCGACTTCTCCCTTTGGGGTCACGTGAAAGATAAGGACTACGCCAACAGCCCAGCGCCGATTCAAGACCTCACAGGTAGACCCATAATATATTAAACATTGATGTTGTGTTTTATCCAAACTACTTTGGTACAGTTGGAACCTTGTTGTTCTAAGGTCGCAACCTGTGACATAATTTTAAAATGAAACACATATTAATTGGATGAATTATTAAACATTTGACTTTATTTTTACAAATATATTTTTAGGACACTTGTGTCTACTGCTTCGGCTTGTTGCACTCTAGTCCACAGCCAAGTTTGCAACAGTTTCTCTTAGTTTTCAGATATTTCTTAAAATCGCCACAACTGGATAGTCCAAGAGAACTAATCAGAAGCACAAGAAAGAACAATTGAAATACTTTCATTTTTGTGACAATGCGATGGTGTTGCTCGTTTAATTCGATCTGATCTCGTCAGTATTGAATCATTTAGTTGCCTTTATAATAATTTTCAATCCGCTTTATCAATTTAAATGATGACGGGGAATCCCATATGGTACGCGCATCTGATTTCCTAAATAAACACAAAGTGCATATGTATGCTATGCGTTTTGTATATGCTGACCGCACAGTGATTCGTCTCCGTACAATAATGGAAAGTAACGTTAGTTAGAGTCAGTCGTGCGAATGCCATTTGGGGATCGCAAGGGGAATTTCTCTGCATTCAGTGAGCTGTGTATAATGTAATTTACATTGTTAGAAAAGAAATAGAAAATTATGGCTCAGACCCTTATTTTGATTTCGGTCGGACTTTGTCAGTCAGACACACTGACATTATCATTGTGGTTGACATTATGAACTCCACAAAACAGAAGAAGGGCAACTTCTGGCGGAAGTTATTAGAGAAGTGTCATTAAAATGTGTGATGGACCCCTTTCTATACGCGTAGATAGATGTTTCTGGTTTTTAAGCCGTGAATTTAGCTATAATAATTTTGTGGAAGCTTACATTTTCTGATATAAGGTTGGTACATTAAGGCCCAATTAGTCTTGACGGTTGACGATCAGCTGTTTGAGTTGGGGTTGCATTTTGCATGTGTTAGAGAGAGACAACTAAAATTGACGGCAGACTTCTGCAGGTTGCAGAATCAACCGTCAAGACCGATCAGCTGTTTGTTGTTATTGCTTTCACTTCGACATTTTGCGCGCGGAAATTGTTTATAAGTTGTAAATTAAATTTTATAGTTTAAAGTTATGAGTAATGTATTTATAAACGAAGTCAAGTTATATAACTTCGATGTATTACACTTAAAGATCCGACTGTAAATGCAGGAATTATAACATAAAATGTAAAAAAAAAAATCTATTTACCGTAGCTGTTGATCCAACCTTATTTTTGAAAAATTAAGTTCCAATGACCCCGCCGGATCATAAGCCGCACCAAACAGTCACCCGTTGAGGATGGAGAGGCTTCTCAACAATAACTCTTGGGTTTTCGAGCCCCAGATGGGACAATTTTGCTTGTTGACGTAGCCACCGAGGTGGAAATGGACCTCATCAGTCAAGATGGTTTTTCGATTGAATTCCGGATCATTTTCAGGCATTTCCAGGACCCAATCAGCAAAGACACGACGTTGCTGATGATCGGCCGGCTTGAGTTCTTGTGTTAACGGAACTTTATAAGCCTTATGACCCAAGTCTTTAGTTCAAAATCTGTGGTAATATATCTAGTCTCCATGGTCAATGCGAACTAAAACACTCCTCTCCACATCCAAAACTACAGCATTTCTGCCTCGATTTAATATGGTTTTAGGCATTCGACCTCATGAAAAAAACAAGTGACACAAGCAAAATAAAAAATAATTGAAAGACTTTGATTTTGTAGCGACCGTGGGTTCTCTCTACCGATTCAAGTTGAACTGATCGTTAATGTTGGGAACCTGAATCCAATCAAAAATATATATTTCTGTTACCTCTCTATATACGAGATTACATTCCAATTAGTAGTTTGTTGTCCTCATAATTATTTGGTTTTGTGTTCTATTTTATCCCCATAGAAATCCACAGATGAGTCTGTACGTGGTGATGAGTCAGTGAATCATCGTTATGAGTCAGTGTTGTTTGCTCCGCAATTGATCCGTATATTCCTTAGCAGATGAGTGGTCAAGTCTATTAAAAACCGAGCAGCCGCTGTAATTTAAAACAAGTGGAAAAGATTCACCACCTTCAGTAAAAACATATAATTTTCATACTCCAAAGAAGTCGAGGCCCAGAAGTTACCAGAAACTTCAGGGCCACCATTTTTGGATTTTACATCTGGCAAAATACCGAATTAAGGAAAAGTAAAATACATGGTTGCCAAAGTGGTCGGAATGGTGCACAAGAATGTGCGTGCAATCCCACAAATACTTATGGGGAAAACATAAAGCCCTGCCAAGGTTCAATGCCATTGGTCAGGCCGTGGTATGAGGAAATCTCTGGTCAGAAGTCATACCCAGATTACTGGCCTCTGTTCACTGACTACAGAGAAATTCCCCTTGTGCCCAGCATGGAATGTTAAAGGAATTGCATACACACAATTGCCTGCAACTTTAATCTCTGACTTTTACTTCCATTTGATGTACGTTCATTGTATGGACACGAATCACTGTGCGGTCAGCACACACAACAAAAATTAGGAAATCACACGCTCGTACTCTCGGGGCTTCCCCATCACAGCAATAATTTGTATTCAGATGGTAAAAAAAAATCCCGTAATCGACGCCTTAATTATCATTTGTGAACTGATAAGGCCGACTGACAATTCAAATGAATATAAAAACAACGAAATAATCAGAGTAGTGATCAGTTTGCATTTAAGGAGTAGCAGCAACCGATTGTCATAAAATGAAAGTATTTCAATTATTGTTTGTCTTGCTTCTGATTAGTTGTGTCGGATTATCGAATTGTATCGGTTTTAAAAAACAACTCAAAACGAAGAGAAATTGTTGCAAATTTGGCTGTGGACTACAATGCAATAAGCCGAAGCAGTAGACACAAGTGTACGAGTACTAGAAATA
Organism: Hydrotaea cyrtoneurina; assembly: GCA_958296145.1. NCBI lineage: Eukaryota > Metazoa > Arthropoda > Insecta > Diptera > Muscidae > Hydrotaea > Hydrotaea cyrtoneurina. The sequence goes on from OY282515.1 coordinate 67,574,505, forward strand.
TATTTGTAAAAATAAAGTTATATCTTTTACATCCAATTAATGAGTTTTTCAATTTAAAACTTTTGTTGGAGGACGATTTATTAAATCCATTTACATCCGGCCTAAAATGAGCAGGGGCTACAAAGTTCGGGAGAGTTCATAGGAGAGCGGTGATGATGATAGGGGATTGTAGGGTAACCAACTCTATTGTCTCCCTACAAATATCGCCCGATCGTATTTATTTATTTATTATTAATTACAATACAAAGTAAATTTATATTCTAATTTTTGGGTCAAGGGTAAACCGGGTGACACAGACCATATGTTTTTAGATTTTTGCAGCGACAGACCAAAGCCTCTGGTGGGAATCGAACCCACAACCAACACGCTGATAGGCAAGCACGCTACCAACTCGCCTACCGGGGCGCTTACCGATCGTATCTCTGTTCTATGGATATTTTGGTGGCATCTTTTCACACGATATGCGTAATCTGGCCCCTGACGTTAGTGTTTATCCAGGGTCTCTCATCCGTTAATTGAGAAATGGCCGCTTGATCGGACAACGTACTATAGAGAAAGTAATCTTCCAGCAAGTGTCTTTTCTGCCAGCTGTGACCAGTGTTGCCATATATATTTTTCAGAAATCTGAAAAATTAAAAAAAAAATGTTTCTGGGTTAAAAAACAGACTTCCATTAACACTATTGTATAACGTATTATTCGACAGGTATTATCCATGTGACTATGGGTGTTAACACCGAAAACTGTAAAACTGCACATATTTTTCAAATCAGTTTTTTTTCTGGTTCAAAATCAGTTATCTACCATTTAGATGTTAAAACCTGTGAAAAAGTGGAGTCGGGTAAACCGACTTATATACATCCTCAGTACAAACATACAAGTCTCATATTCCATAATAGCAACCTCAAAATACCGAATGTTATAGAAAAATATTGTATTACACGTTTTGCATAAAGACATGGGTCTTCAGGCGTATAAAGTTCAGTTAACACAAGAACTCAAGCCCGCCGATCATCAACAACGTCGTCTCTTTGCTGATTGGGTCCTTGAAATGCATGAAAATGATCCGGAATTCGATCGACAAATCATCTTGACTGATGAGGCCCATTTCCATCTCGGTGGCTACGTCAACAAGCTAAATTGTCGCATCTGGGGTTCGGAAAACCCAAGTGTTATTGTTGAGAATCCTCAACGTGTGACTGTTAGGTGCGGATTGTGGTCCGGAGGGGTCATTGGACCCTACTTTTGCAAATTTATTACCAAAACGAGATGGCCACCAATCTCGATTTTCACAAGATAATGTTGTTAGCAATGACGCTCACTTTCGGTTGACAGTGTTTCATTTGCTCTATGGACAGAGGGAATCATTGTTCCATATTTCTTCAAAAATTAAGCCGGCCATAATGTTCCAGTCAATGAGAAACGCTAAAGAGCCAAGATTAATGACTTGTTCGTGTCTGAATTGGAGAATGGTGATGTGGAGACGGCGCCATACAGCCAACGAAACAATCATTTAATTCTTTTGTTGAGCGCCTTATCTTACGACGTGGGCAGATGGCGTAGCCTCCAAGATCGTACGATTTAACACCGCTGGACTTTTTTTGTGGAGTGAAGTTTCTTGTCTACGCCGAGAAGCCCGACACGATCGAATTCTTGAAAAAGAATATTAAGCGCGTTATTGCTGATAAACCGCCCCTCATAAATTGTTGTAAAGAGAAATTTACATTTTCTGTAATGTAACACTCCAAAGAGCCACGAAACCCAAATAGAGAAAAGACATTGAAAAAAATTCTCTATTTGGGTTTCGACCAGGGATGAAATGCAGGCCATGTTGGGATTGGTATATTAGTTCTTAGAGTTATTCTTCGACAATACCGACGACAACTTTGTGACTAGAGAGTGACTTTAACGGGTTTCTATTGGTTTTATTTAAATTGATTGTGACACCAGGTTGCTCGTCTCTTCACTTCTGTTTATTTGAATGTGGAGTCCCAATAGAAAAGCATCAGTAAATCCATACTTTTTGAGAAGAATCTGTACTGTGACGAGACTCGTGTCAACGAACGGAGTGCCAAAAATACTATAATAATTCTCCCTATGAAAATATCATGATATCGTGATAATTCTCTCTGTGAAATTTTCTGTATGAAAATATCGTGATATGTTTCTCTGCGAAAATATCGTGATAATTCACTCTGTGAAAATAATTATTCCTAAGAAAATATTGAACACCATTTGTTGCAGAATCTCCATGTTTCATTGACCGCAACACCGAGGTCGTCATCGTCTTTAAAGAATTTCGATCCAATGATGCCACCGGATGCATTGCCAGCCCTTCAGCAATTCGGAATCAGAAAAATTGTCATTTGATGATTTGGACGAACTTTTGTCAAATATTTTCTATGACCGTACATTTAAAAAATTACAAAACAAGTTCTTTTAATACTTTATTTCAGAAAATAAATGTGACATTATGTTTCGGTTGCCTTTGGGTGACACTCATCGCCACAGCCATATTTGCAGCAATTGGTGGACGGTTGAAATTCTGCCGAGCCATTTGATAATCCGACACAAATAACGAGAATCGTTAAGAGTAAAATAGAAAACAATTGAAAGGCTTTCATATTTTTTGTTCTTCTTTATAATTTAATGTTTTCCGATTGCTGTTTAAAATGGAACTGATTGCATTTATTTCAGTTCTCTTAATTGATATGCGGTCATTCAGATAATTACTATGGATAAGAACGACCGATTTGCATCGGAAATAGATTTCGCTTAACGGTTCAGTCCAAGGGATGTGGTTTCATAAAGACATCGGTGATGTGTGTTTACTCCTTTACAATATTAAAAGTCTACTGAAATGTAATGAAGTTTATGATTTAAAAGAAAAAAGGCAAATTTAATGATTTACTGATGAAAGCTCAAATGTGAAAAACACATCGCTATGTTTCGTCTACCGATTGAAAGAGGCGTAGAAACTAATTCGACGAGAATTTAACAATGCCAAACACTTCTAATGGTCGAGTGTGCGTAAACGACGCACTCAGCGAACTGGTGGTTTTGTCATATCCAAATAGAGTGAATACGGTGGCAGTAGTTTTTTCCGTCCATGGAAGATGTCCGGCTAGCGGAGATTAACTTGCTTTAAAAATACCGCATGAGACCGATGAATTTGTCCATCTACGGCACCTGTCCGCGAGTTGAGCTTTTACTGTATTCAGTTCAGATGTCGACAGTAGGGTGGAGTGAAAACATATTTTTTTGAATTTGAAAATATCACACTCGGAATGAGATGTATTTAGTTTGGGATCCTTAACAAGAGAAAAACTGCCATCGAATTTAAAAATGTTTGCTTTTATTGTGTTGATTTAGAAAGAATCCTAACAGTTTATGATTCAACTTTTTTTCGGTAGCCAAATAAAAGTATTTGAGGCAAAGCAGAGGATGGTCGATTAAAATTCATATTTTAGGTTTCGATTTAAATGTTAAGTTAATTTTTTGAAGAAGAGACCATTTCTTTTTTTTTTAATTTTCCATTGGCGTGTCTGGTTGGTATTAAAATTTTGGACTTTTAAGAAACTTTAAAAATAAAAAATAAGGAAATCAACAACAAAATTGGTAAAATTAATGAATAGAAATTTTTAAAATAAAAAAAAAAATTGTGTAAATTAACAAAAAAAATTACGAAAATTTTCAAAATTCATTTTTTTAATGTTTCTTTAATTTTCCATTTTTAAGGATCGTAAACTACATCTCTTTCCAAGTGTGACTTTTTTTTTATTTCACTCCACCCTAGTCTACAGCCTTGCTTTCATGCTCCGATTTGCCAGAGTAAATACAATAAAAAAGATCTCATTGCGCGCTCTCAAATAATACGACCTACTTAATTTTGCATTGCCCGCCATACAAACTGATAACAGAAAACTCATTCAATTTTAAATGTTTTTTTTTTTTAATTACATTGTACACTCTCCTTGCGGACACCTCTCATAAACGGACAGTTTTTTCAGTACCCATCCGCTTCAGTCCTCTCATAACTTCTTCTCTCATAAGCGGACACCTCTCATAAGTGAACAAAACTCTCAGTCCCTTAGGTGTCCGCTTATGAGAGAGTACACTGTAATCAACTCGTTGCTATTGACAGATTAAAGATTCTCTAATAAATGCTCACACAAAGTTATCAGTCAACTGTGGGTCTTCTTCAAATTCAGATCACAATTTCAGCGCATTATCAGCATTAGCCGGAAATATGTTCAAATTAAATTTATTGCTAATATTGCAAGTTTTGCTGATTGTGACGTCCTTGATTCTTCCAACCTTGCAACAGACCAATTCAACGGGTGGCAGAAGAGCTGGACGTGTATCGCAAACTCGACTTAATTGCGGAAAATATCATTGCGGCTGACGAGGCGATTTCCTCAACTGTTTTTTTTTTCTTTCACAAATATGTAAATTCTTGGAAATCTTTTGAATTTTTTTTTGTAAATAATGTGATGTAAAAAATGCTCTGTTTTGATTAAATTAAATGTGAAATATATTTCTATTCGTACCGGCACTTGTTCAGAAAAACTGCTGCAAGCATTTGGTTTGTCGTATTTTAGCGGTCTGCACTCCAAAAAATAATTTAAAGAATTAAAAAAGAAATCTTTAACTGTTGTTTTTATATAAAAATTATATTCACAACATTTATGCACCGAACTATCTCTAACACAATAATAGTTTGATTGTACGACTATGGTCAACATAACGAAAATTAACATTTAAAAAAAAAGTAATTCACAATTTTTTGCTGATTTTTAAAAACTGATTTTCTTGTTGCATAGTGTAAAACAAGGTCCCACTTACTAAAGGTGGGTTTACACGACATGTATTTTGCATATGTAATGTCACTTTTTTAACCCGTCTGTTTTTCGTATGTCTGTCAAAATTATGAAAAAACACGGCTTTTAATTTTTTGTGTTTAAACGTGCACATGTAAACTACATGGCATAACCTCTGCTTGTCATTAACAGCTGATGTTGTAATGTCACAGAACAGTATTTTATAATTTTTGTGAAATGGATTCAAGAAGAAAGACCATAATTGCAGCGTGCAGTGTTATTATAATATAGTTTCAGCTATTATAAAAAGGAGGAAGCGGCAAGAGAGGGCAAGAAGAAGCCGTGCTATTTGGAGCCACAATTGGTTGCTTCGAAGGGACTCCGGACTAGCTCCAAAATAGCTTCTTGAGGCCACTCCAACTGCAACAGAATTATAAAAAATACTTTTAATACTTTTATTTAGAATTGCTAATAAATTACTTACTTTTCCGTGTTTTTTCATTTTACCAAACGCTTTGTTGTTTATCAAAAACAGCTGATGCGATACGGTTTACATACCAAAATAGAACACGCTCTATTTCAAAAACATGCATATGTATTACATGATGCATTGTGCATATGGCGTTCTTGACAGGGTTCACACGACATGCATAAATTTTTCATATGCAAAAGTGACATTCAGGGTTTAAAAGCACCAGTCCGCTAACCATTAGCATCATTTTGCTAAACTAATGCTAACAATCTTTTCCACAAGCCAGAGCTAAAACTAATGTCCGACTAACGTTAGCTCGCGTTAGCGTTAGTCAAAAAAATGACACATCTCTGCTAACCACAATTGACTAATGTGCTGCTAAAAATTTGTTAATTTTGACTAACCATTTTTCGTTAGCAAAAAATTTGAGCTGGTTTCAGTATTGTCAACGGAACATGACGCAAAGTATCCAATAGTGGTACCGTAGTGGCGATTTCTGATTCTACGAATATTTATTATTTCAGCATTCGTTCGTTATGCATCTCCTCAATCCAATGTTAAATGTGGAACATATAACATTCCCGTTGGAAGTTAAACGGATCTAACCATGTGGACTCCATTATGCAGTGATTTATTAGACATTGTACATAACATTATAAACAATATGTAAATATATACGAGTACCTACCTCGAATTATTTCTGTGCTATTAATTTCACTTGTTTTTATATATATACCTTTAACAGCTACAGAAACGCACAGCAATATTGTTTCATGCGATTTTTTAAAAACACAACTTATTGTCTATCAAAGGTAGGCAACACCGTACTCGAGCCGAACACAATTTTCGGTTACACACAAAAACCGAACCAAACACACAAGTCGAAAATAGTCACCAAATTAGCACAATTTAGCAAAGACGTTAGCAAAATCAGCAGTTGCTTCTTCTTCCATTGCTAATAATATATGCATATTTTGGTTAGCGTTAGTTTATTTTGCTAACGCTAACTGAATATTACGACTAATTTAGTTTTAGCATTTGTTCGCATATTAGTTTTGACTTTTTTATGCTAAAACTAATTGACAAATTCTGTACTTTTGACTAAAATTGCGTTAGCATTTTAAACCCTGCAGTGACATTACATATGCAAAATACATGTCGTGTAAACCCACCTTAAGCGAAATCGATATGTACCGGGTTTGGCATTAGGGACATAAACATTTTCTATATTAATAAAATACAGAATATTTAAGATATACATAGTTCAAATTTATTTCAGGTGTAGTGCAAATCTTAAATTTTCAGAATGAAATTGGATTTCGGTCATATGACCACCACGAGCCCGTCTACCACTCACTCAGCCATAAAAATATCTCAACCAGTGTGTTGTACTCTCAGTGCTTACTGTATGCTGATGGCATGCAACTTTTCAAATGCATCAATAGTTTATTGGATGCTACGTTACTTCAGTCTGACCATTACTCTATCCTTAACCCTAGGATAGACTACTTGGTCTGGCCAGACCAAATTTGACTTTGAGCGCTTATAATGTTTTTTAAAGGCAAAAATTAAAAAAAGAGGGTGTCGATATCTATAGGGGAAGTATGCTGAATCGGACGAATTAAATTTTGACTCGAAAATTGCAAGCTAATGGGGAGAAATTCCCGTTGGAAAAAAATTACCACTAAACTAACCTCTCGGTCTGAGTAGACCACAGCAATCAAGCTATGAGTTTACTCATGAAACCCTCATGAAAGGTAGAAGATTGGTTTTGTTTTTGCTTTTGTCTTTGTTTTTCTCTTTATTTTTGATTTTTATTTTGTTCTGCCTATGAAACCGAAGCAATCGATCTAGAAGAAAAAATAAACATGAAATTTGATTTTATCAAAAAAGAGGATGTTTTACCTTTTTTGTATATTATTTTTTGTGACCTTTTTACCTTATTTTGGAAGTATGTAGATACAGTTTCGCTTTAAATGACTATGTATAACACATATCAACAATTTCCATATGAATTAAGACCCCATGATTAGGTATACAGTATGTTTATAGCCAAAAATCTGTCTATTATAGTCATGTAGTCTGGCCAGACCAAGAGGTCAATTTAGTGATCGAAAGCTTATCGCCTATCCTAGGATTAAATGGTGCGACGCCAATAGTTTGACATTAAATGAAAACAAAACATTTTATTTGAGCTTTAGTCGTGAGCATTATCCAATTTTCAGGAAATTCTTCTTTCAAATTCTTGTTCTTGGCGTTCTGTTTGACTCTAAATTAAATTTTCATTCCCATATTGAGTACATTATTTCAAAGGCTTACTCTAATCTAACTTTTATTAAACGTCATTGCTCCGATTTGATTGATCCACATGTTCGAAAGCTTTCATTTATGACCTTTGTCAGGTCTAACGTAGAATATGCGCAGATGGTATGGAATCCTTGTACCGAGAAAATTCATCAAGTTTACTTTGTCATCTCTGAAACCGATCCCGTCATACGAGTCTCGATGTAAACTTATTCATTTGCCCTTGCTTGTTAATCGTAGATTTTATCAGTCTATAATGTTCTTGTACAAAATCATTTGTGGGCATATTGATTCTCCCTATATTTTAAATTTGATTCATTTTAAGAAATTGTAAATATTTTAATATACCTTTTCATAGAATACACTATGGTATGAATGAACCTATAATAAGGTCGCTTAGAGAATTCTATGAAATATGTTGTAAATTTGAAATTGATTTTTCCTACAACATAAATGAATTCAAAAAATTGTCACAACTAATTTATTATTAAGCACTAACACTGTAAGGAATTGTATTTCCATAGATGATAGAAATAAATAAATAAATGAGCTGAAGATAATTTTTCGATGAAATTATGGATTTTCGTACAACTTTAGTTCTTGAGTCAGAAAATGAAACTCCAACTTGAAATCTGTTTACTCAATTTTAACTGGAAAACTGTAACTGTCTGTCTAAATACGTTTCAGTATAAATAATCCTATGAAAATGTACGAGAAGATCATTCAAAAAATACACCATGGACACTTTTCGCCTCTGATGAAATGTGGTCGAACATGTTCAAACCGCAAACTAGGTCTACACTAATTTTTCTCGTATGATATGAAAATAATTCTTAGCCGTTTATAAGTTTTGGGATTGTCCTACCTAAAAAAATGTTGACTTAGCTGATCAGGCCCGCGTTTCTGGTCCTCTTGCCGAAATTCTGTCTCTAGAAAAGCGTTAGTCGTTTAAGGCCGGCTATTAAGGTCCCAGTCAGTAAGTACACAAATTACATCGCGCGCAGCTCACTGATTTCGGAGAAGTTCCCCGTCAGATCCTTCATGGCATGTTAAGGGAAATAAGTAGTTTTTGAGATACACTTGCACTCTAAAACTTTACAGTCGGTATCGTCTTATTTCTGAAAACTAAACGTTATGTAGCTTGTCAGTCCATGCAAAGCAGAAAAAGAATTTGCAACCCGATTTTTGACTGGTAAAAAAAAAACGAACTCTGTTTTCTGTCAACACTTCCACTCTCTGTAAATATGTTCACCCGTATTCATAAAAAATGAAAACAGCTTTACAAATTGTTGTTAAGAAAAATGTGTGAAAATTTCATTAACATTCACGGGGGTTTGTGTTTATTTAAAAATATTGTTTTTTTTTTTCGAAATCAATTCAGATTTTCATCATTGTAAGGTATTTATATTCACAAATGAATTTTTCAAACTAAACTAATATAAAATTGTAGCAAACTTAAATTACGTTTGTCTGGTGTGCGTGCAGCATTCAGCCACAGCTAAATTTTCCACAGTTAGTCCGAGCCGGTGTACTTCGACTGCCGTGTATCACACTAACTATCACGATTACAGACAGAACGAGGCAAATTTTAAGTATTTTCACTCCATTCATTTTTGTCTAACTCGTCGAAACCACAACTCGTTGATGAAACGCTATCGGCCAAAGTTCAGCGAAAGACTGGTGCTAATTTCACCAGAGGCTCTGTATAAAATACTTTTAGTTTAGAAATGAAGAATTTATTTATAGTTTCGATTAAATGGACTTGTGACTTGAGTGATTCAATCAGTTTATTATGGTGGGGTTTTTTTTTTGTTTTTTTTGTAAATGTATCGAATACAAACAAATACCCGTTTAAAAATCACATGAAGTTTTGCGGTTTCATAGAAAACCACGAGCCGGAAATTCTCAGTACGTAATCGTTTTGTTTTGTAATTGAGCCAAACTGAATCCCAATAAGGGATACACCAAAGGGCAATTTTTAATAAATCGCAACAAATGTCAGTCTAATATGTAAAACTTTCTATTTAATGGTATTAAATGCAATTTCCGAAGATATTTGTAGAAGCTCCGGTGGTCGGCCACGAGGACCAGCGCCCAATCTTTCGGCAATGGAAAAACATCCAAATGGTGGTTCATTTTAAAATGAAGCAAGAAGTAAGAAGAGGAAATTCGGAATTTGTTTTGCGGCTGGGTGTGGTGGTTTCTTCGGAAAGTCAAACATCGTTCGGAAATTCAGGAAGACCAACGCCGTATCTAATTATCAGTATGGGGTGGTCAGAAATCCACATTTGTTAAAAACCAATTCGTAGTTGTATCAACAAAACAATTTCCAATGGAATTTGTTTTACAAAAAGATCTTTTCACTTCTTCGTTGTGGTTTCTTAAGAGTACGATTTGAATGGGAATTTGTAGGTAGTTGTTGTTGTAACAGCTGTGTTTTGGCATTCGCATTTTCATAGAGCTAGCCATATATTCGAAGTGTCTTAAGAAGCATTCAAGTGTTTAGGCTTTTTAAAGCGGTGCAAGAAATACTTAACCCCATCTGATCTCGTAAATATTTACACCACCTACATCCGGCCTAAAATGGAATATAACTCCCATATATGGGCAGGAGCTCCAAGGACATCTTTGCAGATTCTGGACCGTGTACAGAGGAGAGCGGTGGTGATGATAGGGGATGGTAGGGTATCCAACTCTATTGTCTCCCTTCAGCATCGTCGGAATGTGGTTTGTATATCGCTATTCTAAAGGGTGTTTTTTTATTGAGGTATAGAACTTCGAATTGAAATAAAACACAAGAAAATCGTTTTAATGTCCATCAATTTGGCTTTATTGGAAGGATAATTTTATGCCATTAATGTTTAAATATGATTTCGGGCATGTGGCCGCCGCGACTGGCTCGAATAAAGCCAATTCTACAGGTCCAATTTTCAACCACTTGTTGGAACCACAACTCATCCACATTCATGCCATCCAATTCGGGAACAAAATAGTCGGTTATCATGGCTCTATACCGGTCTCCATTAACGGTAACTGACTCTCCAGCATTATTTCGGAAGAAGTATGGCCCAATGACTCCACCAGCCCATAGAGCACACCAAACAGTCAGTTTTTGTGGATGTAATGGCATAAAATGGACGGAGCTTGCGGTGAACTTCGCGAACTGAACCATTACTTTCGAAATAAATTTGCACGATTTGCAAGCGTTGTTCTTTTGTCAACCTGTTCATGATGAAATGGCAAACCAAACTAAATATTAATCACTTGACCGCTGACAAAATGGCCGCCAGTTAAAAAAAGTGATGCCAACTTAAAGTTCTATACCCCAATAAAAAACACCCTTTATATGAGCATAGAGTATTTCTTTATGTGGTTTTGATTTTTGGGGAACGCATACACCACATAAGAACAGACCTTGAGGGTACAGCCTCAGAGAGATACATTGGACTGAGGCATATGCTGACCACCTGGATTCGGCTTACGCTAAACAACTTAGATTCGTCTGTTGCCTTTGTCATAATGATAAGCGATATATCAATTCTAGAACGCCATCGGACATCTCATTCCATGGAACAAGCCTTGCAAGCGACTTGTGACACTCCCTAGTATTACAATTTGCTATTTCACACGCCCATCAGTTTCAAAAGTTAGTACTCTCTTTCGGAAATGGTTCATTATTATCGATACGTGGTATGCTGGGATGTTTAGCTGTTTTAAATGACTTCTTAACATTTAGGGTGCGGACCATGCAGTATATCTCGGACGCATTCTTCCAAATCATCCCCACTACTGTCATTTTGTCTGAATTTTTCGTGTATCAAGGGTTCTGCATTCCACAAATTGTTCTAGCCTATTGCCGATAAAAGTCTCCAACTGTTTTCCGCAATTATCGAATGGCTTCAAGGCTTTAGGTAAACGAACAGATTAAAAGTTAATTAGTAAATTTTTAAAAAGTTAATTTTTATTCAAATATTAGTTGAAAAATATTTCATCTCGAAGTGTCCACTGTGCCTCACTCAGGGACCACATCTGTATTTTCCACAGTTCGGCACTGATTCAATGTGGTGATCAGGATCGCCTCCAAAACGCCATTGACCATATGTCAAGTGGATCACAGTCATTGCCAATAGAATTACGAAGAATAACTTTGTGAATATGATCTCCATTTGGCGTTTCAGCATTAATCGGTTGATGTTCAAAATTGTACTAAAGTTCAGTTGGCCTTCGGAATGGAAAATTGCACCGCAGAATGCATGCGTTAAATTAAGTCATATGGAAACCACAACTCGTGTATTATAAAACTGACATTCATTTTAACAGAGATTATACAGATGACTATTAGATTTTCATTGAAGTTACTTACTTGTAATCTGATTGAGTTTAAATTTGTCAAGCCTAAGGTCTTATCCTGGTCACTCTTCATATCAACTGTATACTGATCTATGAGATTTGCTCAGGTGTCATCTGGGTAGCTGCCTTCGACATGGGTTGGACTAGTGTGCTAACAAGGACCAAGCATTGATGCAAAGAACGTTACAAGATGGATGGAGCGTTAACCCCCACCTCTGGAAAACATAACCACAATGAACACAAAAAAGACGACTTAAAAAACGGATCCTCTGCATGATGACGATCCCGATGCAAATGTTTGAATTTGTAGAATATTCGTAACGTCAATTGAGAAGGTTCCTCTATCCATCAAGTAGATCTCATTGAGACGTTGCCGCCCTCATAGACTTGCGATGGACGTTTCGAAACCATATAACGGCGACATCTTTTGCAGCTGTCATAATAACCATGAGTTTGGGTGTGGCATATTTGGCTAAATTTAAATTCAGCTCTGCTCTGAAACAAGATGCCCCAGATCAGATGGTGATTGATAGAAGCTACGCTACTGGATACAGATAGGATTTGAGATGATGGCATTGCTTCGTATCATTATTATGAGGCACTGAACATACGCTCTAGATTAGGTGTGGAAGAAGACGCTGCATGCACAACAGACAGCTAGTGAGTTTACCATGTACCTATCCCAATTGTTTCGAAAAAATGCTTTTTTCTGATGACAGCAGCCAAAGATAAACTGAAACACAAAATTTCAATGCCACAGTCCCACTGGCACGACTTTGAGTGTTTCAAAGCTACAGAAGCTAATAATGCTGCCCTTAACGCATCTCTGGATACACCCACAAGATTTGCATCGGTAAAAAATCGAATCGAATGCTGCGAAAAATAAAACGAATTTAGAATTGCGAGAGTGTTGAGAGAGTTGTCCGAAAATCACATTAAATATCTAAACATTAGACGATGGAATTGAAACCCAACAACAAAATCCATTTTTGTTAAGCTGTTTCAAAAAGTGTTAACTTCTTTGCTTGGAACGCTATACAATTGCCCAAAGAACAAAGATTGTTTTTCTGTTTCTTGAACTTTAGCGTTCGACAATTAATACTCAAGGTGCATACAGAAGATTTTATGGTGTAAGAACTGCTCCCACGGTCCAATTTTTTCGTTGGTGGAAAATTCCACTGAATTTTGATCTTTCGAAAATTTAAGGTGAAAATATGGATGCTGTTAGACAGAGCGTCGCAGAAAAAGCCGGAGACATCAAGGAGTAGATGATCTGCCCGGTTGCAACTTTCTGACCGCACTCTTCGACGAATTTTGAAACACGATTTGCCACACTTTCCGTACAAAATCCAACCAAATACTAAGGAGTTTGCATTTCGCATCGTATAGTAACTCTAGTTGCGGAAATATGGCAACGATGCATAAGAGGTTTGTTTTCTCAGTTACATCTATTTGTGGTAATCGGTCGATCTTCGTTTAGAGATGAACATGGAAAAACCCGACTTCTATAACATATCGAGCCCTAAACGCCAAAAAAGAAAATTTTATACACTGAAGGATAAAAGAGGTTGATTAATCATCAACGCTTGTGAACAATTGTAATGTGTTGTGGTCTCAAATTATCTGTGAACGCTCGTTATCCAAAAAAGTTAAATGGAAGCAAACGGTGTTGACAAATTTGGAACATTGTTGACGATTTCGTCAAATCGTTGTAATGATAGACGTTCGTGCCTCGTATGTTATCATACTTTTGTTGGTCATACTTTTTCTATTTGTGTGGTCAATTAAAAAGGAGTGTACAATTTTTTATTTTTACAATTTTGGGATTATTTTCTATCGCATTTCATTAAAAACCGATTTTCGAACAAATTGCGCTTACGTCTTTTTTCACGGCAATGGCTTGACATTGTCCTGTGTTTCGGTAAATCCCAATTATTACAGCAGATATCAGTAAAACCACAAAATGCTTATCCATTACAAGTATCTTATTTAATATTTTTCTTAGATGATTCCACACATGCACTACTTGTACACCTTGTTCGGATCCGAATGTCCACATTGGTATTTGTCCACATTCAATCCTGTTGCTATACTATTGAAAGCAGTAGCCATAATAGCGATATCAAATCTTTTGTGATTTTCATTTTAGCCGTTAAAGCCTGTACTTGACGTTTCGATGGATCGATGCCTGATTAAAAACTAATGTTCTTTTGCATTTTAGAATATGATTAAATGGCTTATTTCTGTATTGTGTTATGGAAACCACCACTAATGGTTGTCCATTGAACCAATATACACCACAATAACGGATCCGACTAACAATGAATCAAATCGATTAGTTGTTAGATGACGGCACGTATTTCACTCTAATGTATTGAGTGCACTGAACCGCAAAACCGTTATCAAAGAAAAAGAGAGAAAAGGGGTCGGAGTCATACAATACTCAGAGTATATAAGACGTTTTACCCAAATGAAACTTCCTCACTAGTTTTTATTTATATAGAAGTCTGCCGCTAATTATTCCAGTGTCCAATCATAATCTTGTCTTGCGTGAGATATAGACTTTTTTTATTAAGAACTGTTTTATTAGGCCCCACGGCCCTTATATTCTGAAATTTAGTTATATTGGTCAATACATTAAAATTTTCGATATAAATACACTATTGTCTTTGGAATTTCAAATTTTCCATGACGTTTTTTTGCCATTTGTTAAACTTGATTTCTTTTTAGAATTTACTAAGTTTTCCACTTAGATTATTCCCTTAAAACGTCATTCATAAATGAAATTCTATACAAAAATAACATAAGAAGTCATCTTTTGCATTTGTTTTAATTTGTCGCGCTTATCCGAGGTATTTTGTGAAAACTGTATTTTGTACAAACCTTGTCCTGGAAACTTCTAATACAACAATAAAGAAATATGTCCGTTATTGCAGCTGTGGAGCAGAGTATCGAAGATGACCCAAATAAGTCCATCCGCCATCTCGCGCATCTATTAGACCAGTGTCCATCCACTTTATGGACGATTTTGTGGAAGGTTCTTGGTTTGCGGGCCAACAATTCTAAATCTAGAATTTAAGCCTAACGACCAACAAGCGTATGCGCCCGTACGTTGAATGTGCCCAAAACGAGATGACCACCGACCCTGATTTTCACAAGATTTTTTTTTGTTCAGCTATGATAAACGAAACTGTCGCATTTGAAGTGATGAAAATAAACATGCCAGTGTTGAGACGCCGTTACATCCTCAGTCACTATTTGGTGTGCTCTATGGGCAGAGGGTCCATTGGTCCATATTTCTTCAAAAATGAAGCCGGCCATAATGGTACAGACAATGAGGAACGCTATAGAGTCATTAGTGACTTTTTCGAGCCTGAATTGGACGACCTTTGGTTCCAACAAAACAGCAATCATTTTATTGCAGGAAACTTTTTATCTCTCGTCGTTGGCAGGTGTCGTAGCCTCCAAGATCGTGCGACTATGTTGTTGGGGGTTATGTGAAGTCACTTTTCTATGCAGATAAGTCCGAAACGATTGACGCCTTGGTAGAGAATATCCGGCGCGCTATTGCTGACATACGCCTCCAAATGCTTCAAAAACTCGTCGAAAATTGGAGGGGAATTTACTTGAGCCAGCCGCGGCGGCCACTTGCCCGAAATCATGGTAAACCCTTATCTTTACAATACAGATATTATTCTCTTGTGTTTTATTTCTTCTTCAAAACCACACGTCTAAAAACAACATTTATAATTATTTTTTGTAAACACTAGCATTGTGTCTGCGACAATTTTGCGGCAATATGGACATTGGAGATTGCATCTGCATTCATCGATTTTTTATACCCTCCTAGCCGTAGGGTGATCATTTGATACGGCTCAAAAGTGTAAAACATAGAAATAATCACATTACTCCCCAGGTGTCTTTGAACCAAATTCGATTCGTTTGAGTCATGTCCGTCTGTCTGTCCTGCTGGTACGCACGATAACTTTCGAAAGAGTTAAACAATCGCTTTGATGATTTTACATGAGTTAATATTTTCCCCAAACTGCTTATGGGATTGCATATGGGCTATATGGCCACACCCCTTCGGGTAACTCCCATACAAATCTGTTATTTCGCCCACTTTAGAAATCGTTTAATAATATCAATATGCCCAACGCGATCTTGTCCAAATTCTGTATTTAGTAAAGCTATTGCTAGACAAAGTTTCGGACAAAAACTTGGAAGTCTGGCAACTCTCCTTCTGGTACTTGCATAAAACTCTACAATATTTTTCTATAACATGCGGTATTTTGAGGTATTAGGGAATATGAGACTTGTATGTTTCTACTGAGGGTGTGGTTATATATAAGTCGGTTTACCCGACTACAACTTTTTCCCTGATTATTTGAGTGCTTTGTGGACATACAAACGGTCGTATACCCCAAATAACGTTAATCCAAAACATTATAAATTCATTGTATTTTACACTGGTTTGGCGTTATTTGAATTCATTACGATTGGTATAATAATTAGAAAATGAAATGTCCCGAAAATAATTCTACCTGGACTGCATTTATTGGGGGAAGTGATGTACTTTTTCGTTTCTTCTTGGAAGCTAAATGGACTGAGTTTCATCGTGATGTTTGTCGAATATCATTTGTTTAAGAAAAAAAGAGTCATTTCATAATGAAATAATGCCCTAATTCCAGAAGTGATATAAAATCCCAAAAGATGAAATATCATCCCAATTATTATTGTTCTTATATTCGGCAGATATTTTTGGTGCGTTAATTCATTTTCAATTTGGGTTCCTATTTCATTGGGGTTTTATTTCCCTACGAAAAAGAAACAGATCGAGTTTTACATCTCTTTATTTACATTTTGCTAATTCGTAAATCTTAACTAGTTTATAAGACTTTGCACATTTGTGAAAGGATGTTTCGGAAATCGCCAAACGTCAGCCACAATGATATTTTCCACAATTAAGTCGAGTTTGCGATACGCGTTCATTTCTTCTGCCACCCTTTGTGTTGGTCTGTTGCAAGGTTGGAAGTACTAAGAATGTAAGGATCAGCAATACTTTCAATATTAGCAACAAATTTAATTTCCACATATTTCTGGCTGATGCAGATAATAAAGACACTGCGCTGAAATTGTGATCCGAGCTTGAACAAGACTCACGGTTGACTTTGAAAGATGTGAAAGATTTTCTAGAATATCTGTAATCTTTCAATGCGAATACAAAAATCACGTCGCTTCGCTTCCAATGAAATGAATGTAAATAAATAAAATGTTATCACAAAAAAATGTTATCACACCAAAAAAAAGTGTTTCCAATGAATTTTAAAAATAAGCACCTATCTCACATCAGTGCAGTGTGAAAAAACATTGTAAGACAATATTCTGCAGACATTTGAACTCGTCAAATTTCGGCTATGAACCTCATATACTTAAGTCCAGCAGAGATAGCAACCGACAGTGATTGTACGGCTTGTAGTCCATTTGAGATATCCTACGACGGTAGTTTGACAACTAATTTTAAGTAAACATAACGTTGCAGGTAATTAAAACTCAACACTGTTCCTCTCAACTGTCAAACCGTATTACCGAAAACAAGGCAAGGCTGGGTAAAGGCTATGAGAACTCTACACCAGTTCAATGTTAGAAAAGAGAAATCCGTTCCGTTTTGGTCGCACCAGCACAGTTTCTGCCGAACGTTGAGCTCGTCCTACAAGAAATTGTGGGTAAAGTCAGTGGAATAAAATTGAACGATACGAAAATGAAAGTGGACTGATCAAGGGAACTGGCTAAAATCAAACATCTGTTCTAAGTAAGTCACCGTCCGATTTGATCTGAATGGATGAGACCGTTCCTCAGTTAGTGGGCGTATGTCGCGGCGTCGGTTGAGGTATTTGCTTTGCAACCATGTGACAAAAATGGAATATCATTCTCATCATTGATCTGGATGAAGATCATACATTACTCTCTTGAATGCCTTACTTTTGTAACGTTTACACTATACGTTTAATGAAATGTGTTGGTAACACGGTTCCTTACAGGATTCGATTCAGCGAGGTTCAACAGAGATAATGTTTTCTTTGACCTTAATAAATACGAGATTTGTTTTTGACCGGTTAAAAATAAAATAATGAATGTCGCCATATCGTTCATTGTCTTTCCGATCCAAGGATTTTCATGTACGTATTCATTCGTAGCTTCGGTCTTACGTGTCAACACCTACCATGTAATGGCCGTCAGGCTGGAGTATTTGATTTTTTAAATTTTGGTCGGCTGCCTACCAAGAACTTTTTTTTATTTCTCTTTGAAAAAACAACGAAACAAAATTGTAAAGAAAACAATTTTGCAATCGTTGCAATTGCTTCTGGAGAGATTCGGAAACCCTAATCCCAACAGGGATGTGCACCTTGTCCAAACTTACGGTTGAGAAAATAAAGGTTGCGCAGTGCGCAGGTCCGTTATTATACTCACTGGTTGGAAGATATAAGTTTACAATATTTTCACAGAGAGAAAATTATCACGATATTTTCACAGGGAAAATTATCACGATATTTTCACAGAGAAAATAATCACAGGATATTTCCATAGAGAAAATAATCACGATATTTTCGCAGAGTGAATTATCACGATATTTTCACATAGAAAATTATCACGATATTTTCACAGGGAAAATTATCGCGATATTTTCACAGAGAAAATTATCACGATATTTTCACAGGGAAAATTATCGCGATATTTTCACAGAGAAAATTATCACGATATATTCACAGAAAAAAACAATGTCGATATTTTCACAGAGAAAATTATCACGATTATTTCACAGAGAAAATTATCAGGATATTTTCACAGAGAAAATTATCACGATATATTCACAGAGAAAATTATCACTATATTTTCATAAGGAGAAAATTATCACGATATTTTCACAGAGAAAATGATCACGATATTTTCCTAGGGAGAATTATCAGGATATTTCCATAGAGAAAATAATCACGAATTAATTAAAATAATCATAGAGAAAATTATCACTATATTTTCATAAGGAGAAAATTATCAGGAAATTTTAGTAGAGAAAATTATTATGATATTTTCATAGAGAAAATTATCACGATATTTTAATAGAGAAACTTATTATGATATTTTCATAAAAAAAATTATCACGATATTTTCACAAAGAAAATTATCACGATATTTTCCTAGGGAGAATTATCAGGATATTTCCATAGAGAAAATAATCACGAAATTTTCATAGAGAAAATTATCACTATATTTTCATAAGGAGAAAATTATCAGGAAATTTTAGTAGAGAAAATTATTATGATATTTTCATAGAGAAAATTATCACGATATTTTAATAGAGAAACTTATTATGATATTTTCATAAAAAAAATTATCACGATATTTTCACAAAGAAAATTATCACGATATTTTCATAGGGAGAATTATCAGGATATTTTCACCAACCGTTCGCTGTTGATGTTTCGACCACGAGTCTCGTCGTAGTCCAGCTTGTTCTCAAGAAAGGATTTTCTTCCAATGGACTATAGCAATGGATTTACTGAGGCTTTCTACTCGGACTCCATATTCGGCTTTTACGGGTTAGGGACGGCCTCTTACAAGTGCTGTTTATCGTCCTACGATGATGCGTACCTGGGGTTACTGGGTGATATTCGAACACACTACATATAACACGGCGACAGCCCTTGCAGATTTTTAATTTGATTAAGTAATTGTGCAGCTGGAACTCGCCTTTGGTTCCTTCTGTAAAATAATCAGATTTTTCTCAAACACCTCGTTAAACTAGATGTTACTGGAGAATACTAGGGAGTTATATTTAAAGGAACCCTTAACGCCGCCAATTTAATGTCCAACAGAGTTAAAGAGAATACCTTCCAACAAATTGTTATCGGGATTGTAGTCCGTTCATATTTTCTTGATGAAAATATCATAGTGGTCGTGAATAGAGTTTTTCTTCCCGGCCTTTTTCATTTCCAGGGACAGCGGGATTTTTTTTTCAAATTCCCGGGATCCCGGGAAATCCCGGTCAAATTAAAAATTCGTTTAACAAACAACTTTTTAGCTTTTAAAGTAATTTTTTATTGTAAAAATCACATTTGAGAGATCAATGGCAAATTTGCTTTAAATACGTAACATAAATAACACATTCAATGCAAAAATTTAATTATTCAGACTTTGGTTTAAAAAAGTAATGTAGGTATATATAGAAAAGGATTAATCGTACAATTATTCCATTTTTGATTTAAAATAAGTTTTTAGGACACTTAATGCATCGATGGTTTCATTGGAAAGCATATTTCTAATTTTAGCAACAAATTGATTAGATAGCGAGAATACTCTTTCACTCTTCACAGACGTGGGTCTTACTGTCAACAGACCATTATATAGACAATGAAGGCCTTCGGTCCTTTTGCCACTTCCTTCAAAAAATTTTAAATCTTTCTTAATTGACACAGTATTGACAGAAGATGTTGATGCCAAATTTTCGGACACATTCCTTATAGCATTATTTAAAATTTCTTCAAAAGACTGTTCTGGCAAAACAATGCATTCATTTATATTAAATTCTGAATTCGAAGAGTTCTTTGGATCAGTAAACATGCGCCTATACAAATTATCGGCATATGAAATAGTAGTGTTTTTTGTTTCAAAAGTAAACAAATTGTTTGTATTATCATTGGTGAAAAATGTGGATCTTTTAAATAGTTGATGAGAGTACACAATTTTGTATGTCTTCTTTCAACAATACGATTTGTTAAAGCCTCGTACATTGTTTGGCCTAGAGTCGTATGTAATTATGAAATTTCTTTACATAAAGTGTTTGTTATGACATCAGCGGTCAATAAGTTGATGTCTCAGCGATTTATATTGAGTAAATAGATTTAAAAAATCCCGGGAAATCCCGAGTAATATCCCGGGATTCCGCGACAAAAAAATGACCGGGAATTCCCGGGACAAAAACTCTAGTCGTGAACTAATATTAGTGTTTCATAGAAAGTTTACTATTTTTTTCCTTATACAGAGTTTTCATAATTTGTGGGAATTCTTATCTGAGAAATAATTCCAAATTTATTAATTGAATTGCTCTGGATCGAATCTTCCTACATACCCTTTACATCTAGATCGATCCTTACATACAATTGTACATGTGTGCAACATTAAAACACAATTTACTTTTGAATTGATTTAATTATTTATTATTTTATCCGTTACGGGCATTACCCACATACCAATCTGCCACAGTTGTTATTAGTTACTGTAATTCGTCCATGGCCACGTTCATCACGTCGATTGTTCTTTAAACGGATCCCTGAAGACAGTGCAATCCACAATATCAATAGAATCCATAATATTTTGCATATTTTTGACGCGTTCATTATTTATTTTCTGTTCGAATGCCACCGATAATATTGCCATACGATCTTCCAGCGATAAGTGATTTTAAACTGACAACTGAAGTTTATTTAAACGAATGCGATTTCATGGATTGCCTTGTGCTGGACGAGATCAGTGGTAGGAAATTGAGACTGAAATAAATCAGAATGCAAAACCACAGCCTATTTTGGGTGACATTTGATAAGGAGCCCGGGTACGCTGTTTTTTCTGTTAGCATTAATTCAATACTCTTTTTATATACATACGTAGATAACACTAAATCTAAAGTGCAGTCAAACCAATTTTATGTTCGGACGCATTTTTAAATCCATATGCATCAAATCCTATTGTCTTTCGTGATATAATCTCCTATATGTGGATCCCCACATCACATCTAAATTCACCTTTAGATGCAATTTTACATGTGTGTGCCACAGGCATTGCTTTTGGTTAAACTGGAGATTTGATAAGGGATCCAGTATTGACAGTTACATTTTCTGTTTTTTGCTTCGACGCGTCCCTGTAGGCTGCAGCCATATGATTGTGACATCAATCAACGGATGAAGAATCCAAATTTTTTTGTTTCACCAACATCCACAAATAGAATAAATTGATGTTGAAATTGGTTTCAGTCCACCACCCGTTCCATACATGTGTCTTTTGTCCGGGTCAAAGTTAATTTTGCAGCCTTTTTTAATTCTCATATTTTCTTCTAAAAATCAGGGGCCTAATTCGCCCATACGCTAACGTAGACACTTTCTTATCAATTTCAATTCCGTTAGGAAAATATTACGTGGATGCTAACATACGATCGTAATTTGTCAATGTTTGCTGTCACCTCGTGATGAATTGTAATGGGAAGAAGAAGCATTTGTTTATATTTTGGGAAATAAAAATGAAGGTTGAAACCAAGACAAAAAATTCAGAATCAAATGAGATTTCTTTAATTTATGAACATATTTTTGATTTATAAACATATCGCACCTGTTCAACAAAAGGGTATTAACTCAAAAATTTTTAAATTTTTACTTTTTATTAAAAAACGATACAGGTGATCATTATCAACTCTACCCACTAGGGTGGAGTGAAATTCAAAAAAAAAAAAGTTAACCTCGGAAAGAGATGTAGTCTGGGGTCCTAATGAGGGGAAAAATACAGAAAAAAATTTAAAAAAATTTTTAGGGGTCGCGCCACTCCCTCGAAATTTGGAAATTATCGCTATTTTGGCGTTAATTTTAGAAAAATCCTAAAAAGTTTTATGTCAATAAATGTTTGCAATAGCGTAAACAATGAAATAAGGGCATGAACAAATTTAAAAAAAATTTTCTCATTGTTCAAAAATTGCAAAAAGTAAAATAAGTCAAATCGGCCCTTCTTCAGAAAATTGACTGAACAATGAAATCGCCACCAAAGCTACAAATATTAGTCGATTATCCTCATATTTGCCTCAAATACTTTTGTTTGGGCACTGAACAAGCTCAAATTTTTAAATTTCGAATAAGTTAAGTCGTTAATTTTTAGGATTTTTCTAAAATCAACGCCAAAATAGCGATAATTTCCAAATTTCGAGGGAGTGGCGCGACTCCTAAAATTTTTTTAAAATTTTTTTCTTTATTTTTCCCCTCATTAGGGCCCCAGACTACATCTCTTTCCGAGGTTAACTTTTTCAAATTAAAAAAAAAGCATGTTTTCACTCCACCCTACTACCCACTGTAAAAATCACCCATTATTTTGTCTACTCTTTCGTTTTTGTCTCTACTGAAAAATGGAAAATTTTGTTGAACAGGTGCGATATGTCAACATCCGTACCATCCGCACGGCAGTTGGCTCCAACTTTAAACCTTTTGACAAGTGGAAGTTTTCAACAAAATGTTGGGAACGATTTCCTGTTACGGATGAGCCAAAGTTCGTACTAAAAGATTCTTCGAATTTCTTAAAATTATTACCTTACATTAATTTGTATTCCTATCTCCATCAAAACAAAACAGCAAGAAAATGTATTACGACAACAGCTGAGCTGTCGCATACAAAACACAGGGTTGCGTATACATTTTGTGCGATAACGTGAAGCCAGCATCCATAAAGTACGGGTTTTCCAACAAGAGGCATTTTTTGGGATAAATGATCGGATGTTTATTTCATAATACAGATGAAGATATGCCGTTAATAATGAAAAACAACATCAGCCAAATGGTCACCACGACCACGCTAACAGGACCATATCCTTTTCATGAAATTTTTCCATAACCAAATCGCAAAGTGGCTGCCCTATGTCCTCGATAGCCTCACGAATTCCATCTTTGAAGTCTTGAATCGAATGGACATTCGTGGGTTTTCTTCAACACTTTGGGCAGCAATATTCTCAATTGTTCTTATGCGACGTGCACGGCTTTTATTCTTCACATCATTAACTTGTCCCAACAGCTAGACATTTTCCACCAATTTCTATATTGCGATCCGACAAGGCGCTTCACGACGACCCAAAAATGCTTTAGTTTGCGAACTGTGACTGAAAGATTTTCATCATTTTTGTAGTGAATTTTAATAATTTCCATTTTTACTAATGGCGTAGTGACAGCAACCGAAATACCGGGTGATTCAAAATAACACATCTAGTTGAAAAACTCTTTATAAACTACCAAAGTTGTCATGCGTTAACGCAGGGGTAAATTAGGCCCCAGAACTTCTTCCAAACTCTTGTCCAGGCCTCTGGTTTTTCTTTAGAACTTTTCCAAGCGATTGCAAGTCCAATTTTTAAAAAAAACTTAGTTTTGTCTCGAAATCCACTACAAAGGTTTAATATTATTTTAATTGTTTACCGGAAGTGTTAGTGTTGCCACATCAATAGCGGAAAGTGTGGATTATTTTATTTGACCATTCAAAAACGTACAACTCAGTTTTATATGAAACTGAGTTTTATATTCTCATTTAATGGGTCTTAGGCAAGGTGATGTTTAAACTTCAAAGTATTTAAAATGATCGCTTTTATTAATTTCAGAACTTTCCATTGGGTTACTATAAAACGACTATGAGCCTTATGCTGATCACGAGGAGTGTGTTTTCTGAATCTAATTTTTTTCTTGTCCACTATGACAAGCTCCATATATCATACGCAAATAATATTTGCACTTTCCGTTGGATTCAATTTTAAAATTATATTGTATGTCACATTCCATCGAACATTGTCCCTTGCGACATCATCCCTGTTACTTTGAGCTTTTTCAATACTCCATCAACGCCAATAGTCCTTTATAATCGCCAAAAGGTATGCTGGGATATTTAGCATATATAATGCATTTACAACGTCCTCGCAGTTAGCTGTGTTAAATGCGTTTTTAACATCCACACATCATTCCTCGAAACAATTATTCTACATCGTCCCTTTACTACCACTTAAACTTCATCGATCATTGATCGGCGTCATCTGATACCGTTTTGGATTGCAGATAAACGCACCGAAGTTTCTATTTATTCCTTTAGCCGATTTTGGATAATGCTCCCCATCAATTTTCCGCAACGTATGGATTGCTTTAATTTTCGTATTTTTTTGTCAAGTATCGACTGCAACTTTGTCTGAGAGTGTAACTCTACAACTAAACTATTTAATTAGCAATTTATCACCGGAAATCGTCCTGAATGTTTTACAAGCTATGTGATAAA
The DNA here is from genome assembly GCA_958296145.1 of Hydrotaea cyrtoneurina. Lineage (NCBI taxonomy): Eukaryota > Metazoa > Arthropoda > Insecta > Diptera > Muscidae > Hydrotaea > Hydrotaea cyrtoneurina. The sequence goes on from OY282515.1 coordinate 67,599,502, forward strand.
AGCCTCTCGTGTAATTCGAAAAAAAAACACATTATTTGTTTTCCATTTTCACATTTCCATTTATTATTTCTAAACTTTTCATGTCGAAGTTTTCCGCCTCCAACTTGTCCCGTCTTGCTTACTCAGACGCCACATTTGTATTTTCCACAGTTCTTCACTGATTCAATGTGGTGATCTGGATCGCCTCCAAACCGCCAGTCAAGAAATGGCAGATTGCCAAAAGTTATTATCCATAGAATTATAAAGAAAAACTTTGTGAATTTCATCTCCAGTTGGCGTATCAGTATTAATCAGTTGATGTTCAAAATTGTACTAAAGTTCAGTTGGCTTTCGGAATGGAAAATTGCAACGCAGACTGCATGTGTTAAATTAAGTTCTATGGAAACCACAACTGATAGTTGATTATTATAACGATTGTGGTAATTTTTATAGATTTCTGTTTACTCTTAGGCGGAGATTATGAAAATGACCATTAGATTTTCATATATGTAAGTGATTTAAGTGTGCTAACTTAGATTTTAAGTAGGTAAAGGATGGATGCATCATCTGATTGTTTTAACCTTATCGAAAGCCAGCATTTATTCTGATCACTCTTCATATCATGTGTAAACTTAAATATATTAGCTTAGCTAACATCTGAGTAGCTGACTTCAACAGCCGTTGAAGTAGTAAATTAATAAGTACCGACAATTTAATAAGTACAGGTCATGTAAGCCACCACCTCTGGAAAACATAACCTCAAAGCAAACCAGAAGAAAAACTGAAAAACCTAATGTTGGAATTCCAGATCCGAATGGTTTATGAAGAATGAGTTGTTGATATACACCGGGAATGTCGGAAACCATAATTGGGAAGGAGATCCTAAGCAGCCAACGGATGTCGTTTACAAAAATAAGGCTGATATTCTCGCCTTTCGGGAACAAGTTCCAATTGTCTAAGCAATTGTCTCGTTATCGTTTCTCAGTTTGCGATTTGGCTCGAAAAATCATCTGTTTAGACAATGCGATTTATATGAACGGGAAAAACTGCGGCATCTGCCTAATTCCGTGACTTTTTTCCGTGAATAAATTATGTAGCCTGCATACCAAAGGCATCACCGCTGACAATCGTAATTGTTCAATGATTTATCGATTTTTTCACAGCAGACAGTGTAATCGTAAAACATTAATTTACAGAAATACATACATAGATATTATTAATATTATTATTCTACTTACAGAATGAGGATGCCAATAAAATAAACAAAAAGATAAGAAATCCTTGCAAATTTGTTCACTCTTTTCTTATTGTCAGAATCCTGTTAGGAGTGTCCCGATTAGTGATGGCAATATTAATCGAAATCTTGCAGTTAATCAGTTATTTTGCTTTTATTCCATCGTATTGTATCGAAAATACTCTTTCAACTAATCGATTATTCCATAAATAATCGTTAAATATCCATGATTAGAAAAATACAGAAACAGAGAAAGAAGAACAAAGTAAAATGCGAAAAAGCGACTCATTGAAATTTTGCTCGCAGAATTATATGAAAGTGAATTTACTTAGTATTCTTCGAAATTTGTATCGTATTTTCGAAATTCTTCTTAAAATAATTCTGGAAAATGTTTGCAGCTCTTGTCCAATCATATTTTTAAAAACAATAATTTGAAACTAGTGTGCCCTTCGCTTTGGGGAAAGGAATATTCATTGCTGGACCCAAGACTTAAAGAACAACGTCTTTTTCAAAATTCCTTAGCTTCAACAAAAATTATGAGACAATTAAGAAAGGAAATTAAAGAAATTGGATGGTGATGTTGAGTTTGATTATGGGCTCATCATAAGTCGTTAGTTTACAAACAAAAAAGAAAGGAAAGTGGTCAAGTTAAAACGCAACGGAATTGACGCCCGGGTAGAAATGAACTATATGGCCAACCTGAGCCTTACTTGCCACAATTATTCGTCTAATATGTACCATAGTTCTACGTGATTGAACTGCTGTTAATAAATAATATATTTTTTATTTATGATAATTTTTAATTTTAGTGGAATGTATCGATTAATAAGTTAATTGTTTTTAATAAGTTAGAATTAATTATTAGTCGTTTCAATTATTCACATTACACATTCCGCGTGTTAAAGGGCAATACCATAATCTTTTCTTGACCTTTTCTTAACCTCACCCCTGATACCATGTTAATATTCTTGCACCTCTTGGTAACTCGGATCATTGCGCCATTTCAACATCCTTTACGATCTCCGATCTTCGATCCAGTTTTCTAAACCAGTCATGAAGCCGACAATTTATTTATACGAAAAAGCACGTTGGGCCGAGCTTAACAATTTTTAGCAGCAATTTAACTGGAAATTGTTTTTCCTTGACAATAATGTCGATGCTGCTGCTGAAATGGTTGAGAAAATAATTCTTTTTGGAATAAGCAAAAACATTAAATCTTCAAAGAATTGTTGGTTTAATCAGATATGCAAAGAAGCTGTCAGATCCAAATAGGAAGCGTTGGGAAATTGGCGTTTAAATAAAAATGATAATTCTGATCGGCAAGATCAATTTGTGTCAGGGTATTTAGGTGCGAAAAATTTCTTTACTTCTTTGTGCTGAAGTTCTCTCTTCTACCAGAGGAAGTGAAAGCTTTTGGTCATTCGTAAAACGGTTAAGGGATAATTCTTCATCATCTATCCCAACTCTCGTTAACGATGACCAGATATTCACTGATCCGGTAGACAAAGCCAACCTTCTGGCTGAAATATTTGCAAAGAATTCATCTGTGCCGATGCCCCAGATATTCTTTCGAACACGTGGTGTTAAAGGCTTCTTGCAGATTTCAATGTAAATAAAACTCTGCGCCCGGATGGTATTTCAGCACTTGTCCTATGTAAGTGCTAGCTCGTCCATTGCGCAAGATGGGGTCTCATCCAAAGAGCAGGATCAGGAGTGCCTCAAGGTTCTGTCCTCTCCCTTTATATTTCTTATTTTCATTGACGACCTGTTGGAACATACTGTGCGGATGTCAGCAACCTCTGTCATTCATACTCATTTCATCAGCGACCAGGTCCTCTGGAGATCGAGGACAAAAAGCGAACGATGAATGACTCACATAACCGTGATTGGGCGATGATTTGTGAGTGGGGCCAAATGAACAGAGTAGATTCTAACGCACAAAAGACCCAGTGCTGTTTGTTGTCACACAGACGTTCAACTGATCCAGCATCGTCGTCCATCTCTATGAGTGGTGTGGATATCGAGGAATCTGACTGTCTTGATGTTCTGGGCATGATGATACAGGGTGATTGGGCGAGTCATATACTCGATGGAAGTGTTTAGGCTTTTTGAAAGCAGTGCAGGAAATACTTCACCCCATCAGATCTAGTAAATATTTACACCACCTACATCTGGCCTAAAATGGAATATAACTCCCTTGTATGGGCAGGATCTCCAAAGAGATCTTTGCAGCTTTTGGACCGTGTACAGAGGAAAGCGGTGGTGATGATTGAAGATAGCAGGGTATCCAACTCTATTGTCTTCCTACAACATCGCCGGAAGTTTGGTTGTGTATCGCTATTCAGGAGATATTTCAACGGTATCTGTTCGTCAGATATCCCTTGTGTTGTCCCTGAACATTTAGCTGGAGTACACGGCTTCCAGGGACTCTCATCCGTTCGTTGTAAAGTGGCCGGTTGATCGGACGACGCACTATAGAGAAAATTCGATCTTCCGCCGAACCGTTCGTATGTGAAACATTCTTTCAGCATGTGTGTTTCCGGCCAGTTGTGACATTCTGAAATTCAAAACAAATGTCAACAAATACTACTCCCTCCTTCCGATAACCTAATTTCCTTCCGCTAACGAAATGATTTGCATTTATAGGGGGAATCAAGGCGAATGTCGAGCAAACCATTTGGTAAATTTTGTTGACAGAACGTGCTTCTGCCAACCCAGCCGCGGCAGCTACAGCAAATGGAATTGTGTTCCATAAACAACGAGAATTTTTGCTTTTTCGAATAAATTTTAAATTTTTGAAATATTTGGGTCAACTTTTTTTAAAAAAAAAACCTATTACATTTGATACCGCAAAAATAAAACAAACCAGTTTTTACAACATATGAGTATTTTATTTAAATTATTTTTTTGTAACTATATTTTTTTTAAATTAATTCTTTTTCTGATACCGCACATGATTGATTTGTACAGATCATAAAGTCGGCTTTCAGGGGCCACATTTATATTTGCCACATTGCGGAGTCCCTGTCAAATGGTTGCGATTACCAGTTTGCGATGTCTTTTTGCCGTGTGCCAATAGTATTGAAAGTAATAGCCAAACTAAGATTAATAAATATTTTGTGATTTTCATTTTAGCCCCTTCAAACCATGGAGGTCTTTATGTGTGGATACGTAATGAAAAACTAAAGTGGCATTCCACTTCTGTGCAGTGTATGAGCAAATACTTTTTTTTCTGTCTAATGTCTCATTCTGAAACCACCAACAATGAAAATATGTTTTTATCCATAAACCAATAATAGATTTATATACCGCAAATTCTGATTCGATCAACATCCATAGGCGCAACTAGGCCTGTCTGGCGGAGGGGCGTACAAAAAACAAGAAAATATGGCAACATAACGAGAGAAGCGGTATCAAAAATCCAGTGCGGAAGAAAATCCTCAGAGAACTTAAAATTAGATTTAATTCAGTTTTCCATACGAATTTGACAACCTCCACAGTATTCTGTTTCTGCACAAAAGGGGAATAAAAAAACGGCTGCTTGCAAACATGAGGAAAGTGAACAGAGCTCAGCAGATAGTTAAAAATTAGTGTTAACGGAAAACTGATAGTGTCAGAGAAATTTTTTTAAAATATGTACAGCTAGGAATTTCATCAAATCCCGGAACTGTATGAAAGTTTCAGTTTTGTCATTGCCTCGCGTACCTTTTCAGTTTCAAATTAAGATAAGTTCGAGAATAATTTACAATTAATCACATAGGGATAATCGGGAATGTTTTTTGTTGGAACAGTGTAGGTCGACTGAAGAAGTCAGCAAACATGTTAGCAATAAGAACACCCTCAGATAAGGAATGAGCCAAAACAAAGCCGCCTAGAAAGTGCGCTTCGTTCAAAAAGACGACTGACGTCTAAAACTCTAGGTGAACAGCGATAATGGATGGTCTTTGACTTCGATTGCTGAGTCAATTGAACCTTGTAAGCGAAGAATGTTCCACAACTAAGTCGCCCACCCTCGGCTACAACAGTTATATTTTTGTCAGACTATGTCGTACGACGAAGAGGACCATGAATGTTGTCCACTACCATGCCAATCACACGAAAACAGCAGGAGTGTTTCGGTCAAAATTTCTTTTTTAAAAAACCCACTGTTTGGGCTACACAGCATTGACATTGGGAATAAGTTTGCATTATATCCCAACGCTCCACGGACTGAATTTCTGTTAAGATTTCCAGCCTGGCATCCAATCACTGTCTAGATATCATTCAAAGAAACCACACTTCACATTTAAATCTGTCTTTCTGTATTTTTGTGCCACTTTAAACTTAATTTACTTTAGTATTTGTGTTTTTATTACTCCATCCGTCACTGGCATTACCCACATGCCCATCTGCCACAATTGGTTGTCGTTGTTGTTACTCGTCCATGCTTATCACCAAGACCATGTCCTTTCTTTAACCGGTTCCCTGAAGACAGTGCCGACCACATCACCAGAATCCACAATATTTTGAATATTTTAGATACGAGCATTATTTCTTTGGTTTTTGAATGTCACCCACAAGAATGCGGTACGATTACCAAGCGATAACTGATTATAAATGGACTGAAATTTAATTAAATGCTGGCGATTTCATAGTCTAATTTAGGGTTGGACGGGTTTTCTTCAGTGTCCAGTTTTGGCTGCGGTGAGAAATTGAGAGTGCAGTAAATCAGTCTGTAAAACCACAACACCTATTTTGGGTGAGTGTTGATAAGGAATCCAGTGTACACTGTTCCCCGTATCATTTTTTGTTGGTGGCATTAATTTTTCAATAAAATGTTTTTATTTCCATGTGTTTTTTGTAATTAATTAATTGATTTCAAAGTTACAGCTTTTTCGTTCCAATTTCTCTTATGATTCATGATTCTGTATCGATTTCCATTCACGGTCACGCATCGTCCTTCCTAATTTTTAAAGAAATAAGGACCGATGATTCCACCAGCCCATAGACCGCATCAAACAGTACATTTATCGGGATGAATTGGTAATTCTTGAACGGCGTGTGGATTATCTTTGCTCCAAATACGGCAATTTTGCTTGTTCACATATCCATTCAACCAAAAATGCGCCTCATCACTGAAGAGAATTTTGCGATATAAACATTTTTAATTGAACACCGTTTCTGAAAATAAATTTCCACGATTTGGAAGCGTTGTTCTGGACTTAACCTATTCATGATGATTTGCCAAACAATGCTGAGTAGAGACGTCACTTTAAACTGTCAAAACAGCTGTCAGACAACAGAGTGATTCATATTAAAAAAAACCTCATAAAAAACACCCTGATCTTCTTATAACACTGTGCGACAGCCACAATCGGTTTGGGATGAAACCACCGGGGAAAGTTATATCGGTCAAAAAAAGGTCATACGTGTCCCAGCGTTTCGTTGGGTCTCATCTAGGAATCGAGATATATCGATTTGAAGTTAGTAAGTATCGTATAGGGGAATTTGTCACGTTTTTGGCTCTTTTGTTTGACATAACTTGAGAACCACTAGTCCGATTTAGCTGAAATAAATTTTAAAAAACCAAGAATTACAATTCCCTTAATCTGTTCATATATTATTTTCCTTTACAAGTAATAGTTTCCAAGTTAAAAATAAGCGCATGAAGAAATTTTTTTTTTTTTTTTTTTTTTATTTTTTTTTTAAATACATTTATTTACATTTTAATAGGACTTGACACTTTATACCGTTTTGGATTTTTTATGAATTAAAAAAAAAAAAATTTTAATTTTTAGGCAAAAATAATTTTTTTTTTTCATACATTTATTTATAATTGCGAAACTGTTGCTTAAGTAGGAAAACGGTTTAAGAACAGATTAAGGGAATTGTAATTCTTAATTTTTCTAAATTAGTTTCAGCTAAATCGGACGAGTGGTTCTCAAGTTATGTCAAACAAAAGAGCCAAAAACGTGACAAATTCCCCTATACGATACTTACTAACTTCAAATCGATATATCTCGATTCCTAGATGAGACCCAGCGAAACGCTGGAACACGTATGACTTTTTTTTACCAATATAACTTTCCCCGGTGGTTTCATTCCAAACCGATCACTGACCCTTACCATTTGTCGCAGAGTGTAATGAATTTCCATACAATTAATTTTGCTTTACAGTAAAGAAATTTTGGAGGTGTAAATTTGACTCACATCAGTAACAATTATGACACCACTAGTCGGTGTTCAGTGATAGAAAATGACGCAGCGAAATAGCGTTTTTTTTTTCTTGAAAAAAATATTATTGATTATTATTAATTATTAATAAAGTTGAAGAAGTAGTAACAAAAAGATGTAGTTAAGCAGTTGAGAATTATTCCCAGCCCATTGTCAAATATTTAAAAAAAACAAGACGAGCAATTGAGCTCTAAACGCAGAAGCATTCGAACCTGCCTTTTCTAGGTTATAGATGAAGCAAAGCTCGAATGGGCAATTGCCGCACGTGGTAAGAGTCTTCCTATACCTAACTGGGCCATTAATGAGGCAATAAGCAACTGATTCATGTTGAAGCTAGTGGTTAGACAATTTTAAAAAAACGGCATGGTATTCTAGCGAAAACCAAATGTTGGGAAAGTGCAGACGCCAACATAAGAGATCGTGTGGAATGGTAATAATCAATATGACATCTTTAATGCCGAAGAGACTGGTGAGTAATTGACTGACGTTAATAAGACGATACCTACATTGTAGCCAAATTTCTTTATCAATTGATGTACTTGGACTTTTGTGGAGATGCGAAGTAATCGCTAAATGTATTAGAAGGTTTTGTTGAGGAAGTGTATAATCCAAACTAAAGTACTTGATTATTTTAAATAAAATGTAGGAAACAAATGTACTTTCTGTATAATAAAGTTTCTTTATAATAAAGTGATTTTCAGGTTCCGCCAAGATTCGACGGCAAAGTCGACAGTAAGTTTAAATAAAACAAAACAAATATTTGCAGGCCTGGCCAAAATATTATATACCCCCGAACGTATTTCTCTTAACAGAAACGGAGAAATGATCTCAGGTTAGTGAGCGCTGTTCCCGATATCAGTTGTAAACTCACTGATTCGGTCCTACTGTTTACAGTCGGCTATGAACTGCTAATGCTTTTCTGGTGCAGTTTCAAATGCCTAAACAGACGCTGCAAAAAGGTTCGATGATGGTCTTACCAGGAGGCGAACATGGAATTGCTGTGCGAAAGTCGCACACACAGACTAGCATACCACGGTGGTCCTCAAAACGAATTTTCAAATGATTGCTATAAGAGATTTCCCTTTGTTTGAATTTCAAGATTATTTTTACCAAATACACCTTCCAGATTCTCTGAAAGTAACCAAATTTAAAGACAGCGGATCTATGAATATAACCCAAATGCAAAATGCCAAAAAAAAAGTAATTGAAGAGTACCCCAAATGAAGAATTCCCACAAATAGATAACAAAAATTCCTCGAAAAAGCCTACATGAAAATCTACCAATAATTCTGAAAAATTTCACAAATAATTTATTCATTTCACAAATAATAGCAATAGCGTGTTTGGGAAAAAACAGACGACGAACTTATTAAATTCAACAAAGTACAACATTTGAGTGTGAATAAGTCTGTATTTGCAGCTGTTTTCGTAATTCTTTTTTTGCATCTTCGCTCTTTAAACTAGAGGCATTACCGAGAGAATGAGATGGATTGTTGTATAGAAGTTCACAAATTGAAAAAAATAACAAGTGACACAAAAATGCATATTTATCACCTACAAACAAGTTAATGTTTGTGGTATGAAAAAAAATATATAAATGTTTGATGCGAACTTGTTTGCTGAAATTTGTTAAAATGGCGGTTTTTTCCAGCGTGTACAATTTTTCAATATGTGAATGTCCTCGTTTTGACGAATCATCAGATAGACTTCAGATAAGCATACAAATTCATATAGATGGTTTTTCTTGACCTTTAGGTAAACATTGTACTTTTCTCAGGAATCGAAATAAAAGACGGTACCGGTCAATGGACAAATCACCTTAATTAGACATTGATATCCCTCCTCTCCTGAAACATTATTAATCATTGATGTGTATTTCTACGAGGTATTTGTCTAATAATTGCCATAGCTGTGGTGGTAGTGGAAATTGTGGCAATAAGACCTTTCCACCTGCACAGCATAGCAGGAGCATTTGGTGTCATAAAGGATCGCGCGGGAAAGTTTTGCCTGCGATTTTTCTCCAAAAGCTGACTTCGCTTTCTGATTGTGTCGTTGGATTGCTGATTTTTGTGATGGGCATTTTTCTAAAACCGCGTAAAGTTTACGAAGTGTATTCGCGTTTAACACTACAATTTTCCTATTTTCCCCCTCGACACATCATTTAAAAAAGAAAATATGTAAAATAGCACGTATGTTTCTACTTTTTATTGTTCATGAGATATGGTGGTTCAAATGTTAAAGTGATATTTCTGAAATTTAGTTATATTGATCAATACCTAAAAATCGTCTATATAAATACGATACTGTCAGTCGAACTTAAAATTTTCCACGACCTCTATTCGCGGTTTGTTAAATTTGCTTTCATTCCACTCCAATTTTCAAATTTTTCTCCTTGAAACGTCAATCAGAAATTAAATTCAATACAAAAATAACCTAAAAAATTATCTTTTGAATTCCGTTATGAGCTATACATATATCTCATTTTGCCAGATACGTATGTATTTAGTTCATAATAGTAACTTACCTTAAAACCTAAGTATTCAACAAAAACTACGATAAGTTGTTTGAAACACCCCTAAGGCACAATTTTAAATGTACCATCAAATAAATATTTCTTTCCCCCGATCGAAATTTTCACTTTAATCAGATCAGCCATGGTCACGGAACAAAAAAATAAAATTAGAAGTCGTTGGCAAACATGACAGATTCCAAATTTGTTCAAAAGCTTTCACTATTTCTTGAGCTGATTTAAAGGATTACACAAGTACTTTCTGAGGAAAGGTGATTTTCATGAATCTCGTCTTTATCAGCTTCCTTACGGTGTTAAGCGCCAACCTGCACCAATCAAACGGCTCTCCGTCACACATTGAATGTATTTTGTTTTTTTAATACAACTATATCTCCCCGAGCTACGCTTAATTGTGATCGTTTATGGCTAGCGACAGTGGAAATCATGCTGCTGGTGATCCGGCTCGAAGGACCATGTGCAATCTTGGGTTGATGGAGTTGTCTGCAGTGTAGAGTGGACTGTATGCTTTATTAGAGAATGCCCAAGATTGTAAACTCAGACAGTTTCCAATTATTACAGAAGGAATAAAACAGACGTTTTTGAGAATCAGTTGTTAGAAGTTTTTATTCGCCTTTGATGAAGTGGTTGAGCAGTAGAAGAAAGGTACAACAGTAAATGAACGAACGGCACTTGGAAAATGGAAAATAAGAAGAAATCTATGAAGGTATTTGTGTGAAAGCTTTTTCTTACGAGATAAGGAAAGCCGTAGGGTTTCCATCTGTTACAAACGGACACACGTATATACATATATGATATTCATGTATGATATGTTAGGGATTTAAATTCAGTGATTGGAAAACAATCTGACCAACTATAATGTATGTGTCTGCCATTATCGCGTAACAGGCCTTTTCCTATTAACTAGTAGTTGCATTTCCCTTTTTTTAAAGGGAGGTTAATTTTTTAAAAATCAATACAATTGTCGATTTGTTTGACAGAAAATTGAACAGGATATGATGCATGCGGCTGAATTGTCTTTTCCAAGAATTGCTTGCTCGTCCTGAATCGTAAAGTGATGTCGTCAAATCCGAGTGATAACACGAACTTGGAGTGCAAAGATGGATTGTGGCTAAAACCAAAGATCATCCAAGGCCATGTCTAAAATGTCATGGCTCTAAAGCGCTCACCTAAATCAAATTTCTACACGCTGAAAAAAAATGGTCATTTTAACAAATTTCAGCAAACAAGTTCGCATCAAACATATATATATTTTTCCATACCAGAACATTAACTTGTTTGTAGGTGATAAATATCAAATATAAATGTAAGCAGTTTTGAGTAATTTTTTTATTTTTTTTAAATTTGTGAATTTCTATATAACAATCCATCTCATTCTCTCGGTATTGCTTTCATTTTAAAGAACGAAAATGCAAAAAAAAAAAATTCGAAAACAGTTGCAAATACACACTTATTCGTACTCAAATGTTGTACTTTAATAAGTTCGTTTTCTGTTTTTCCCAAACACGTTATTGCTTATACACAAATACGTAACATTAATAGCAAACAATCAATAGAGAAAATTCGTTCTTTAGCCGAACCGTTCGTATGTGGAATAATCTTCCAGCAAATGTGTTTCCTGCCATTTGTGACATTCAGAAATTCAAAACAAATGTCAACAAACACTACTCCCTCTTTCCTCCTTCCGATACCCTAATTTCCTTCCGCTAACACAATGCATTGCATTTATAGGGGGCATCCACTGAGTGTTGGCCATCAAAAAAAAAAAAAAATAAGCTTTACTTGCTACAAGGTCCAAACACGCGTTTTACTTGTGTGTAAACAAAAAAAAAAAGACGTATTTTTTAGCGTGTAGCATCGGGCCTCTAATGCCACCGCCCCAAATCTGCACCACACTGTCACTCTGAGTTTTCCATTCACATCTAAATCCGTCAACAATAAAACCCAATTTACATTTGATTTCATTTATTTAATGTAATTCTCCGCATTTATATCTACCACAGTTGCTTGCAGTAATTGATACTCGGTCACGAATTACGGTCCCCGATGACAGAGCCGTCCACAATATCAATAGAATCCACCAGAGTTTGCATACTGTTGAAGCGATCATCATTACTTTGATGTGTTAATGTAACATGCAACAATGCGACACGGTTTCCCAACGATAACTGATGATGAATCGACGACATGAGTATATATATATATATACAGTGTAACAAAGGATTGCTTTAGTGCCCCTTTTCGACTGGAGTGAGTGGTGGAGACTGGAATAAATCAGAATGGAAAACCACAACCTATTTTGGTTGAGATGTGATGACCCATTGAATCTATTCCCAGAGCGATTATAATCTAAGAGTCTTCGGTGACATCTTTGTACAAAATTCTATGTTTAAATTGCTTGCTGTTGCCTACAGATACCTCGCATAAGAACCTACTGGATTAGGATTAGTTTGCCACACTGGGTTGTGATTTATGGCCAATTAACCAATAAATTTTTTAATCACATTTTCAGCTGCAGGGATTCTCTAATAAATTTTACAATTCTATGACGTTGTTCGGGAGTTCCGTGGTTATGTCTAACAACAGATCGATCCCTTGCCGCTAAAATGACGTAAGCGCCTTTTTTTGCGAAACTCTTTTTTATACCCTCACCCTACGGGTAGGAGGGTATATATCATTTGATACGACCCAAAAGTGTAACACCTAGAAATATTCACATTAGACCCCAGGTGTCTTTGAACCAAATTCGATTCATGACTTTCTGAATCGTTTGAGCCATGTCCGTCTGTCCGTCCGTCTGTCTGTCCTGCTGGTACGCACGATAACTTTCGAAAGAGTTAAGCAATCACTCTGAAATTTGGCATGGCTTAATATTTTCCCAAAAACGCTTATGGGATTGCATATGGGCTATATGGCCACACCCCTTCGGGTACCTCCCATACAAATCTGCTATTTCGCCCACTTTATAAATCGTGTAATAATATCAACACGGTCAAGTTCGATCTTGGCCAAATTCCGCAGTTAGTAAAGGTATAACTGAACAAAGTTTCTGACAAAAACTTGAAAGTCTGGCAACTCTCCTTCTGGTACCTCCCATACAAATGTACCATCCCGCCTACCTTAGAAATCGTGTAGTAACACCAATATGACAAACGCGATCGTGCCCAAATTCTGTATTTAGTAAATCTATAGCTAGACTAAGTTTTGGACAAAAACTTGGAAGTCTGGCAACTCCACTTCTGGTACCTGCCATACAAATGTACCATCCCACCCCTTAAAAACCCTGTAATACTATCAATATCACCAACGCGATCTTGCCCAAATTCCGTATTTAGTAAAGGTATAAGTGGACAAAGTTTCGGACAAAAACTCGGAAGTCTGGCAACTCCCCTTCTGGTACCTCCCATACAAATGTACCATCCCGCCTACCTTAGAAATCGTGTAGTAACACCAATATGACCAACGCGATCTTGCCCAAATTCTGTATTTAGTAAATCTATAGCTAGACTAAGTTTTGGACAAAAACTCGGAAGTCTGGCAACTCCCCTTCTGGTACCTCCCATACAAATGTACCATACCGCCTACCTTAGAAATCGTGTAGTAACACCAACATGACCAACGCTATCTTGCCCAAATTTTGTATTTAGTAAAGTTATAGCTAGACAAAGTTTTGGACAAAAACTTGAAAGTCTGGCAACTTCCCTTCTGGTACCTCCCATACAAATGTACTATCCCGCCTACCTTAGAAATCGTGTAGTAACACCAACATGACCAACGCTATCTTGCCCAAATTTTGTATTTAGTAAAGTTATAGGTATACAAAGTTTTGGACAAAAACTTGGAAGTCTGGCAACTCCCCTTCTGGTACCTCCCATACAAATGTACCATCCCGCCCCTGATAAACCGTCTAATACTATCAGTATGACCAACGCTATCTTGCCCAAATTTTGTATTTAGTAATGTAATAGCTAGACAAAGTTTTGAACAAAAACTTGGAAGTCTGGCAACTCCCCTTCTGGTACCTCCCATACAAATGTACCATCCAATATTTTTTTCTATAGCATTCGGTATTTTAGGTTGCTATTATGACTTTTCATCAGATGTTACATCAAATGATGGTAGCTACGGTCACTTTTGACTTTCAGATACTTATGAGTATGAGACTTGTATCTTTTTACTGAGGGTGAGGGTATATATAAGTCGGTTTACCCGACTGCAACTTTTTCACTGGTTTTTAATGAAATTCGATTGAAAATTATCCAATGCTCTTAATCGCAAAATGTTAAACATTTATATTTACAAAGACATAGCAAATTCAATGGCATCGTAAGCGTCAAACGCCTTCTTGCTTGACCACAAAAGAAATCATATCCTGTACAATTTTCGTTTTTGACGCTTGCGTCTTTATTGAAGATCTGACATACACATCAATTGACGACATCCAGAATAGGATGTCCAAGTCTCGTTTGGAAATATTCTCTTAAAACACTTGCGCGGCTCTCTTATTATACACTCACCCTGTGGGTACATAAGTGAAACACATAAAAGGAATCACTTTAGATTGTAGGCGTCTTGGAGCCAAATTCGCTTCACCTCCCATACAAAGGTATTAATTCAGGCATCTTGGAACTCGTACACGCTTACTTTGTAGCACTTCCTTTATAGGGAATATCCGCATAACATATTCATGGAATATTTGGCATTTATATATTATCGAATCTCTCATACAGACCCTGCAGATCAAAAGTAGTCATTAGATTTTATTATATATCTGTGTCACATTAAAATGCAATTTTTTTTCAAATTGGTGTATTTGTTTGAATTCATCATTCAATGGCATTACCTCCTCACTCTGTGTGAGTAAGAGTTCCACTTATTGGAATATCGTAGGGAACACTGACGGGTCCACACGTAAAACTGCCACCGTTGTTTCCGGTTATTGTCATATAATGGAGAACATTGACAAATCTACTGTTATCGCCATTAATCGGATCTCGTCCCAGTATCCGGATCGACAATATTTTGTATATAACAGAGCCCTCTCTTGTCGAAATAAAATAACACTGTACAACACACTTATTCCACATGCGCTTCATTATGGCGCCCAAGCCTGGGTACTTGCGAAAGCAGATGAAGCTGTGCTGGCTGTTTTTGAGAGAAAAATCCTTCGACAAATCTATGGCCCGATCTGTGAATAGACGTCGAACGAACCGTGAACTGTATGAGCTGTATCCCGACATGAGACAGCGATTGCGTTGGCTGGGACATGTCGGTCGAATGAACACAAACGCTCTAGCCAGAAAGGCGTTGGGCGACAACTACCACGGAGGGCGCAGACAGTGGAGCGACCAAATGGAAGAACACATGAAAATCCTTGGTATCACGAACTGGAGACGTCAAACAGAAAACCGAAATGCTTGGAAATAATTTATTAAGCAGGCCAAGACCAACAACAGGTTGTAGAGTAAACTTAAGTAAGTAAGTAAGGTACATATGTACATTAGGGTGTCCAAAGAATTGGAAAAGTTTTAGAGGTGCCGCAAAAAAAAAAAATCGAGCTTTCGGAGGTTTTTCATATTTCAAGCACAAGTTGATCAGCAAAAAGCATTTGTTAGGTCTTTAAGTCATTATTTCTAAAGAAACATGTTGGAGCTTTAATTTGATGTATATAAATCATAAGTTCTGAAATTGTTTTCGTCGTTTAGCCATAAACCTCCAAAACCCGGTACATAAAACCGGTTTGCGGCACCTCTAAACCTTTTCCAAAATATCTGAAAAAATTCTCAGAAATAAGCCCATACAGATTTTTTTTGGACACCCCAATGTACATGCATACACTAGCCTTTATGTGCTCGGGATTACAAACTTACGTGGGCGGTCGGATGACTACATTTGTAGCAATCATGGTATTTTGCGGAATAAACACTTAGAAACTTTTTTATTTTATGGATTATTTTATTTATTGAAATCACAAATCGTTTTATTTAATCTAGAACCTAAAAAAAAATATACCGAACAGCATTTGCCAAGTGTTTATGTGACAGAATGGGTATCGCACACTGTATTTTTTTACCAACAGCAAATATGGCGAGTGGATTTTGTCCTATGTTTGCGCTGTAATCAACGGACTATAGCATTTGTTAATGGGACAGTAGAGAGTAGTATAACTGACTTACCCCTTTTTTTGGCAGGTAGGACAGCGACGCAAAATTTTGATTCTAAGAATTCAATTATCATCTCTTCATCTCTTTAAGCCCAAATGTCTTGTTTTGACGAACAGGAACAAGAAGAGCGAGATGTTGGGCATAAAATGCTTGGTCAAATCAAAGATGTGACAAATGTACAACATATTACAATATGTATATCCAAGTTTTTGAACTTCACTATCCCCACATTGAAAGCTCAGCTAGCATCCTTTTCGTTCTCCGATTTTCGAGCCACTTCTAAACAAGTCACAAAGCGGACAAAGTATATACAGTAAAAGCTCTCTTAAGCGGACACTGACGGTCGCAGCGATTTTGTCCGTCAACGGGAGATGTCCGCCAAGCGGAGGTTAATTTGCTCCAAAAATACCACATGGGACCGAGAAATTTTTCCGTTTAAGAGAGCTGTCCGGCTATAAGATCTGTCCGCAAGGAGAGCTTTCACTGTATACGAAAAGGCACGTTGGGCCGAGCTCAACAATTTTTACCAGCAATTTAACTGAAAATTTTGTTTCCTTGACAACAATGTCGATGCTGCTGCTGAAATGGTTGAGAAAATAATTCTTCTTGGTATAAATTCATTTATTCCCTCGAAGACTACTTCGATCAAACCACCAATGTACTGTTGGTTTATTCAGACATGCAAAGAAGCTGTTAGATCCAAAGACGAAGCGTTCAGAAATTGGCGTTTAAAAACAGGCAAGATCATCATTTGAGAAGTATGACGTGGAGGTAACATTACTTCTCTTTTTGGATACTTTGAAAAACTAAATCTTTTAAAAACATATTTTTATGAAGCTACTAAACATGTCATTTCACAGCATAGCACAAAAGTTATTCGTGGTATGTGACTGTGGCAACAACAATTAAAGATATTTCAGCAATTTAATATTCATACAGCTGAAGGTTCCTTAACTGTAATAAAAAAAGTCGAAAAATGTTTCGAAGTACGCGAGTACACAGAAGATGAACCCAACAACAAATATCCCTGAATTCTTTAATTATAATTACTATAATCACTATAGTGATGATGTACTAAACCCTAATTGGAAAAATTAATTTAATTTTTCAATTAATCTCCATTTTATGGGTCCAATGCCCCACTGTAGACTTGTGATGTTACCAACTGCTGATGTCCGTGAAAAAAAATTGTAAGTTAAATTTCCAAATCAGAAATCTATAAGTGTTAATCCGGTTCCTTGCATTGCAACTCATGTTATCGAGAACGTAAGCATCGAAATAACATTTAGTGATTTCTCTTGGGACTTATTATTTAAGAATTTGATTATTTATTTGTATTCTTCTTTACGGGTAGGTCCACACCCAAATCTGCCACAGTTGGTTCTAGTTACTGGAATATGGTGGCTAACAATAACAGGTCCACTTTCACATCCACCATTCGAATTCTCCTCCAGTATCGGAATCCCCGACGACACTGCAATCCATATCAATAGAATCCATAATATTTGGCATATTTTTGATGCGATCATTATTCTTCTGATGTGTGAATGTCTGCGACAATAGTGCGACACGATTTCCTAGCGATAACTCCGATGATACAGGGACAACTGAAGTCTAACTAAATAAATGTGTTGGTTTTCCGTAAAAATTTAAACTGAAATAAATCAGCATTCAAAACCACAACCTATTTCGAGTGAACAATCCGGGTACAAATTTCCAGAATGACTCATTACCAGTTATGATCTAACCGATTCAAATATATAAAATAATTGTTATAATGATTTTACAACGGACGGATATAAATGTAATGGAAACAACCACAGTCAAGTAGGAAAATTTGACGGTCCCAAGGCACACGGGAAACTACAAAATCAAACAGGTCCTTTAAATGCTTGTCGACAATATCAATAAAAGAGAAATAACACAGGTTTTGTTAAATTGTTATAAATAATCAACAACAATTTTGTAGTGAATAACTTTTTTTCCTTAAAAACAAACAAACAAGCTACATATACGTAAATAACTACATATAACGAACTAATGAACATTAGAGATGATTCAGTTCATCATCAAAGAATGAAAATAAGTCTTTATCTTCTATCACAACTCTCGTTCACGATGACCAGTTATTCACAGACTCGTTTGACAAAGCTAACCCTCTGGCTGAAATATTTGCAAACAATTCGACTTTGCCTGAAAGCAGTCTGTCACTACGCGTGATCGAAATCGTATCCAGCTCTACCTCTTCTTATGCGCGAAATATCCAAGCTAATGGCCTAGACATTATCTTCTGCCAAACTCACACATAAATGCACAAAGTCAAACTACATTTATTCTGAATTTAGGTATTTCAATGTGGCAACACTGTCATAGTCATTCACAATCAACAGTTGTAATGACAAGAAACGGCTGTTGTCAAATCGGTGGTTACCAAATTGTTTGCTATTGTGGCGATCTGAAATGGAATAAAGTCAGCAATGATGAGTTATTTTAGTAATTCCTGCTTTCTTTCAAATAACTTGTGATTTTCCATTAACAGCATGCCTGCTGATGTTACTTTCTTCCTTCCAAGGCACATTTACAAGGTAATCTTGACAATCAGCTGATATTTTATTTTTTTCATTTGGTCTGTAAGCGAATGTGTCATTTAGAAAGACGTTTTATTTCTATTTTGAATATGACGTTTGAAAATACAAATTCATTCGTTATTGGTTTTTTATTTTGAATTGAATTATAAAAATTCAATTTGTGATATTTTGTAAGTTGAAATTTGTGGAAAAATAAAATATTTGTCAACAATCAATCAACAATATAGAATTTGTTGACATTTTCATAACAACTTCAATCAGATGTCTCTGACAGTTTCGTTGTCTAATCAAAAACAAATTGCATGTTGTTATTGTAGTGTTGTATTTGTTGTACCTGATGCGATTACCTTGTAAATGTGCCTTGCTTCCTTCTATTCATTTTTCAGTTGTGTAGAAACAGCTGTTTACAAATGAAGAAAATTTTAATTTGCGAACTATAAATTAACTATTAAGGCTATAATGTAGTAATGGGATAATTTCAAATTATGAAATCTCTCATACCTCCCCCTCACATGTCAATCCGTCTTTAGATGTAATTTTATCATCAAAATGCAATTTATTTTTTTTAATTGATTTATTTATTTGTATTCATTGCTTATTGGCTGTATTCTCTTTTCCACATACAAATTTGCCACAGTTGGGTACGGTTATTGGCAGTAAGTTAGACCCGTATGGTGTATCTTCATTTTTCCCAAGTAGATCTCCCAGTTTCTGAATCCACGAAGGCAGTACAATCCCTATCAATAGAATCCATAATATTTGGCATATTTTTGATGCGATCATTATTCTTCTGATGTGTGAATGTCTCCGACAATAGTGCGACACGATTTCCCAGCGATAACTCCGATGATAAATGGACAACTGAAGTCGATTTCTTGGATTGCATGGATTCTCTTCTGTACAAATTAAAACTGATGTAAATCAGTATTCAACATCATGCGTATCGGGATTATTCACTCAAAATACTTTGTGGTTTTGAATGCTTTTGAACGCTGTGTACGTGTTGAAACAGAATAATGTGGTTTCGGAAAACGCGGCAGCAAGAGGCACTGAATTAACTGACCAGGGATGTCATTTATTTTATTATTTAACAATTTATTTAAAAAAAAAACAAAAACATTTTAAAATGTCTAGTAACATGATCGAAGCTCACCAAAATATTGTCAATGTGGCATTAGAGATGAAAATCTCTAACTTCACAATTTTTGTAATTGAGTGATTGTGAATTATGCAAGCAATGGTTTAAAATTTTCTATAATTGTTTCCATATTTTTCCACAGATAAGAAAGCAGAAACAACTCTTGCAGAAAGATTATTTCAGATACGAACACCTTGATCGTGGGATACACCGACCATTTTCCAACGAACGGATGAGAATCCATGGAGAGCCGCGTTCCCCTCCTGAAAGTCCTAATATCAGGGAGAGTCCTAATATGGGAGAGCCAAGAATTATTATGGACATTATGGAAATCTCCAGCAACTGCAATTTCACTGTCCGGATAATCTTCTAGAATTCGCCAGATGCAGTCGGAAAAGGCTTCGAAATGTCACAAATCACAAATAAAATCCCGCCAGAAACACTACGCCCTGCGAGGTGGTATTAATGATGAGACATTAAAACTATGGCAGGGTATCAAAGATTACTTATTCCACATTGATTATATTCTAAATAAAAAACAAATATAGAAACAAAAAGAAAATTAAATTTACGCCACGAAAAAATAATGCTTTTGGAATCAATGTACACCGAACAATCTCATTCAAAATAGGTTGTGTTTGGTTTATTTCAGTGCGAATTTCTAATCACAGATAGAAATGGACACCGAATCAAACGCGTCCAACTATATACAGTTGTTATGGTCATTGGCTGAGACCCCATCCAAAACAACTCGTATCGCTGGGTCACCAAATGTAATACGTATCGATATGAGTCCACCATATCTGACCGCTGTTTGGTAGCCACGACAGTCCAGTCGGACATCTCTTATGGTTTAAAATGAGAAAATAAACTGCTTTCCTATCGGCATATTCAATAAAAGACCTCAATAATTGTTATTATTTATTTCTTTAAAATATGTACAGACAGTCAGCCACATTTAAACTTTCCACAGTTTTTTCTGGTGGAAATTCTTTCTCTCTCATTTCCTTGCGTTGGTTTCTTAATAACACCAAACACAATCAATACCGATAGTATCGCAAATAACTTGAAAATATTAAACAATTTCAATTTCATTGTATGTGATTTCGGAGTATTTGTAACCTGATGCGTTCGTATATGAAGACTAAAATGCAAAACGGATTGCAAATGTTGACTGGCTCACAAAAGATAAGGAATTTGCCAGTAATCGTAGAGTGAACCTCTAGATTAGGGTGTTGTTCCGATTGTAATAATTACTATCTGTATACGAACAGTGATGAAATTTAGTCAGCCAGTTGATTTTTGTTTCAAATGGAATAACAAATTATAAAAATTATTTAAAGAATATTTTAACGGTATTCGACAATTGATGGCGAAGTGGCTAAAGATCCGAAATATTCACGAAATGGTAACTGGGGCTATATTTTAAAATTTTATATGACATTATATATCATTTGATACGGCTCAAAAGTGTAACACATAGAAATAATCACATTACTCCCCAGGTGTATTTGAACCAAATTCGATTCATGACTTTCTAAATTGTTTGAGCCATGTCCGTGTACGTCTGTCTGTCCTGCTGGTACGCACGATAACTTTCGAAAGAGTTAAACAATCGCTTTGAAATTTGGCATGGGTTAATATTTTTCCAAAACTGCTTATGGGATTGCATATGGGCTATATGGCCACCCCCTTTCGGGTACCTCCCATAAAAATCGTCCTTTTCGGCCACTTTAGAAATTGTGTAATAATATCAATGCGACCAACGCGATCTTGCCCAAATTCTGCATTTAGTAAAGCTATTGCCAGAGAAAGTTTCGGACAAAAACTAGGAAGTCTGGCAACTTCCCTTCTGGTACCTCCCATACAAATGCACCATCTCGCCCCATTAGAAATCGTGTAATAATATAAATATGCCCAACGAGATCTTGCCCAAATTCTGTATTTGGTAAAGCTATAACTATACAAAGTTTTGGAGAAAAACTTGGAAGTCTGGCAACTCGCCTTCTGGTACCTCCCATACAAATGTACCGTCCCGCCCCTTATAAACCGTGTAATATGATCAATATGACCACCGCAATCTTCCCCAAATTTATTAAAGCTATAACTGCACAAAGTTATGGAGAAAAATTTGGAAGTCTGGAGACTTGTATGTTTTTACTGAGGGTGAGAGAGTGTATAAATCGGTTTGCCCGACTGCAACTTTTTCACTGGTTCACTCATATTTTGTCATTATAATTTTCGAATTAGCGGTTAGGTTAAGTTCATTTGGTAGTAGTCGGAAGCATATCTCGCTGGCGTCCATTGGGATACCGTGCATTCGTCGGCTCTATGAACAAGAGTCCCAACCTCCCTCAAGAAAACCCTAATGATGGCCCAAAAAATCCCATACAAATTGAGCTATATTTGAGTTTGAAAAATACCGCCCAAAAAATTGAGGATTTTTCATAATTTTTAAATTATATTTCATTATTCGTCTTTGGTACATTTTTCAAAATAACCTAAAATTATTTGTAGGATTTTTTAGAATTTTCGGGGGAATTTTTATGTTGTCGTTTTGGGGGAATATTCCATCATCCCGGCCGTCGCAGTGGCCCTAGCGCCTCATAGGGATATTTCCGATTGTACGATATTTTTGGTTCACTTTGCATCGTCGTTCTATTGCCGATTTTACATAAAATATTTTGGGGATTTTTAAGAATTTTCCGGTGGATTTTTTTTTAAAACACCCATCGCCACAATCAGTGTATGAACTCTGCCCTCATCAACTCATAATTTTCCACCGTGAATTCACAAAAGCCAGGAAATACCCGGGACGGTGTTCGGTTGTCTTCTCCTTCTCCTATTTAATGTTGGAAGTAACCAGTGATGACCGTAATGAAATTTTTCATATGGAATGTTGGCAGATTAACACATTGTGTGCCGCCTAAATCTTCATGTGATGCCACGTCATACGAACACGTACGACAGGGGGTTTTGCACACAAAATGCATTCCTAACAAAAAATATGTTTAAAGGTTTTCGACAAAATCGCACCAGATTTTCTGGTTTCCATGCCGTTTGATTCCTTTTTCCACATTTCATCAGCAGATAAATGAAGCTCCCGTGATATTAAATGGTTTCTCTCATTATTTCCTGTCATTATCACAGTTACAATCAGTTGAATTCAGGGTAGCCCCAGCACTCGCAAGTGCGTTCAGCCGTACAGTTACCAACTATGTCCATATGCTCAGGAACTCATATAGGGCCAGTTTCAAATTCAGCTGATCCGAGAACAGTCCACTTAGAGATTTTGATCCGTCTATGAATATCTGGGTGACATTACCAGGAAGACGGATCTACTGCAAGTAGCTGGTATCCCATTGGTATCCTTGTCACGAAACTGGGATCGAAAAAAATATGCTAAAAATATGAGTGCATGGAATCGTATATATGATTGGAGACGGGCCCAATCATATATATGATTGTGTGTAAACATAGTATGTTTGCACACAACCATAATATGTTTGGAACACAATTCCAGCATATTTAAAAATATATGATTATATTTTGCCAAAAATATGTTAGAAAATATTTTTTTTAGAGCATTTTAGGAAAGTTCATGTTGATTTATATCCGATTTTATTCGATGGTAACAAGTTAAGAATAATGTATAGTCCCTTAGAAAAAATCGTTCTAAGCGCACCCATTGCCATGATTCTCTCGAACCTCCCCTGATGGTTTTTCTTTTCCAACGCCAACCGTCAGTTCGCAGATCTATAGAACACAATCAGTTTGACAAGTCGTATAGCCAGTATACGCTATTGGGATTCGTATCCCAGCATTTCGGTACAAGTTTGAATTTTGGCGGACCTTAGCCATGTAATACTTCTCTAGCCATTCCAAGTCTTAGTTGAAAATACTGAGCACAGCTCACTGATGTGACAGAAGTTATCCGTTTGTTACTTCAGGGAATGTTGAGGGAAATACTTACGCATTTATGAGTAAACAGCGTAGACATCCAGTGATTCTTCAACAGTCACTTTAGTCTAGAAATAACTGACTTAGGACATTTACCAACAAAATAGTTTATCACATACAGGTCATTTGGTTTGTCAGTCACTCAAAATCCAAAATCGTTCTAATCAATTCGAAAAATTTGTATACCAGCTAACACAATTAATATAATTCGTTTCCTTTCCTAGAATGATTAAAAATAATCTTTTAGTTGCTAATTTTATTGAATACTTATAATTTTCTGTTATCACCAACAACCACACAATTAGCTTCGCAATATTACAGATATTTTTTTCCTTCCAATATACAAGTGACTGAGTATTTGTTTATGTGTCGTTTAGTTAATTCCGCTAATAACAGATCTTAATCGCTTAATGAATGTCATATGATTTGAATTGTATTTATTAAATGGTTTCCATGTGAACATTTGCACGAAAGCTTTTACTGTAGAAAAGCTTATTTGGTTGTTTTGCATTGGATGGTGTATGAATCGTATTACAGTGGAACCTAAACACTTGTATTATTGTTCTCTTATAGGACCATAAGTGATGAAAGAGGAATAGATCATTGGCCGGAAAACACGTCACCAATAAAAAATAAAATAAAAACAGGTTATTATTTTGGATGAAGACGTCCGATCAAACAATTAAAGGCAATTACGCGAGCTAAAAATGTTGTAAACATGATTTTTATATACGAAAACAAAATATTAACAACAAAAAAAAGATATTTTCGTTTCTTTTTGACACAAAACACAATTTAAAACTAAACTAAACCATTTGAAGATGAATTTGGGGGCCGCAGATATTTTGCTCCGGCAGTAGAGCCATCCACAGATGAATGTTCACATGGGTTTCCAGATTAAGCATCACGTCTTGATTTTTAGCCGCGACTAGGTTAAAAATTATTATAAACCATCCTTAAACAAAATGCATGTTGCATAGTGTATTCAATACCCAATTTCCTTATACATCAGATGACTGCGTAGTTATTTAAAACAAAGTCAAATTACATCGTTTCGCCCATATGTCTCCCAGACACAATGTGAAAAATAGTGAAGAGAATCCTTTAAAATAGGCTAACGTCAGAAGACAGTGAAAAGAACGTCCTATCCGAAAGACAATTTGATTTTAGTAAAGCACAGTCTACATTGACGCGGTGAAGCTAGCTAGTGCAAGGTAGAAAGGCGGAACAAAGAAATATTGTGCTGTCGTTACCCTCGATGGATTCCCTTCCACGAAGCCCTCATGCAAACCGAAGCTCCAGCTTGTTTTCTCGACAACAATGTGTCAGCCGGTATCGCACAAAGATTTGTCCTAAGTCCACTTCTGTGGAACATTATGTATGATGAAGTGTTGAGACTCTCCCTCCCAAACGGAGTTACTATTGTAGTATTCGCAGACCACTTCGGCCTTTAAACACCTAAACAGCTACAGAAACATCCACTAACGCAGCTACCAAAACAGGTGCAAACCTGGATCGAGTCAGCACACCAACAACTATCTGCTCATCCAGGTATCGAAGAATATCGGAGAACCCAGCAGTCTTAGTCGCTTATATATCATAGAAAATCACACAATAAAAAGCAGGGATCCGAAGTTGCTTGGAATCGATCGTCTCTTGGCAATTACGTGGGGATGGACACACCTCATTATAACTAGTTAAAAAGAGTACGGCAGTACTCAACAGGCAATACAGGGACATATATGTTTACCTCACATAGTTCATAACAGATAATGGTGGATTCCGGACGCGATAGCTCTCCTATGCTGTCCTATGTTCAACAGAGGACACATCACTACCATGGCTACATCGAGCGTGATCGAAAAACACAATCCTGGAGCTAAAGGAACGCCGAACACAGTTGATAGCTTAAACGCTAACCATCCTTCACGAGGTCCTACTAAAGTCCCTTAAAGGACCGATGGCCGAAGAAGGGCGTGTGATTTAGTACGTAAGAATCGTGCATGTTTTTCAGTACGGGCCGAATACATCTATGGAAGGCGTCAAACCGCCAGCACAGAAAACAAACGAAAAATACATAAGGTGGATTTCTTCTGGTCGCTGTTGACTCTCAAAACATATACTTGGCAACCCTATATCAGTAGTGCAAACCGCAATGCATTAAATTCCCCACAATTCTGCTTATCTTGTCTGAGAGACCGGTCACTCATGGCTGTGTACATGATGAACATGATCGGTTGCACTGGGAGGCCATAAATTGTCCAATTTTGATAATCAAATTTTTTAAAAAATAGATTTTTATCAATTCTCAGATTTTCCTAAATTTTTTTTAAGGTTTCAGTTCAAAAAACATTTTTTTTCGTAACGCTTAAGTAGTTTAAAAATTTGGAGTCTCTTCAAGTTATGCTAAGAAAAGTGAAATTTTTTTTTTTTTTTTCAAAAATAATAAAAATTGGGGAAAATCTGAGAATTGATAAAAATGGTTTTTAAAGAATTTGACGTGATACAGACATTTCCACAAGTCTGCCTGCCAAAAATCAGCTCGATTGGATCACTGAAAAAGGGTTAAAAATCGGTCCAAAGGCTTTCACACACGCCACTACGAGCTTCATACTTCAAACGTGTACATGAAAATCGCCGATACACGTGTATTTTTATTTTTTACCCCCTTTCCGAAAAAGTAAATTTGGTTCATAGGACAGAATGTGTGTAACACGGTGTAATAAATACACACTGAGAACAATTTGGAACTTTCCATGTATTTCGCTACGGAAGTCAGAGGTGAACTGGCCAGCTGTTCGAGGTTGTCAAGGGACTCGCTAGCTAAGCGAGTGACTCGACGTTCCTGTAGACCTTGACAGTAGCTGAGCCAATCTTCTGCTTATTCGTATTTTTCTGTATCGTGGCAGGCTGTATAGTAGTGATCTCGAGACATATCCATACGATTATCCATCTTGCCCATCGCACAGTGCCCCCTGAGGACTCCGGTAAGAAGGCTAAGATTCTTTTGGCTAAACCCCAGTAACGACCTCGTCCTTTTAGGATTAATGCTTGGCCATAATGTGTGATTTATCTTACTGGCCTGTTTAGGTGCGTATGCCGAATATTTCCGTCATTCCTACCGATTAAGAGCCCTTCGTGGCATATTAAAGATCTGCCATCTTGTTTCCCATTATGTCTTTATGGCCAGGGACCATTGATTTTCTTTCAGTATTTTTACAGAGGAAATTTCCCTTGGCTAGCTAACATATTTTGTCCATTTATAAAACCGAATGACCTACAACTAAAAGACATACCTCTGCGGTCTGCCATTAATGACGAACCATTTAGTTATTTCTCACAGATGCTGTTGATAAAATCTAAATATATTGGAATTTTCCAATGTATATTGAATGTAAATTTATCGCGGCCCAGATCAAAAGGGGTTTCCTTTATGGATGCAGCATTTTAATTAAATTTTATTGTCGCTGGTTTTTACTTTGAAAGTCTCCATGGGTGTTGTTTATTACGAGGGCGATTTTTTAATGATTGCACAGACTGTGCTGATGGAATGCCAATGGAATGTTACTGCCACCTGAGGATATGCAGCTACTGAGGGCATGTTTAATTCAATTCCTATAGCCCTATATATTACATTATTTTGAAAAGTATAGAAGGTATCAGAAGAGGTGTGGCAATTTAACCCTTTTTCACTCGTAAAGTAGTTTTGTTGAAATACTTACCATGGATAGATTTCAAAGAAGGCTCAATAGTCTTTATTTCATCAAAACATTTACAGGCTCTTAAATGAATATTTCGTTGCACATTTGGCCGTAGTTTCTGAGTGTATAAAAATCACATAAAATATATCGTCCCATTCGAAATACCCTTTGTTGTTTATAATATATATGCGAATACAGTTTCGAGAAGCAATCAATTGTGTTCAACAAGCGAACAGAACATTTCATATTTAACCGGCCAAAGGAAAACCACGTTGACATACAATGAAAGACATTAAATTAGTTGCTATTTTAGTTGTGACGATTATTGGCCTTCTGGTTGCAGTCGCAAATGGCAAAGAAGACGTTTTGCCCCATACCAATTGTTGCAAATTCGGATGTGGCGATGTTTGCAATCGAAATTGAAAAGATATGTGGAACGATTAATGAAATGCAAATTAAAATATAAAATGCAATAAAATAAATAAATCGTATTCATAAATGATTGACTGATTTGTGTGAGTGTGCGTGAAATGAAGTTGTGTGTTCTAAGTTATAATGGGCCCATCTGCAGAAAATTAAAGCTCCTTGCCAAAATACTGGTGAAAAATATTTTTGTCGTACACGGCACAAAGGTAGATTCATGCAAACAGCTGATTACAATTTTGTCGTTTTTACAGAATTTTGGCTGTCAAAATCAATGTTGGTTTACTACCTGTTTCCATAAAACGAATTTGTCCGTTTGTTATAAATTGTCAAAATTGAAGGCACAATAAAATGGATATTTCTTAGTAGTGAGAGATTATTCTTTTGATATTGTGTTCCAGATGTCCATATCTAACATAAATCTTAAAACCCGCATTGAATAATGTCCGAATCCCATTTTATTACGCTTCCAATATTGACGATTTGTAACGTACGAACAAAATCGTTCTATGGAAACAGGCAGTTGGTTTTTTTTTTTTCAAAATGTCGAATACATTTTCGTTTTAAACATTCAAATCAACGAATACAAAGAATTTTGGGGCTCTCAAAACTATTAAAACATAATATTCTGGTTCGCTAAAAATTGTGCCGCGAGTTGTAACTGTCTGCCATTGGTATATCAGAATTTGACAATTAAAATATCCAATTTGACAATTAAAAATGTCTGAATTTTTTGTTGTTGGTCAATTAATGATGGGCCACTACCTTCTATTATTATGCCATGGTTGGCGTATTAGGTAAGAATAATAAAAAAATCCAAAACAAAAAGAAAACATCAAAGTAAGCTGTCAATATTCTTGTCATTCAATACAAATACTTAATTGTATGTTTTTTTTTAAATATTTAAAATGTCCTCCTGAAAGTAATAGCCAAATCCAACTTTAATATTATTTGTTAGTGGTCAATAAAATGACAGCTGTCAATAAAATGACAGCTGTCAATAAAATGAAAGCTATGAATACAATGACAGCTATGAATACAATGACAGCTGTCAATACAATTACAGCAGTCAATACAATGACAGCTATGAATACAATGACAGCTGTCAATAAAATGACAGCCACCAATAAAATGAAAGCTATGAATACAATGACAGCTGTCAATACAATGACAGCTGTCAATACAATGACAGCTGTCAATACAATGACAGCTATGAATACAATGACAGCTGTCAATACAATGACAGCTATGAATACAATGACAGCTGTCTATAAAATGACAGCTGTCTATAAAATGACAGCTGTCTATAAAATGACAGCTGTCTATAAAATGACAGCTGTCTATAAAATGACAACTGTCTATAAAATGTCTATAAAATGACAGCTGTCTATAAAATGACAGCTGTCTATAAAATGACAGCTGTCTATAAAATGACAGCTGTCTATAAAATGACAGCTGTCTATAAAATGACAGCTGTCTATAAAATGACAGCTGTCTATAAAATGACAGCTGTCTATAAAATGACAGCTGTCTATAAAATGACAGCTGTCTATAAAATGACAGCTGTCTATAAAATGACAGCTGTCTATAAAATGACAGCTGTCTATAAAATGACAGCTGTCTATAAAATGACAGCTGTCTATAAAATGACAGCTGTCTATAAAATGACAGCTGTCTATAAAATGACAGCTGTCTATAAAATGACAGCTGTCTATAAAATGACAGCTGTCTATAAAATGACAGCTGTCTATAAAATGACAGCTGTCTATAAAATGACAGCTGTCTATAAAATGACAGCTGTCTATAAAATGACAGCTGTCTATAAAATGACAGCTGTCTATAAAATGACAGCTGTCTATAAAATGACAGCTGTCTATAAAATGACAGCTGTCTATAAAATGACAGCTGTCTATAAAATGACAGCTGTCTATAAAATGACAGCTGTCTATAAAATGACAGCTGTCTATAAAATGACAGCTGTCTATAAAATGACAGCTGTCTATAAAATGACAGCTGTCTATAAAATGACAGCTGTCTATAAAATGACAGCTGTCTATAAAATGACAGCTGTCTATAAAATGACAGCTGTCTATAAAATGACAGCTGTCTATAAAATGACAGCTGTCTATAAAATGACAGCTGTCTATAAAATGACAGCTGTCTATAAAATGACAGCTGTCTATAAAATGACAGCTGTCTATAAAATGACAGCTGTCTATAAAATGACAGCTGTCTATAAAATGACAGCTGTCTATAAAATGACAGCTGTCTATAAAATGACAGCTGTCTATAAAATGACAGCTGTCTATAAAATGACAGCTGTCTATAAAATGACAGCTGTCTATAAAATGACAGCTGTCTATAAAATGACAGCTGTCTATAAAATGACAGCTGTCTATAAAATGACAGCTGTCTATAAAATGACAGCTGTCTATAAAATGACAGCTGTCTATAAAATGACAGCTGTCTATAAAATGACAGCTGTCTATAAAATGACAGCTGTCTATAAAATGACAGCTGTCTATAAAATGACAGCTGTCTATAAAATGACAGCTGTCTATAAAATGACAGCTGTCTATAAAATGACAGCTGTCTATAAAATGACAGCTGTCTATAAAATGACAGCTGTCTATAAAATGACAGCTGTCTATAAAATGACAGCTGTCTATAAAATGACAGCTGTCTATAAAATGACAGCTGTCTATAAAATGACAGCTGTCTATAAAATGACAGCTGTCTATAAAATGACAGCTGTCTATAAAATGACAGCTGTCTATAAAATGACAGCTGTCTATAAAATGACAGCTGTCTATAAAATGACAGCTGTCTATAAAATGACAGCTGTCTATAAAATGACAGCTGTCTATAAAATGACAGCTGTCTATAAAATGACAGCTGTCTATAAAATGACAGCTGTCTATAAAATGACAGCTGTCTATAAAATGACGGCTGTCTATAAAATGACAGCTGTCTATAAAATGACAGCTGTCTATAAAATGACAGCTGTCTATAAAATGACAGCTGTCTATAAAATGACAGCTGTCTATAAAATGACAGCTGTCTATAAAATGACAGCTGTCTATAAAATGACAGCTGTCTATAAAATGACAGCAGTCTATAAAATGACAGCAGTCTATAAAATGACAGCTGTCTATAAAATGACAGCAGTCTATAAAATGACAGCTGTCTATAAAATGACAGCTGTCTATAAAATGACAGCTGTCTATAAAATGACAGCTGTCTATAAAATGACAGCTGTCTATAAAATGACAGCTGTCTATAAAATGACAGCTGTCTATAAAATGACAGCTGTCTATAAAATGACAGCTGTCTATAAAATGACAGCTGTCTATAAAATGACAGCTGTCTATAAAATGACAGCTGTCTATAAAATGACAGCTGTCTATAAAATGACAGCTGTCTATAAAATGACAGCTGTCTATAAAATGACAGCTGTCTATAAAATGACAGCTGTCTATAAAATGACAGCTGTCTATAAAATGACAGCTGTCTATAAAATGACAGCTGTCTATAAAATGACAGCTGTCTATAAAATGACAGCTGTCTATAAAATGACAGCTGTCTATAAAATGACAGCTGTCTATAAAATGACAGCTGTCTATAAAATGACAGCTGTCTATAAAATGACAGCTGTCTATAAAATGACAGCTGTCTATAAAATGACAGCTGTCTATAAAATGACAGCTGTCTATAAAATGACAGCTGTCTATAAAATGACAGCTGTCTATAAAATGACAGCTGTCTATAAAATGACAGCTGTCTATAAAATGACAGCTGTCTATAAAATGACAGCTGTCTATAAAATGACAGCTGTCTATAAAATGACAGCTGTCTATAAAATGACAGCTGTCTATAAAATGACAGCTGTCTATAAAATGACAGCTGTCTATAAAATGACAGCTGTCTATA
Source organism: Hydrotaea cyrtoneurina (assembly GCA_958296145.1). NCBI lineage: Eukaryota > Metazoa > Arthropoda > Insecta > Diptera > Muscidae > Hydrotaea > Hydrotaea cyrtoneurina. Next base: position 67,631,359 of record OY282515.1, read on the forward strand.
AAATGACAGCTGTCTATAAAATGACAGCAGTCTATAAAATGACAGCTGTCTATAAAATGACAGCTGTCTATAAAATGACAGCTGTCTATAAAATGACAGCTGTCTATAAAATGACAGCTGTCTATAAAATGACAGCTGTCTATAAAATGACAGCTGTCTATAAAATGACAGCTGTCTATAAAATGACAGCTGTCTATAAAATGACAGCTGTCTATAAAATGACAGCTGTCTATAAAATGACAGCTGTCTATAAAATGACAGCTGTCTATAAAATGACAGCTGTCTATAAAATGACAGCTGTCTATAAAATGACAGCTGTCTATAAAATGACAGCTGTCTATAAAATGACAGCTGTCTATAAAATGACAGCTGTCTATAAAATGACAGCTGTCTATAAAATGACAGCTGTCTATAAAATGACAGCTGTCTATAAAATGACAGCTGTCTATAAAATGACAGCTGTCTATAAAATGACAGCTGTCTATAAAATGACAGCTGTCTATAAAATGACAGCTGTCTATAAAATGACAGCTGTCTATAAAATGACAGCTGTCTATAAAATGACAGCTGTCTATAAAATGACAGCTGTCTATAAAATGACAGCTGTCTATAAAATGACAGCTGTCTATAAAATGACAGCTGTCTATAAAATGACAGCTGTCTATAAAATGACAGCTATGAATACAATGACAGCTATGAATAAAATGAATACAATGTCAGCTGTCAATACAACGACAGCCTTCAATAGAATGGCATTTGATGATATTGTGACATCGTCTTTCCAAGCCAATAAATACAATAAAATATACTCACTGACCGGGATATCAAGCTCCAACATCCTAAACTGTTGCTGATATTGCTTGAAATCTGACAATTTTGCCAGAACTGACAATCAGGTCATGTGCTATCTATGATTTCATTTGAAAATTTCATTGAAATGCAGTTCGTTCCTCCTTCGTAAAACCGCTAAAAGCTTTGGAGCTTTTGAATACAAATTATCTTGTATTCAGTAACGGCTGCATTTTGAAAAAAAAATTACTAAAAAAAGCTTTTTTTGAACTCACACACGTACAAGCAGTGCGCATGTATATACTACATACATACATATATATCAGCACGGGCAAAGACAAACCAAAAAAAGAAAAGCCAACAAACATTACAACAACAACAAGAGTAATGTTAACAAATAGAGACTGAGAACCGGACAGAGAGTGAGAGAATTGAAAGAGCATAAATGTAAGGAAATGAGCTGTGAAAAGAAACATGATTATGAACCTGCGACAATTGCATACAAATTGCGAAACGAATGGTTACAGTATCAAATTGAAAATGAATCTAATAACAACGTCGAAAATCAAACTCTAACAAAAAAAAAAAAAATAATAAAAAAAACGGTTAAAAGTGGCATTTTATAAAGCAAACAAGCAAGAGAAAAATTGCAAATATTTTTTAATTTATGAGAAAATTGCGAAAAGTATTTTAAAAAAATTAAATTCAAACATGAGATAAGAAAAAAAAATTTAAAGATAAGAAAAATTGCTAACAAAAATATCATTAAAGATTTGTTGTAAGAAAAATTGTGTGTATATGAGATGATTTCAAATCGAAATGGAGGTGTGATAGCGGTTTAAAAGATTTTCTCCAGCAGCAAAGTGTGCAATTTTGATGGGGCAAATACATACGAGTGCACGCACATACTTACCCCAAATTATTGTGTAATAATTTGTGATACTTTTGAACAAGACAACAGAGTTCATCTGAAAGAAGTTTCCAATTCAAATAAATCACTGGGCTTATTGCGAAATATTGGAGGTGAACTGAAAAGAAGACGAAAAGAAAGAAACAGTTTTCAAAATCGGCAGCAGCAGCAGTAGCAGTAGCAAATGTAGTATGTGCCGTAACCCACATTTTCTCGAGAAAAGGTAAATGTTGTTTTTCTTTTTCATATGAGTGTCCGTGTGTGTATGTTCGGTTCCTGCCACTTTAACAGCAAATACATGCATACAGATGTATGTAGGTACATCTACACAGACTCGTTAACTTATACATAGAGAAAATATATATGCAGATGTGTGTAGGTACGTATGTATGTATGTGTGTGCAGATACTCAGTTACTTGCACCAAACACTCACTAAATACTACACGAGAAAGCGACGAAGACGAAAATGAGAATGAGAATGAAAATGAAAACAACAACGACAGCAAACTGAATTGAAATGAAATGAAATGCACACACCCACACCACTTCGGTCAAGTACAATTCGGGGAAAGAATGATGAAACTGAAGAAGAAGAAAAAAAAAGAAGGAGTCCAATTAGAAATAATTAGTTCACACACTACAACAACAACAACAATGTCCACAGCAGCAGCACCACCAGCAGTAGCGGCACTAACCAAAAACATCAACAACAACAACATCCAATAGAACTTACCTACAATTGAAAAAAAAAACAAGAAAAAATCCAACGTCAGCACAATTAAATGCGACTTTTAAGCACACATAGTATGTACGTGACCAGGGGGACGAAGAGGAAAGAAAACCGTTTTCATTTCCCATAAAAATGCAAAATAATTCAGTCTTTGCTTAACCTTTTATGTTCTTGATTTTAGCGAAGGGATCCGTGCTGTTTTGTGCATCAACACTACGAGTACGAGACTAACAAACACAACAACAGCAACAACCACAGCCCTACGTACGTACATAAGGCCACCGCATAAATGTCGTAGTATTCTGTGGCGTATGAGTTACGGTCACCTCACCCAGCCATCATACGTTCGGTGGCCATCGTATATAGCTTGCTGTCGCATGTCGGTATCGGCAATGCTGCTGCTGCTGCTGCTACCGTCGACATCAACGTCGTCGGTGTTTGGCTTTGCCTTTATGTGTGTTTGTTTGTATTGACATTAGTTAAAGGCTCTCCATTTGAATTATGAGCAACATCTTTGTGCTCTCATTTGAATCTCTGATTTCTGCTCTCCCACACTGTGGCTTGTGTACTCACACACACACACACACAGAAACTCTTTTGTATGCAAATTGTATTTGTTAGTGTCATAAATAAAGAAGTTTTGTTGTTGTTGCTCGTTGGCCGTTGTAAATCTCGTCCTTTTGTTTGAATTACAATATGATTTTTGAATAATTCCTGGAATTTTCTTTGAAAACCATATAGCCTTTTGCCTACCGCTGACTTTTAATTGAATATTATCTGAAAGAATTGAATTTACACTTGATTTAATATTGACTAACTGCAGAAAAAGAAGAACTAATAATAATAATACAAAAGAGAATAAACACTCCAACATAATTGTTACACAATAACTGTTTGTGATGTTTCGACACTAGGGAGATTTTATTGAAATATAATTTTGTAATGACCTCTACCATGGATCATACAACCTTAGTGCGTTGCATATTTAAATATGGCTCACTCTGAAGAGTGCCCACCAACATACATCTCTAGGTATATTCTTTGTCAGATAAGAGCTCAGGAAAGGCTTGCGTGTGTATAGATTTAAAATAAAATTGTTTGCTTCAAATGCTGGTAAATGTCATAAATGTAAGCCCAAAAAGGCTTTTATATCTCCACCCTAGCATTTGGTGCGGATGTTCCACAAGGCTGCATGAAAAATTCCATTGCAATTCGTGGGCACAAGAAAAGAAATCTACAAGTAGGATTCCAAAAAAGTGGAACAAGTCAAAGGCAACAAAAAGTTTTCAAGAAAAAAGTGAACCACAAAATTACCGGTTGAAAACCGAATATACACGGTTTAGTGGACCTCAAACCGTTTATATTCGGTTTTCAACCGGTAATTTTGTGGTTCACTTTTTTCTTGAAAACTATTTTCCTATTTCCAATGGGAGTTTAATCTGGGCATAAATTGCATTTAAAATAAATATAAAAAAAAAAAAATAAGAATATTGAAATATTTTTTTGCGAAAGCGAATGTTCAAAGTTATGCGAATAATTCGTATTCGATTTTGCGAAAGCAGGTTTCAATAGATCCGCAATTTAAAAAATTATAGTGTAGGATCCTGAATTTTACCACACAGACTGATTGAGTTTTAAAATGGCCGATATTAGTCCAGAGCGGTAAAAGTAGCCTGTTTAAGGTACCAAAAAAATGTCCACACTTTATCACATTTTAGCTGTGCAGTCCTGGCAGTCCTGAACAAAATCGGAGTATTCAACTCCATATTGGACAATGGAGCAATAACAGAGGACATCACGAGTGGTACCCCTTGCAATCCTAGAATATTCCATACCCTGCTGGATATAAGTGGAAAGGGCTACAAAGAGATTAGCCACGTAATCACGAGTTTCGTGTTTGTATTTGGGCTACGAGTGCCGACAAATCGAAATATTCAAAACCGACACCGGTTAAGCAGCAAAATTATCATTGTCGAATTGGAGAATGTAAAACCGAAACCGTCTTAATCGCTGTTTTATCTGCATTAACCGGTTATTTGTTGTTGTTATTGATGAACCATAGGAAAAACAGTCACACGTTGAGAATGGAGAGGCCATAACTCTTGGGTTTTCCGAGACCCAATGCGACAATTTTGCTTGTTGACGTAGCCACCGAGGTGGAATTGGGCTTCATCAGTCATGATGACTTTTCGATGGAATTCAGGATCATTTTCATGCATTTCAAGGATCCAATCAGCAAAGACATGACGTTGTTGATGATCGGCTGGCCTGATTTCTTGTGTTAACTGAACTTTATAAGCCTGAAGACCCAAGTCTTTATGCAAAATACGGTGTAATGACGTTTGTGGAACGCCCAATTTGAAATTACGACGAGAAATGGACAAACCTGGGTTTTCTTCAACATTTTGGGCTACAATGGGCTACACCAATATTGTCAGTTATTCTTGAGCTACGTGCACGGGTTTTATTCTTCACATTACTAACATGTCGCAACATCTCGAATTTTTCCACCAATTTCTGTATTGCTTCACGACGACCCAAAAATGCTTTAGTTTCACCATTTTCGTAGTGACTTTTAATGATTTCAGTGCGTTGTTGAAGCGTGTAGCGTTCCATTTATAGTAATGGCATAGTTTCCACTTGTCAAATGTCAAAGAATAAAAGCTTCAAAAGTGAAATACCGGATGATTCTAAATAACACATCGTGTTGGAAAACCCTTCATTTCAGCCAGTTTAGCTGTATCAAGCGGGCCAGTAAATATCTTTTAATCATTAACAAGAGTTGGAATAAAAGACGAAAAACTGTCACTTACTCTTTTAGGCCAAATGCTATACTTTCCCCGTGAGAAGAAATAATAATAAGACGAAGTCTTTGGACCACATAGATATTGCCCAGCTGCAAAGACCATTTAATACACAGCCGCCTGAAGTTGTTTGCAAAATATTTTCAAAAGATCCACCCTCTGGTATATTATCAGCATGAAATTAGTATTTTGATCTGATCTCCTTTGTAAAACTGTCAAATGCTGAGATGAGTATTACTCACATCTGTATTGTGCTTCCGAACTAATGCACAGAGAACGACTTGGGACGTCTGCCCTTCGCAGGGTCTTTAGCAGCTCATGGTCTTTTAATTTCAACGCCAATACTAAACGCTTTCTCTTTGGATCTGACAGCTTCTTTGCATGTCTGGTTAAACCAACAATTCTATGATAGTTTGACCGAAATAGTCTTCGGTGGGAATAAACGTGTTTATACCAAGTCGAATTATTTTCTCGACCATATCAGCAGCAGTATCTACCTTATTGTCTAGGAAACATAACTTCCTGTAAAAATTCTGATATATAGTTTTCTTGTTTAATTACAAGACAAAGTATATTTATATTCTAATTTTGGGCACAAGGGTAAACCCGGTGACACTGACCATGGATTTTTGCAGCGACAGACCAAAGCCTCTGGGCATCGAACCCACAAGTCCCACCCTGATACGCAAGCAAGCTACCAATTTGCCTACCGGGGCGGTTAAAATTCTGTTGGGCTCGTATATGTTCCGGTTCGTGGCTGGTTTAGAAGAGGCCCAAACTTCGGAGAACAAAAAGTATGCTGAAATGGGTGAATTTACCAAATTTCGAAGAGTTGTGTAATCTCTTAGAGGGACATTATTGACCATCTGGCCACTTAACTCCGCCGGCTGTCCCGCGTTATTAGCTTCCTGCACCTTAAGTTTAAATCATATTCTCGTACCTCTCCAATGTGTTTTTTTCTTTTCGGGAATCCGATTCGTGGCATTTTAAAAATACCGCCTGATTTCTTTTTCTACAGTCGCCTCGATACCACTGTGGATCGGTCGCTCCCGGATTACAACATAGGTCCGCGGTTTATTTTGGTTTAACTATGACCCCCAATTTGAAGTACGCATGCTCCTGAAATCCAAGCGCATCAGACAAAAGTTGCACTTATCACGACCTTTTTTCCAAAAAGTTGCACTTATAAAGACCGTATCATAAAAAAAAGTCGGTTGCGCTAATCGGGGGTTGCGGAAATCGAGCTTTTATATCCGTTCCAATATATTTTCAACTATTATCAGATGAGGGCAGCACATTCTCGGATACTCATGTCATAGAAGTTTTCAGTAAGTCCCTAGTCACACTTTACTTGCGGCAATTCTCAGTTTGATGGAAAGAGAGCTAAGGGGATTGGAAAGGGGAATTTTGTGTTTTTCGTATTTTGATATTATGAAAGACATTTGTATTTGAAAACCAGAATTGCCGAAAAAGAATTTCCTTATGTGATCACCAGCGGCAAGTTCAAAAGGGAATCATAAAAAATTCCTAGTGTGAATCGGAACTAATATAATTTTTAAAATAAATTCAATATTTTTTAAAACTTACTTAGTTCACATGGATCCATCCATGGGATCCATTCTGATACCATGAATTCATCACCCAAAATGTATCGAAGGTTTCTTGGTTTCTTCGCCGATGTGTAGTAGGGGATTCTTCCCACAGGTTTTGACTAACAGAGTTTATAGACCGGAAACAAAATGTTCCTAAATTTAAGTACATGTACTGACTTGTCTATGCGCCGTATGATTGGATGCGCAACGCAATAGATCCTGTTGAGGTTTGTCCAAAAATCCTACAAAAATAGATCTGGTTGTCATGTCTGTGCACGTTGGAATGGCATGGGGGAATGTAAATTTCTATCGGCGTTAAGTCACAGTCTAGTGAATATTACTGAAAACCCATGCCAAATGCTTTTGTTTTTTTTTTTTGTTGTTTCAGAAGGTGGTTGGGGCAAGTGATTTATCTGTCAATATCGACAAAGGTTGTGATTGGTAAACATATGTAGACACACATCTACACAAATATTTCCAGGATTTTCAAATAAATACATGTGTGTATGTTTGCGCAAATCTTGGCAATGCGTAGAGAAAAATGAACACACGTTTGCCTTTTCCACGAAATGTTTGTTAATTTCCTTAGCTCAGCTAAGCGCTCCATTTTTGTTTTAAATACGACTGTGGTATGTGTTTTTTTGCGGGTTTCTAAACACATGTATGTGTGTGTGTGCTGGTTTTTGGTATTCTTGTAAAGATTAAATTTTATTTAAACGCTTCATTAACTGCGCCGAATGTCAGCTGTTTGCTTTTCACATCATTTCCTGTCATATGAAAAGTATAATTACATTTAATTTGGTTGAATCGATTACAGTGACAGCGTAAGCGTCAGCGTCAGCGATTATCGTAAACTTTTGGCCAACTGAAATGAAATGTCTTCGATGGTTGTTTTTTGTGTTGTTGTTCCATATGCTTGCGAAACTTTTGCATTTTTTTTTTGTTTGTGTTTCATTCTGCCTGTTAAAAGTTTTCCTTTAAATTCTTGTTTTCTTTTGAGTTTGGAAAATAATCAATGTGTTTTTCCTTTTTGTTGGCTTTGTTATATAATGAACGTATCTGGTGTTTCATTTCTTTCTACGGACTTTGCCAAAAATCAAATAAATTGTTTTATGCAATTCAAAGAACCAATTGACAAACCGTAGCAACAACAAACCGAAACTGAACAACACAAGTTCAGCAACAACTTCTTGTGCGATACCAGAGACCCTTACGTGGAATAGTTGTTTTTGGTGATTTTGTAATTCGATTTACAATTTCCGTAGAAGAGTTGAAACCGCAATATCACAATTTAACCATAAATTTCTAGTTAGTTATGGAAGGCTTCCAGCCTTTCTACGAAGGCAGCCAGAGAACAAAATGTTTGTAGATGGCGGTGGACATGAAGACGGAATACACAGTTCCCTGGTTTTTACAAAAATGCACAGGGATTTAATGTAAATTCGGTTCTAATAAGACCGCAGCCACATAATTCTCCTAATATTCCATGAAGCAAGAGACGGGAAGCTACTCTTGAATCAGGTCACTGAAACGATACAAATAATTCAGCCTTTTTACGAGAGTCCGTGGTCTTACCGTACTCCAGTTCTGGCACATGGATTTAATGGACTTTTTGGTCAACCTAAATACTGCTTCCGGTAATCGGTTAATACATGTATGAAATATATTTTTAATGCTTTATTTGTTTACTGTGCCCAATGAAAGACAACGAAAAAACAATTTCAATCCAATTACATGTTCTGTCAAACATTGCATGACTTTTGAAAAGGGCTGAGTCAAAATTGCTCGACTCCGACGTCGGGTAAATTTGTCAGACTCCGACTCCGCAGCCCTGCCTTTGAAGGGCACTTACTAAGATCGACCAGGGGTACTCTACGCAATGCCTTTCAGAAGGAGAGTCACTACTGATTCAATCAACCCAAGGACTCTCTAGGCCAAGGACACCATAGGCGGTAACTTTCCGAAGGACAGGCTCCACTGATTTTCGTATTCAAAAGACTACGAGGGGTCGTTCAGGAGGAAATGCACTGCAAAATTTGTGGTTACGGATTATTGGGTTTGAGTTTTGAAATCTTCTTGGTCGCGTTGTGTTGCTTTCCTCGCCTAAGAATCTAGCCAACAACAATTACGTGTTACTGTTGCCTATAAGGGTAGTTTTGTTTGTTCTCTTTCGGTCTGGGCAGATATTTACATTTCCCCTGTAGGTCAGCTGACATCATCCTCTGTGATGTAAGATTGTAATGTTACTGGTACAAAGGCCGATAGCTTTGGATGCTAATGCCTCTGATATTTTAGTTTAATCTTAATATACATTTACCCACGACACTGATTCACTGATACACTGATTCCCTGATTCACTGATTCACTGACTCTGTCACGCAGTACGTAGGAATTTAAATAGGCATTCTATAATTTTCTATAAATAATAATAATAAAAAAAATAATATTTTTTTTTGTACAGAAATTGTGTTTTCCCCAAATTTTTTTTTACCAAAAATTTTTTTTTCCAAAACTTTTTTTTATAATTTTTTTTTTTTACAAAAATTTTTTTTTTACAAAAATTTTTTTTTTACAAAAATTTTTTTTTTACAATTTTTTTTTCAACAAAAAATTTTTTTTACAAATTTTTTTTTTCCAAATTTTTTTTTTTCAACAAAAATTTTTTTTTTCCAAATTTTTTTTTTTTCAACAAAAGTTTTTTTTTCAACGAAATTTTTTTTTCCAACAAAATTTTTGTTTTTCAAAAAAAATTTTTGTTTTTCAACACAATTTGTTTTCCATTTTTCAACGGGCGCCATAGGCGCATTACAACTTACTAGTATAATTATAATTGTAATAAATATATAAATAAAATACTGGTTCAAACCTTACCCCAGTCATGGCTGACATGGCTGCCATGTGTTCGTATAGGTTTTATGACGCAATGGCATAACAAACCGTTGCTGCATTTTGCTGATGTCGCTGCGGCGACATATTTCTTGAACATAGAACAGGCACATGGCGTACGTTTGCTTGAAGAATGGCCACTTGGCTCCATCAAAGGGGTCCCATTGTGATAAAATAAATTCGTCGCCCAAAATGTATTTCAGGCTTCTTGGTTACGGTCGATTTTTTCAGCCAACACGTCGCCGAAATGAAAGAGTTAATTCTTCCGACGTCAACAGATTTTGGCAGCCAGAGTTCGTAGACCGCACATCTTCCTTCTAAAGTCCACAAAACCTGGGCAATTATAGAGAGGGTGTTCGGTAGCCTCCTTCTCCTCTTCCTCGTTGCTGCTTCTACAGAAGCCGTTGTATGGGATACGCAGCCTCCAAGCAAGTGAACCCAAAAGCCAGTGATCCGTATGACTGCAATGGTGTTTCTCCGATGGAATCTTGGCAGAATAGATTTGGGTAAAAAATAGGTTTTTCCCCCTTAAATTCCCCAATGCGTGAATATGTCAGCCATAGCAGCAGCAAAGAACTCCAGATAAATTTTTCAAAATATAAAGTGTCAGTGTCAGTGACGGCTTTATAGTCGATACACATATGGTATGGTATCGCTTTGCATTTCATGGGTCTTTTCCAGGATCTGGCGTAATGTCAAGATTTGGTCGACTGTTGATTTATTCAGCCTGAGGACACACTGATAGGGCTGGATAAGTTCGTCGAGTTTGCGCTTCAATCGTCCACACAACAAACTGAGCAAAGTGACTTATCTTCTTCTTTCTTATGAATTGGACATAGTACGTTGAGCTTCCAATCATTAGCCATGTTTTCATACTCCCAGATGCTGCAGACTAGCTGATGCATGCTCTTCTCCTCCGGTCTTATACAGCTTTGCTAGTATTCCTTCAGCACCTGCAACCTTTTTTGTTCGGTCAGTTACTGATTTGAACTCAACTGCGGAAATTCAACATCATCTATTTTTGGTTGCGGGATGGTTTCTTCGCCGGATACTTCGGCTGCTAACAAGCTGGAGAAATGTTGCTTTCAAATCATGAACACGCTCGACGTGCCATTTTCATATCTATACGAAGTTATGCCAGTAGACTTGTCTTATCTACGATTTTTTACTCGTTGGTAGAATTTTCTGGCATAATTTTTATTTCCATAGTACTCAATCTTCTCACATTTCCGTCTTTCCATATCTTTTTTCTTTCTTCGGAATAGACGATTTTCCTCCCTCACAACATCGCTTCAACACTGATCGCTTTGCCATTGGTGCGAGTGTCGCCCTGTATGTCACGTTCTTAGCTTCAGGGACCGCTTTACAGCTTTTTTTAAAATATTTTTTTCCAGTTTTTGGGCCACCCAAAAATATCATAACAAAGTTAAGTTTTTTTTCGCAAAAATAATGTTTTCCACAGAATTCGATTAGAACACGTTAAATTTTTTTATTATCGTCCCTTAAGGGGAGGGTTTTGTGACTCTTTGGTCCTGTGAATCACATTTTCAACACCAAGCGATCTGCAGAACACATGTCGACAAACCACTCTTCTCCATTGGACTTTGTCGAGTATTCAATATACCGAACAAACATTAGATCGTTTTTGAAATATATTGTTCAGATTTCTGTAAATCCTCACATGGTTTTTTATCCTGTTTGTTAAGTTGGTAGAACTGTACTAGATTCGGTAATTTGTATGTATTCAATACATGTATATGTTTTGTAGCTGGGGTTTTAAGATAAGCCGGCAATAAACATGCGTGTGTGGGATGAAACGGCGTGGTATATTTAGGAAAAGCAACGAGCATGGTGATAACGAGTGGAATTTTCCCACAAGATGTTACGCGTGTGTGGGTTGACAAAACAACCCCACGCATGCGTCTATCACTTTCTCGTTCCTTCTCGTTCCTTCAGTTTAGTTTAAGAAAATATTGTAAAAGAAAAAATCAGTGTTTTACAAGCATTCAGACGTGCGGGTCATCTTAACATCTCTCGTCCGTACAATGCCCCAACCAAAAATATATAACTTTGTAGATCGGAATTTCCAGTCATCACTATCCGCATGATAAGTTTAATATAAACTCCATCTTATGAATATAGAACCCCTCGCACCAATCATTCTGTCCCCATCTAAATTATGACCTACGCAACTGTCGGTTGGTGGATTTCTCTGCTGGTTTACTTCCTAAACAAAATATAATTAAACCACCCCCTCCCATTAAGTAGTGGATGACGGGGTCTTATAAATATTGCCCGTTTTATTTCCTACACCTTCGACACCATCTAGGACGTCACCTGTAGCCTAATTATAAGAAAATGTTGTTTTTTTGCTGTCCAAACAAAATCCCACTCCCGAATTACACCGGAATTTGTTTTGTTCATGTTGTGCGTCGTCGCTCCGCTCCGCTCCGAGCCCTCCCGAAACGATATGTATTTATTTTTAGATACACACACACAAAAATACGAATTTTTTTATTTAATTTTAGCTTCACAGTTCCAAAGCGATTGGGAGAGCCGGACGGACTTCATTACAGTTCGCAGGCAGTCTGTGTAATAAAAGCCGCGTCTTCGGCCGTCCATAACATTTCATTTTCAATTTTATGTTTGCGTGACAGGCCACAATTCAAATGGGGCCAACATGTGATACGAAGAGTGATACCCCAGGTAAATGTCTATGTCCATGTCCTGTGTTCATGTCGATGTCCAGAGGTGGCCGCCACTAATCGCCAGTCAATTTTAACTGAACAGTAAAACAGTTTCGTGATTTCCATTTCAATTCCACCGTATAGATACAATTTACCGTTTATTTGTTGTTTTGTTGGCCCAAACTCACCAGCAGTCGTTGTCTAGGCCGTATTCGTGTCAATGTGTGTGAGTGTGAGAATGAATGGCATGCGTTGCACAGGAAACGGAAACTGTAACTGAAATGTTTGTTGGCTGTTTGGCACTTTTATTTCTTCACGCTGAAGTGAGAATTTTCAACGGAAGTGAAGAAAAGCAAAAAACTAAAACGCAAATATATCGAATATAATTCCTTATAACTTTGTAAGAAAATCCTCTTAAAATGAAATCATAGAAATTTAATAATCTCCTTTCTTAGTTTTTCTCCACGCCGAACTGTCATTTTCCGTCTTGGGCAGACACTTTCTTGGCTCCTCTTGTAATTTGAACACGTGTGTTTGTGTGTGTGTGTGTGGGTGTGGGTGGGTGGGTGTTTGTATAGGTGTCAGCTTTAATGTTTTCCCTTTCGAGCGTAACATCAGCGATGAAAAGGTAACGATATTGCTGAAATACAAATTTTCCACACAGTCCTTCACAATTAACGTTGTTTTTCTTTTGACGCTGGTGAAGTACAGTAAACCGATTATACGTAGGTGTGAAATTCCCGAAATATGTTAAAATGTGACTACATTTTATGCTCATAAAAATGGTTGATGGGGAATTATTACGAATGCTAATTATAGATGAAAATGGACCGACAAATACCCTACACAATGTGAGTTCTGTCGAGTATGCAAGAAAAAATATGTTTGTGTCACAATGACAATGACACAAACATTCCCGGCGTCCTTGTTGTTTTGTAAGTCTGGCTATTGGTCTTGAGAACTTCTCTGGCTAAGTGGGAGGACATTCAACACCATAATCTAGAATCAGTTTCAAATTGATTTTTTCAGATGGTACTTTTGCTTTTTAAGAGCAAATGCAAAGCATGACTGTAGTGGTTATTTAAAGACAAACAAATACCAAAATAAATGGATAACAAGACATATAAGTACCTTGCAATAAGAATATATTGCAAAGCAAGACAAAACTTCAGTAGTGCAATGCACTCTTCACTACTGTACTGGGTGTCATTTCAGATGGAAAACTGTGTTTGTGGGCAAGCGTGTATTTATTTAACAAACGTGATTTTCTGTCTAAGCGCAGATGTGTCGAATTATTATTTATGAGAGACAATAAAACATTTTTTGTAAGCGCCCGGGTAGGCGAGTTGGTAGTGTGCTTGTCTATCAGCGGGGGGGTTGTGGGTTCGACACACACCAGAGGCTTTGGTCTGTTGCTGCAAAATTCTAGCCATATAGTCTGTGTCACTCGACTTGCCCTTGGACCCAAAATAAGAATATGGTGGTGGCCGCATTTTCTGATACTCCTGGTGCGATGGTGATAATCATGTATAACTTACGACAATCCGTCAATGTTTTAGTTTTATCTTCGAAACACCGCTAAAATTGTCCGAGATATTGCAAATATTGGCTTCTAAGCTGAAAGTCCTGATTAAAAATTCTCGTGAATAAATATAAATTCACGGATTCGACATTTTCTTGATCTCTGGTGTGCAGTGGTGATGTTTCTACAGTTGAGGCAAAGCCGAATTGCTGGCCTAGGTGTATGTCAGTGACATGAGACGGTCATGGAACATGACCGATCCTCCATTCAACCTAACCTAACCTAACAGTTGAGGCACACAAATTCCGGATTGCGGGTGAACACCATCAGACATTCCTTCTAAGTTACAAACGCGGCCCCCATCCAAAAGTTTAAATGTTGGTCTTAACAGGACAACATTTTTTTATTGGTCACTGTGAGAGTTTTTGGTTTTTCAACTATTCAATTCGTTGCAGTATATGCCATGATCTTTCTTGCCGATCGTGGACGACCGTGATGTGCTACCACACAGCAGAACACATTTCTTAGCAGCTGCTTACACCTCGTAAATGCTGAAGACTTTACGAGTAAGAGAGCATTCTCTAAGCCATGTAAAATTTCTCTAGAAAAACCTCAGCGTGCGGAGCCCGCTTTAAACAGTAGGTCTCGGTCTATGAGTATACACAATTATATCGTGTTCAGCTCACTAATTCTAGAGAAGTTTCCAGTCTATTCCATCATGGAATGTTAAGGTACATAGGGAAGTAATCTTTATAAAGTCAATGGCAGACATTGATTTATTGGTTCAAATAAATAGTTTATCCACTTAAGGGAAATAAGTAAATAAGTTTCTTGTCGGTAGACAAGAATTAAAATTAAGTAGTTCATGGTCTCTGGTGTGCAATGATGATTTTATTTATTTATTTTTATTAATTACAAAACAAAGTAAATTTATATTCTAATTTTGGGTCGTAAGGGTAAACCAAAGCCTCTGGTGGGAATCGAACCCACAACCCCCACGCTGATAGGCAAGCACGCTACAAACTCGCTTACCGGGGCGCTTGCAATGATGCTATTTTTGTATCTTCCTCAGTTACGCTACAAAAATGCGTGCCAACATTCGAAGTTGATAGCGCGGCACCCATCTGACAGATGTCATCTTCTCGTCCAAACACTCGTAGAGGATATTTCAAAGTCAATCATTGTAGATGTGTGTCCTATTATTATCTCTGGCCACTTCATTTGTCGGTCAGTTATCTAAATATTCTAAATTTTATTAATAAATTCCTTAGTTGGCATCTCAAAGAGGTGTAACGGACGATACTCATTCCCTGTGTAGGTACGATGCCATTTTCATTGGTTCACTATCGAAAACGCTATGCAGATGTGTGAAGAACTTCTGTTTGCTGTTTGTTGTCACACAAACGTTCCACTGGTCCAGTATCGTCGTCAATCTCTATGGGTGGTATGGATATCGACGTATCAGACACTCTTGATGTTTTGGGCTTGAAGATACACAGTGATGCTCGCTGGACAAGCCATACACAGAAAAAATAATTTTTCGATTCAATGAAAAATTCATTGAAAATCCTGTGATAAAACAATTTGTCAACATAAAGAAAATATTCGTATACTGTTTATCAAAAATATTATTGATGAAGAAAGTTTCATATATACAAAAAAATTTGTATGTCTTTCATTAAAAATATTTTTTATGAAAAAATTCGCATATCTACAAAAAAATTTTAGGTCGTTTATTGAATGTTATTTTACGTTGAGAGGAGAGAGAAGATAAGATAATTTCTGTGGGTGAGAAACTCATTTTTTAGTATGTATGTATTTATTTTGTATGTATCCATGTTGATGCAGTTGTAGCTTTTTGGAGGTTGTTCAGCTCAAAGGTGTACACATAAATTATTCTTGATTTGATATTCTAAGTTACATATGAAACAAAGAAAACCAAACCAAGAGTAAATTTAATAGAAATGAATAAGTCTTTTTATACACTCCATCATAGGATGGAGTATATACTAAGTTTGTCATTCCGTTTGCAACACCTCGAAAGAGTGATCTGCGACCCTATAAAGTATATATATTATCGGTCAGTGTAACATTCTAAGACAGTCTAGCGATGTCCGTCTGTCCGTCCGTCCGTCTGTCCGTCTGTTGAAATCACGATAGAGTGCGAACGACCAACGCTAAGAAGCTGAAATTTTGTAGGAAGATGTTTTTTGCCCATAAGCCGGTTAAGTTCGAGAATGGGCAATATCGGACCAAAGGGGAAAAAGTTCCCCTTTACGGGACTAATATCCCGGCCATAATCAAATTTTTCAAATATTTTTTTTCACTACATCTGATTTTTTTTGGTAAAATTGTTCTAAGTTTATATAATTTATAGATGGGGAAAAAAATCCCAAAAATGGGCGTGCTCATGGGTTCCGTGGACCCTTGGGGCCCAAAAAAGGGCCCATGATAAACATGCGCATATGGGTATCGAAGTGCAACGAAATTTACTCCCGAACCCAAATATGCTTAAATTGTTTGATCCGGTTTCTGGGACTTTCGGGTCACCAGCGGCCCAAAAACCGTCCCTTGACAAACATGGACATATGGGTATCGAAATGCAACGAAATTTTCTCACGAATCCAAATATGCGGCTATTTTCATGATTTGGATAAAATTTGTGATCGGATTCCTGGGACTATCGGGTCACGAGCGGCCCAAAAACCGGCCCCTGACAAACATGGACATATGGGTATCGAAATGCAACGAATCCATGATGGAGGGTATATAAGATTCGGCCCGGCCGAACTTACTATTTGTCCACTTGTTACAATTTGTTTTGTCACGTTTTTTTCTAACATTTTTGTCAGAAATGAATTCATTGTTAAAACGGTTCAATCAATTAGAATTATGCAATTTTTGAAATTAACAATACATTTTTCATCAACAATTATCAAATTTCGTTTTTTTCGCATATTTGTTAAAAATGTTATTCAATATTGAAACGAAATTTAATAAAATAGATCGAAAATATTATAATTTTTTAAATTTTGTTTAATATTTGGTAAATTGCTTATCATATTTACGAAAAAAATTATGTAATATTAAAAGAAATTTTATAAATTAGATAACCAAAATACAAATCATAAAAAATATAAAATTTTTTGTCGATTCAATTTAGTAAATTTCTTTCAACATTTGATAACATTTTTCGTAAATATGCTAAAAATTTATCAATATTAAAATGAAATTTGATAAATGGGATCAACAAAAAAATTCATTAAAAATATCCAAATATTTGATGAATTGTTTTGTTGATACATTTCATCAAACTTTGTTTCAATATTTGACAAATTTTTTAGCATATTAACTAAAAGTTTCATTGAGAAGTGATGAAATTCTTGTACAAATATTTTCATTGAAATTTTTTGGTTGTCTTTTTTTTCTGTGTATATTCGAAGTGTCGAAAGATTCATTCAAGTATTAAGGCTTTTTGAAGCGGTGCGGACGACGCACTATAGAGAAAATTCGTTTTTCAGCCGAGCCCTTCGTATGTGGAATATTCTTCCAGCAAGTGTGTTGCCTGCCAGTTGTGACATTCTGAAATTCGAAACAAATGTCAAACTAATGTCAAACAAACTTTTTTTTCCTCCTTCCGATACCATAACTTTCTTCCGCTAACACAATACATAGCATTTATAGGGGGCATCCCCTGAATTGCTTTAAATTATTTCTGTGATCTATTTACTGATTGCATGGACCAACACTGTCTCTGAAAATAGTGAAAGTTATTTGGTTCTATCGTTTTTAACAAGAAATCAGACCAGTCACTACGCTGCAAGCAGACTATAGGCATGCGGTATTTAAATGCAGTTATTAGATACCAGCATCATTTCTCAAAGGTGTTTACAACCCACTCTAATATTTGAGTTTTACATTTTTGTGTAGACTTTTCTCAGACGCTGCGAGATAAGGTTGAGGTTTATGCAATTATTTTTTGTCTTCCCAAAGATCTGCAACGTCGCTCCTGTTATTGCGCATACTTATGTACCTCACTGTCTGTTTATACATATCGTACCCTAGAAAAGGGTCACAACTCAAAATTCGAACGCAACTAAAAATAATTAATCTTTAGTTAATCGTGCAGAAGCAACGCAATAAACATAAAAATAGACATAACTGTATTGTTCCAGTTAAAGTGGATAGTGATGCGAATGAACATTTTTGCAGTAGTTCGAGTCTACTCTGAATTAATTTATGGGAAAAAGTAAGTTTTGGAAAATTTGGAGTTGTGACATTTTTGTATTTAGGGTGCGATAAGTAAACCATATAAGCGATATAAGACGCAGGTCAGGTGTTATAACTGTGTCACTCATTAAATTCTCTCACACATTAAATACAAACACATCTACACCGGCATACATTCACACATGACACTCAATCAATTACATGTGTGAGTGTGAGTGCATGAAAAGATAAATGAGTGTTCGTTCACCTGACAAATGTTAATTAAATATAATTGATTGCAAATATATGTAGAACTTAATTAAAATATGTCACATTTAAATGGCCACTAAAAGGTGTTTGCATACTCGTGCCTGCTGGAGACACAGAGAAATGGATACTCTTCTACGAGACGATGCGATGCGAGTAAATAGCAAACAGAAATCGAAAACAAATAGTAGAAGATTAAAGGTCAGCAGACACAAATTCAGTCACTGAGTATGGCGGTTTTAAAGATAGCGTTTGATTCAGCCGCAACCGAACTATTATGAATGTTCTTCAGACCACACTGATACGCTCTTTGATTGAGTGGCTCTCGGTTGTACCTCTCTCTAGATCTTGAAGATCACTCTTCATATTCCTTGGAGGGGAAGCAGGTCCTTACAACTACGGTACACAAGTAAAAACTGCTTAGACAGCATCATCTGCTCATTTTAAGGGCAACGTTTCAAATGATCTGCTGACAGAGTGTGGTCTCTGAATGACGCTGCTCATACGCGATTCATGCGCGTTATCCCAGTCGTGTGTCGCTGTCCGGTGAAAAGCGATTCGCCTAAATGATTCCCTGGCGAATTTCGCAGATGAGTAATTGGCAAATTGGATATTCGAGAAAATTGTTTAGAGTGTTGGTATAGTTTATCTTGGCATGTTTAATAAATAAAAAGAAAATGTTGTCAAATAATACAATTAGTAAAAGATGTAAGAAACTTCAGATTCTGCAAAAAAGAATGAAATATTTGAATTTTTTTATTCAAAATTCTTGACCTCGAAAAATGAACTCATTACAAAATTCTAAATTCAATAAAATGGAAAAAGGTCAATACAAAATATGAACACTAGTTTCTAAATAATTAAAAAAAAAATATTGCTCACGCTTGAAACCCGTCACCAAGGTCTTGGAAGATTAGCCTGGCCGAGGATGCCATGTTTCAGGGTCATAAAGAACAACACATAGTGTTGATTTCAATCGCCGGAGATCTCTAGATTTTATTGAAAAAGTAGTATTAGTCTGGGCGACATTTGTGAAGAACGTAAGAGAAGTTTGTCATTTGATTATTAATATTACAGTTTGCGGTTTTCATAAAACCCTTACGATGTAATGAAATGTTTACGTATCAACTAATAAAATGTAAAATACAATGAAAGGGGGATAATGTTTTTTCCAAATACACTAATATCCCGGTTTGCGTCATTTCGAAGATGCGTCTATTAAAATGTTCTGTGACTTCGATGTTGTGTCATTTTTGCATCGGTTTGAGTCGTTAATATAGAGTAAAGGTGATTTCCTATTTTTGTTTAATTTATAATTCAATTTTTTTTTATTAAATATTCATTCTATTGCCTATAAGTTGCAATACCACCCACGTGAACCCTCGCCAATGAAATATAGAAATGAATAATCTGTGGTTTGCAAATTATTAATCACTGTAATATTATTCCATTTATCCATTTAGAATTGGTTTAATCAGTTGTAACAGAATAGCGGCTACACAAGGAACACAAAATGAAATATTTAAATATTATTTTGATTTTATTTGTTTCTGTGAATTGCATCGCAATGTCGTATTGTAAATTAATTTTCAAAAAACCACCAGGTAAAAGAGTCTCAGTAGCTGTGACAAATTGCGGAGCATTCAAATGTGGAACCTAGGAATCTCAAAAGAGTAAATACATACATATATTTTGAAAAACAAAATTATGTTCTTTAATGTAATTGATTTAGATGTCCTTAGCAAATGGTGGCTGAGTAGGAGGTAACAGAGGAAATGGCGAATGAGCAGGTATGTTACACAAACAAGTCGTATTTGTGGAACGTATTTGTGTCCGAAATAAAAATACTTTTTTTTTTATTCAATACAAATTGTATTTGAACTTGACACAATAACGAAATGCGGATAATGTAGATTGAAATCAGAATTGAAATCTTTTTTTCAGGTGCAGAAAATCTCCAGCACTAATTGGTCGAGAAATGACCAGCAAAAATATAAGAAACTGGTTGGACTTTTATAAAATTTGTAATTAACACAGAAAATATTTGAACTAGGTTTAGGTTTTAGCAAAAGCTAATATTGCAATATACATGTTTAATAAAAAATATTTAAGAATTCACAAAAATAGATCAAGGCCCACATAGAAAATAATTTATGAAAAATTGCCCAGTTAAAAGATGAAAAATTAAAATAAATTCAACAAAAACACAAAATTTATTGGTGCAGACAAGTGAGAAAGTTTCAATCGGGCAGTATATACCCGACTTATAAATAAAGGGTCCGCCGCATCTAACGTTTTTTTTCAACTAGTGCTTATTTCGTTTTCGTTATTTTCATTATCGGGCCATGATGAACGAATTTTTGTTTACAAAAATTGAAGAGGAGGATATTGGCAACATTTGGTTTCAACAGGACGGCGCTACGTGCCACACAGCCGAAGCTACACTCGATGTTTTGCGCCCTGTTTTTGAAGATCGCATTATCAGCCGCAGAGCTGATGTCATTAGGCCAGCCAGCCTGCATGGCCAGCCGAGACAGCCATTTGAATGAAATTATTTTCCATTGTTAACCAGAAGGATTGTACTTTCAATAAAAAAAAAATGAGAAAATATGCAGTAGTTTTTTTTTATAGAATTTTCAAAAAAAAAAAAATAATTTATTGGCGGACGCTGT
The DNA here is from genome assembly GCA_958296145.1 of Hydrotaea cyrtoneurina. Lineage (NCBI taxonomy): Eukaryota > Metazoa > Arthropoda > Insecta > Diptera > Muscidae > Hydrotaea > Hydrotaea cyrtoneurina. Next base: position 67,652,428 of record OY282515.1, read on the forward strand.
ACATACCCTCACCCTCAGTAAAAATATACAAGCGGAATGATACGGAGTGTTTTTTTTTTAAACGTGTGGTTTTCAATCTAGCCACACTTTTCTCGGAGATAGTATTTTTGATGGTATCGCGCGCAACTGTTGGACAATTTTGTTCAGCAATGAAGCACACCTTTTGTTGAATGGGTACGTTAATTAACAAAGTTGTCGCATTTGGAATAATGTTCTCTATGGTCAGAGGGAATAATAATTCTATAAATAATAATAATAAAAAAATAATATTTTTTTTTTGTACAGAAATTGTGTTTTCCCCAAATTTTTTTTTTACCAAAATTTTTTTTTCTAATATTTTTTTTTTTACAAATTTTTTTGTTTTACAAAAATTTTTTTTTCCAAAATTTTTTTTTTCAACAATTTTTTTTTTCAACAATTTTTTTTTTCAACAAAATTTTTTTTTCCACAAAATTTTTTTTTTCCACAAAATTTTTTTTTTTCAACAAAAATTTTTTTTTTCAACAAAAATTTTTTTTTTCAGTAAACATTTTTTTTCAACAAAATTTTTTTTTTCTACAAACATTTTTTTTTCAACAAAAATTTTTTTCCCACAAATTTTTTTTTTCCAATTTTATTTTTTTTCGAAATTTTTTTTTACAAAATAGTTTTCCCAAAATAGTTTTTACAAAATTTTTAAAATTAAGTAACAAAAACTTTCTCAAGCAAATTAACGGGCGCCATAGGCGCATTACAACTTACTAGTTAGTCCATATTTCTTCAAAAATGAAGGCGTCCATAATGGGGAACGCTATAGAGTCATGCTTAATGACTTGTTCGTGACTGAATTGGAGGATGTTAATGTGGACAATAGCACTGCCGGAAAATGGTAATAATGCCACTTATTGAAAATGTATAATACAGGGTTTTCCAACAAGAGGTGTTATTTTGGTATTCAAAGACAGATAAATGATGATGAGATAAATGATTGGAGTTTTTTTTTTATAATAAAGAGGAAGGTAAGCCGTTAATAATGAAAAACAACATTAGTCAAATAGCCACCACGACCACAGGACCATATCCTTTATTGAAATTGTCCATAACCCAATCGCAAAGTGGCTGCCCTATGTTCATGATAGCCTCATGAATTCTATCCTTGAGGTCTTGAATAGACGCGGGGCTGTTGCCCCAAAGGAAGAAGTCGCAAGGTGTGTTAAATCACAAGATCCCGGTGGCCGGAATCTTTTCTCGTAAAAGAGCAATGGTTTCGTTGCTTGTGTGGCACGTAGCACGATCAATATCATCCAACTCCGACCATAAAAAATCATTAATCCAACCTCATTTTCGAAAAAGTAAGGTCCAATAACCCCACGTGACCCCGTCTACTACCCTACCTATAGAAATAGTTCTACGATATCACAACTTTCCCACAATGCATCCACAACGTTTCTTCGAAATGTCCCAGTCCTTTTGGGGACCAATTATTTTGAATTACATTGGACCACACTGTACCACACACATTGACAGTTCAGATACCCTGCACAGTCAACGTTTGTTGCCACAGTCTATCTACATACAAATGTATGTGTGTGTGTGTGTTCGTAATAATGTATACATAACTCATGTACGTCCACTTCAATTGCCAATACTGGATGTAATACGAACTGATTGATTCTCTGAATATTGAGGTTTCCAACTTGCAACTGAAATGAAATGCTGTTGCTGTTATTAAAAATGACGAGCAACATTTTCATTTTCTGACGTAGACCTTCATTGAGTTTGCATTTCAAAGTCAATTTAGTACGGATGGGAAACAGTTTTTAATGAATATTAAATAAGTCATGCTGATGACATATTGGGCGAATAATAAAAATATTTTTTGGATATTCATAAAATTCGAAATCCCTGCAGTTCTAATCTGAACTACTCGCTTTTATATAAAGTATTTGTTGTTTTTAAAAGTAATACCCGATTGACACTACTTCATGTTGCACTTGTTTGCGATATTCTCCCCCCCATTCAATTCCATTGGCCTGATATCAGTGCTCCATGTGAGTCCCCTAAGTGTGGGCATTCGTATCCAAAGGATTTGCACATTGCTGGTAATCAACTCTATACTATTTTCCGTTTCCCATAGGGGCCTCGTGATTTATGTACGTAATATTGTTGTGTTCTAGAGCCAGCCACATTTGGACTCACAAGATCCCCAATATAATCCCCCTTTGTATTAAGTGCACGATGGGATCGCACACACTATTCTTAGGGTCTCTTTACAGAAAACCCAACTGGGAAAGGAAGGTTTCGGAATTTTGCTCCTATTTTAAACTAGTAAGTTGTAATGCGCCTATGGCGCCCGTTAATTTGCTTGAGAAAGTATTTGGTACTTAATTTTAAAAATTTTGTAAAAAATATTTTAAGAAAACTATTTTGTAAAAAAATAAAATTTGTGGAAAAAAAATTTTTGTTGAAAAAAAAAAAATTTGTTGAAAAAAAAAATTGTTGTTGAAAAAAAAATTTTGTGGAAAAAAATTTTTTTTTTGAAAAAAAAAATTTCTTGAAAAAAAATTTGGAAAAAAAAAATTTCTTAAAAAAAAAAATTTGGAAAAAAAAAAATTTTGTAAAAAAAAAATTTGTAAGAAAAAAAAAATTTGGAAAAAAAAAATTTTGGTAAAAAAAAAATTTGGGGAAAACACAATTTCTGTACAAAAAAAATATTATTTTTTTTATTATTATTATTTATAGAATTATTATAGAATGCCTATTTAAATTCCTACGTACTGCGTGACAGAGTCAGTGAATCAGTGAATCAGGGAATCAGGGAATCAGGGAATCAGGGAATCAGTGTATCAGTGAATCAGTGAATCAGTGTCGAGGGTAAATATATATTAAGATAAAAAAAACCAAGATCTTAACCTTCGGCTAATTACCCATTTCGTTTAGATAACGAAAGACATTTTTCCCCGGAATAAAGCTGACTTTGAATTTCGATATATTCTTAGTAATTGAAATAATATTTATTAATAGACAGGAAGATGTATTGGCCAAGGAGGAGTTGTTTGTTTTAAAGAACCTGAGGAAAGTAGCCTGAGATGCTTCAGGAGTTACAAAATCTTGGAAAATTGTGCGACTTCGACTCACAAATGAGTAAATTGCAAAATACAAGTTTGTAAACTGAAAAATTGAATCGAAGCAATTGTTTTATTAAAAGGGAAACGAAATCGAGAAAATCGCCATCCAGCTAAAAGCCAATTGTATTTATGATTACGAATACTAATTCCTTCTACTAATATTCAACAGATCTGCGGCGTCAGCTTAAATGACTACGCTAAATTCACTGAAAATTGTGGTCATTGGCAACAGAATGAATTCAAGAAAATTCAGTTCAATAAGTTTATATTTTTGGCAGCAGGCGAAGATGGAAAAAGAAATTAGGAAAATGATTGTGCACAAATCATTGGACAATCCGAACAGGTTGGGAAGAAAGATTGGTAAGATATTTAATATACCGAAATCTACCGTCAACAATGTTCTTAAAAGTTATAAACGAACGTTAACCATCGAAAGAAAAGCAAGAACGGCAAAAAATAAAAGGGAAGCGGAGACCCAGCTTTGTGGGCGAAGGTATTGAGGTCCATACGTTTAAATCCTGGTCTCTCTGACAATGATCGAGCAAAAAGATACGGAACAAGCAAAAGTACTATACGCAGAATTCTCATAAATGCAAAGCTGTCATCATATAGAACCATTAAATTTCCAAACCGTTCAGAAAAACAACAATCTGTTGCAAAAAGAAGAGCACGCATTCTGTATGAAAAGGTTTTGACACAATTTAACGGGTGCCATGTTATGGATGACGAAACATATGTCAAAATCGATGTTAAACAGCTAACAGGTCGAAACTTTTATGTTGCTAAAATAAGCAAAAGATGTAAATATGATAGGTTGGATAAATTTGGAAAAAAAAGGTATTGGTTTGGCAGACACTCTGCAGGTGTGGCCTAAAACGTCGCCCATTTGTGCAACATCGCCCATTCTTTAAACAAAATCACATCATTACCTTTAATTTGGTATGCTATAGTGTTTGATCCGATATCTCTTCCCAAAATCGTAGACAAAATAATGAAGTTACATCCGACGAAATTGAAAATTTTCAAGAAAAATTTTGGAAAAAAAAAAATTATAAAGGGTGTTTTTTATTGGGGTATAGAACTTTAAGTTGGCATCACTTTTTTAACTGGCGGCCATTTTGTCAGCTGTCAAGTGATTAATATTTAGTTTGGTTTGCCATTTCATCATGAAGAGGTTGACAAAAGAACAACGCTTGCAAATCGTGCAAATTTATTTCGAAAGTAATGGTTCAGTTCGCGAAGTTCAGATCTTGGCTTGCGACCTTACAAGATCCAGCTTGTGCAAGAATTAAAGCCGCGAGACCATGCAATGCGTCGTGATTTTGGTGTATGGGCCGAAAATGAGATTCATCTCGATGCTGATTTTCATCACAATTGGAAAAATGGACCTGTAGAATTGGCTTTATTCGAGCCAGCCACGGCGGCCACATGCCCGAAATCATATTTAAACATTAATGGCATAAAATTATCCTTCCAATAAAGCCAAATTGATGGACATTAAAACGATTTTCTTGTGTTTTATTTCAATTTGAAGTTCTATACCTCAATAAAAAACACCCTTTAATAATTTTTTTTTAAAATGTTGCTTTTGATTTTAGTTCGCTAAAATACACCAAAAAAAAACATTCCATGGACAAAATTGCTGTTGCCTAGTGTTGTTGGTCCAGCATGTCAGCTTCCATGAGTTTTCTTAGACTTACTTTTAACATCGCCTTGTAGTTTCTCTCTTTAACTTTACAAAATGTATAGCTGAATTTTCTTTTATTCTCCAATTCTCCTTTATTGTCTAAATTCCACTTACTATCACAGCTTAGCTTATTTATACTCAGGCGAGTAACCCATTCAGCTTGATTGCATTTCAAAATCTTTGATTCGTTCTCATTCAAGCGGATGGCATACGTTTATCTATTCCGCTTCAAGATTTCAATAGCATTTTGGGGTGGTACAGTCTTCGGCCATTTTAAATCATTTCAATGCCATAAAAGTCCTTGTATTTGGACAACCTTAAAATTCTTTTGGAATTTATGTCACCAAAATTCTTTTTTGTTGTTGTTGTAATTTCCTTAAAATGCCGTTTCCATAAATGTCGATGTCCATCCAAACAGACTTTCGTTTACAGTGTGAGTGTGTTTGTCTCTGTATGTCCTTGCAACAATAGCAACAACAACAACCGTTTCTAATGGAACATAATTATTATTATAATCGAATCATTGTTAAACAAAATGTGGGTTTCGTCTCTCATTATTTGTAAGGAGTCGTCGCTGTGTCCATAGTGTGGCCGTCAGGCATATCCTTCCTTGTTATATCTGTGTATCCTATGTATTAAGTATATACTTATGCCCATTGATATATATACATACATATATACATGATAGTACAAATATTTGTAAGTGTCTATGTCTATGTGTGTGTGTGTGTTTGTATTTGTGAACACGATAAACATTAATGATTTTTGAATACACCCACAGACAGGACAAAACACTCGCACACACACTCGCTCACTCACATGCCGACAATTAAAGCATCTTAAAGGGTTCCCTTTGCAACAAACTAAAAGTACTCGAGTGACGAGTACATGGCACTCGTTCGCTCATTCGTGCTTGGAAATGGCGCCATGCCTCCTAAATATGCGGTCTATTTAAATACTGCTGTGTGAAAAAATAGCACTGCTTGAAAATGGACATAATGCCACTTATTGAAAATGTATAATATTTATTTACAGTGGCGGTAACTCGTAGCATACTTTGTTAAGGAAATGTATGAAAATACAAAAACAATTTCCACACGAATTTCTTAACAAAGGTTTTTTTTAATTTGTATGAATATGAGAGTTCGAGTTTAATTTCCGAATGTCAGCATTTCAAATCTTAGGTAACTGAAGTAATATTAGAATAGGAGTATGAGTAAGATATTGTTTAAGATACTTTTAAGATCGTAAGGAAAAGCTTTTGTTTAGTTGTGTTTGTGCCTTTTTTCTGCCGCTTTAACAGACCATTCTGGCAGCAACATCAAAAGCAGTCAGGGCAATCCGGCTAATAAAAAATTTACAACTCTTTCGGAAACATTGATTTTTTTTATATTCTCTCTTCTGCAATAAATTGAAAACTTTCTGGGTTACAATCTTCGGCATTCTCCAATTAAACATACAGTCGATTTTTACAGATCACGCAACTCTGGATCAACTGTATCTGCCCAAGATTGCACAGTATGTATTACCTATTTATCTATATGGCCATTAACAATCTTCACATCGGGTTAGTCATGTTAAAAATGTAGGATTTTTGTAGTGTATTATTAATTAAATCCGAATCCTGTGCCTAACACATTTCTCTGGCAACGAATGCATTTTTTAGTTCCATATACTGTAGCCAGTATAATTTGTGTTTGGTTCAAACATAGGCATATTTTAAATATAAGTACAAATAAATTGAATATGTAAAATATGTTGGTACTAAGATTTTCGAAATTCGTTGTTCGCAATTGTGCAACAGTTATTGGGAAAAAATGGCAAAAGTTAAAAAAGAAACGATGTACGATGAATTTTTTTGCGCTCAGCCATAAAAGACGCTATCACACTTTAGGAAAAAAAAAATATTTACATTTCTAAAAAAAAAATAAATTTAAAAAAAATAAATTTAAAAAAAAAATATATTTTTTAAAAAAAAAAAATTAAATTTTGAAAAAAAAAATCAAAAAAAAAAGTGTTTGAAAAGTACAAATTTTTTTTAATAACATTTAACAAAAGAGTAAATATGCGCTCAGCCATTAAAACTCAACACAGGTTTCATAAAATAAATTTAAAAAAAAAATTTTAAAAAATTAATTATTTTTTAAAAAAAAAATTAAATTTTGAAAAAAAAATCAATAAAAAAAAACACATTTAAAAAAAGACTTTTCAAACAAAATTTTTTTAATAACGTTTAACAAAAAAGTACATTTGCGCTCAGCTATTAAAACTCAACAAAGCTTTCACATTTCTGCAAAAAAAAATTGCACTTCTAAAAAAAAATTACATTTAAAAAAAAATACGTTTTTAAAAAAATATATGTTTAAAAAAAAATATATGTTTAAAAAAAAATATATGTTTAAAAAAAATTAAATTTTGAAAAGAAAAAAAAATTACATTTAAAAAAAAATACTTTTCAAACAAAATTTTTTTAATAACGTTTAACAAAAAGTACTTTTGCGCTCAGCCATTAAAACACAGCTTTCACATTTTACGAAAAAAAAAAATATTTGCATTTAAAAAAAATTACATTTAAAAAAAAAATACATTTAAAAATAATATATTTTGAAAAAACAAATTCTTTTCAAACAAAAATTTTTTAATAACGTTTAACAAAAAAGTAAATTTGCTTTCAGACATTAAAACATAACACAGGTTTCACATTTTAGCAAAAAAAAAATTACCTTTTAAAAAAAAAATACATTTTAAAAAAAAATCTATTTTTAAGAAAAACAAATTCCAAAAAAAAAAAAATACATTTAACAAAAAAATAAATACTTTTCAAACAAAATTTTTTTAATAACATTTAACAAAAAAGTAAATTTAAAAAAAAAATTGATTTTGTTTTGTGAAGAAACAATAAATAAAAAGCGCGACTTTTTTTAAGACCATACAATTTTGCATTTGTCGATGTAGGGTGAAACATTTGTGCTAGGCTAAAAAAAACAAAAGCTTTGATTTTTCCAACACAAAAAATATAGTATTTAGAAGAACTCAAAGACTTCCTTCTTCAAGAAATTAACTTAACATATAAATCGATAAACAAACCAACAAATATTGGTCGATCATACTAGTCTTTGCTCAATTACTTTTAATTGTGCACTAAACCAGTGGAAGGCCGTGGTGTGGTAGGTAGTGTGTGCGACTAACACACAGAAGCGGCTGTTTCCACCTCGTAAATTTTGGCGACTTTACGAGTAAGAGAGCAAACTCTAAGCCATGTAAAACTTCTCTAGAAAAGCATTAGCCGTTCGGAGCCGGCTTTAAAACAGTAGGTCCTGGTCAGTGAGTATACAAGCTCACTGATTCGAGAGAAGTTCCCCGCCTGTTCCTTCATGGAATGTTAAGGGAAATAAGTAAGTAAGTAAACCAGCTACAACGTGTAAATTTTGAATAATTTGTTTTCAAATCAACACCACAATTGTACCTTTTCCGAGTGGGAAATTTTCAAATTAAAAAAAAAAGTATATTTTCACTCCAGCCTTTTAAAATGGACACATGTATTGTTTTAGCACTGGTCACAAATCCTTTGACGTGACATCTGCTACTTCGTTTGCACATCACTGTACACAATCCCATTACATCGTGGCTCAAAAATATGGAGGAAAGAGATGACAACCACATGTACGACTGCCACTATTTATAAAAGCACTCAATGATAAAAATCATCTAAAGCCACAGCGACATGAGCTGAGAATACTTTTGGCCAAGTTGCACCAACAAAACGGCCCAAATATATTCAAGAATGTTAACAGCATTTCCAACCATTCATCCCTATTACTGAATAATCTAAAAGGCGAGGCAAACACACGCCTCCACTCACACAACACAAAAATCAATATTTTGCTATTACAATTTTCAGCCCAGAAGATGCCATTATGGCCAACGCCAGCACCATTGCACAGCCGTTATCGTTAAGCCACCGGATTTTACGGGGTAACTTATTGCCGAGCATCGGAGCTGTGCGTTGGTTGGTTGCATTGTTTTGTCTTGGCTTTTGTGAAATCTTCGTCTTTGACGCAATAAACATGGTCGCTTTGTTTAAAGGACACAAAATTTTAAAAATAAATGTATAACAAAATTTCTAATAAGAACGACTCAGCTTGGCAATGGGCTGGGAACAGTTTATCCGCACAGCGGAAATGTGTTGAATGTGTCCACAATTTCAAAAGGCGTGTGTGTGAAAATGAACACTTTTTTTTTTTTCTTAGAAACCGACAAACAAAACTTGGAATGATTTCAATTTTTGTTTGTCTGTGTGTTCGTGCTGCGAGTACGTTCTCATTAAGTTGTATTTGGCACAATTATCCTTTGGCCAGATATGTGGGAAAGATGAATGTGGCAACAACGTCAAAAGCCGAAAGCATCCCATGACAGTAAACGATGTGGAAGAGAGCAGTTAATCAACAGTTGAACGACATTAGACTGACTGGTCGTGGCGTGGATAACGAGTGGATAACTTAAAATTTAAATACAATTTGAATGGTTTAAAATTGAATTACTGAACAACTTAAACAAAAAGTAAACTAAATTTGTTATTAAGAAATTGTTTTTAAAAATTATTAAGTCTTATGGAAGAAAGAAGAAAGGCTCAGTCAAGCATACTGCGGAAACAATAGAGTTTTGTGTATTATACGCTATTATTTGATTGAGGTGACGATATCGAGGTGAAATTGGACTTGGCCACTAGATGTGGCAAGAGTAAATACAACTGGGCAGAAGTAGTCCCTTATACAGGGACACGTGGTAACACGTGGAGAAGGTAGAATTGACCGAAGCTATTGCTCTGCAGACTATTGTGGATAGTGAAAAGACACCTAATGGAATTAGGGGGACATTTAAAATGAAGAGCCATGATCGACTCTATGAAAATGACCCCAAATGCAAAATGCCCCAAAACAAAATTGAAGAATGTCCCAAATGAAAAATTCCTCAAAATAAATTAAAAAAATTACCCAAAATAAATTAAAAAAATTCCCCAAAATAAATTAAAAAAATTCCCCAAAATAAATTAAAAAAACCCCAAAAATTCTAAAAAAAATCCCCCAGATGATTTATGATAAATTACCCAATGCAAAATCCCCCAAATATTATGAAAAATATCCCAGACAACAACAATAGGTTTTAGTAATTTGGAAAGTGTAATATGGAAAAAAATCAAAAAAAAAAATAGAAAACTTTTAATTCTACATTTATACATTTATTTTCTTTCACACATAAAGTCTCTAAATACCTTCAACGTCTTCCCGGCGGCTCGCTGGAAAAAGTGCCAAAAATAAAACGAAGAATTCCCAAAAAAAAAATCAAATTTTTCAGTTGAAAAATACCCAAAATTTAAATAATGAAAAATCCCCTTTTTTGGATATTTTTAAAAAATTCCATAAATGTTTCGGGATGTTTTTCAGATTTTTTGGGGAAATTTTCATATTGAGCTTTTAAGGGGAATTTTACATTTAGTTAAGGGGAATTCTTAATTTTTTTTGAGGCATTTTTTTATAAAGCCTTACTGAGAAAACAATGACACCGTGAACAGTTGCCCCCATGCAAAATGGCCCCAATTCAAATTAATTGTTTTGTTGGCTGAATGGCATGTAGCAAAGACTTGTTGGAACTAAAGGTCATCCACATTAACATCCTCCAATTCAGGCAGGATAAAGTCATTAATCATGACTCTACAGCGTTCCCCATTTACTGTAACATTATGGAAATATGGACCAATGATTCCCCCTGCCCCTAGAGCACACAAAACAGTGACTTTTTGGCGATGTAACGGCGTCTCTAGTGGATTTTTCATTATTCCAAATGCGACAATTTTGTTTATTAACGTACCCATTCATCGATGAACAACAGTCTCTTGTAAAAAACGGGGTCGGTGGCCATCTGGTTTTGGGTCCATTCGCCGAATGTGCGACGCGCTTGATGTTCGTTCGGCTTCAATTCTTGCACGAGTTGGACTTTGTACGCCCGCAATTCGGCACAGCTCCAATTCTTGCGCGCTATGGCGAATGGGCACATTCGGGTTTTCTTCGATACTCTGCTCCACAGCAGCAATAGCGCCTTAAGTGGGCATTTTATGGCGTCTCTGAGGATCCGCATTATCCACTAGATTGAACAAGGTTCGAAACCCATCCCTGGTTGGATGCGTCTGTCGAACCGAACCCTTATTTTAGTAATAACTTTTTGCAGAATTTACAAAAGTTGTTCCAGAGTAAGTTTATTCATTAGAAAATGGCAAACCAAACTGAAATCAAAAAAAAAACCCCCGGTTCAAGTCATGTAACAATCAGTCATTTGAATACAAAATATGTGAATTTGTTTTCAAAAGTTGTGTCTTTTGGCCAGAAGAGTGGACTCGTTATCATTTTTTTTTTTTGCAATTATGTAGTGTTATTAATTGATAATTGTTACATGGAAAACTGTTGTTCTTGAGGAAGAAATTAATGGAGTCATCGATCACATAGATTCTGTCAAACATTGACAGCCGGAATGAATGCAAAAGCGTATTAAAAAACAAATCGAAACGCCTCCGTTGATTTTTATGATTTTTATCTCGTTTTAATTGTAAGTGGTTTTTAAATAAAATATTTTTTAAAATGTACCAAAATTTTTCCTAAAATTTAGTAAAATATTTCCTGAATTTCGTTTAAATTGTTTTTTTTTTAAATTTTTTCTGTGCCTAAACTTTGTTTGTGTCTCCATCGATTTTTTATGGTCTTTAACTCATATTAATTTTTGAGCAAACCTTGAATTGGGATACTTTTTTAACATTTTCAAATTTTTTGAAATTAAATATTTGTGGTGCCATTAAGTAAATTGTAATACATACAAAAAGGCTCTAAAAGTAATGGTGGAAGTTTAAAGGCAATTAATTTTTTTAAAATTTATATCGTCCAACTCGGACGAGTTATTTTCGAGTTATGACAAAAACAAAGACAACTGGATTTTTTAAAATTAATTTCAACCAAATCGGACGAGTTTTTTTTCGAGTTATGACAAATTTTGTATCAAACATATTTTTTTTTAATTAAAAAAAAATGTCAACTTAGGTAACCATAACACATTTAAAAAGCACTTCAAACAAAGGCTGAAGACAATCAAAAATTAAATTTTTCAACAACAAAATATCAACAAATTTTGTCAGAACAAATATTATTTTTTTTTTAAATTACCAAAAAAAATGATCTTTTTTTTTTTTTTTTTGACTAACTCTCGGGGGAGTTATGAATGCATTGCACTCTGTTGGCGATAGGAAATAAAGGTATTGGAGGGAGGAAAGAGGGAGTAGTGTTTGTTGATGTTTGCCTTGAATTTGATAATGTCATAGCAGGCAGGAAAAACACTTGCTAGAAGATTATTCCACAAACGAATAATCGTCGTCCGGTCAACCGGCCATTAGACAATGAACGGATGAGAGACCCTGGATAGCAGCGTATTCCGGCTAAATGTTCTAACGTCAGGGACCAGACGATGGATAGACCACCAAAAGTGTGACCTCTAGGTTAGGTTGAGAATAGGAGGTGGATTTTCTTCGCCTCTATTGTTTGCGAACGCTGGCCAATGACAGATGAAATGCTCCAATGTTTCGTCATCCTCTCCACATGTCCTACCGACGCTATTGTCTACTACTCCTATTTTGTGGAGATGCGATTGTAAGCCCATGTGCCCTGTAAGGACAACTATGTTCTTACCAGTTTCTGTTTTGCTCAGTTTCAGCAAGGTTTTGATTGTGGCCTCGTTTGGTTCATCCCACAAGATTCTTGTCGTTTTCCCAATGGTTTCACTATTTCAGAGCGTGATATGGGCGTCTGTCGCCCATCTTTTTGGCTCAGAACGCGTAGCTCCGAAAGGTTTCGCATTCTCTAGGTTTATTGTTTGCCAGTCCCTGGCGCTTAGAGCCAAGTGCATAAGATTTCTATAAAACATTGCTTTCGACAAATTACATTAATCGCTAACGTAGAGTGCAAATACGTTCCAAGTCGTTTTTTGACAACCCTTGGACTTCAACCTTTTGGTCACCACTCCGAAAACAGAAAACAAATAAAATAACTTTGCCCATTTCTATTTTCTATTCTCTTTTGTTTTAAATAATGAAAAATATTCCATTTTAAAAAGGCACTTTGCACTTTTGCACTCTACAGTGGCGTACTGCTGATACACATTAGCGATATTAAATAAGTGTAAACTTCCCAACTTGGATACTGCCCGACTTCTTCCTTTTCCTACTTGGCTCGTTGTGGTTAGAAAAAAAACCTGCCTCCACATCGATTTATCCTTCTTAGCTTCAATCGTTTAAAATTTGTTGCGAAATTCTTGAGCTGACCTAGTTGTTTGTTGTGCCCACCTCATTTGTTGTTGCCCATTGATTTTCCATTGGCGCGGAGCATTGCAAAATGTGCCTGCTTAATATTTAAAACTAATTAAATGCTTTGACCAACACTAATTATATAATTTGTTGTCTGTTTCACATTGTAATTGCTGGCAAATCGCATGCAAACCAAACAACAGTCACATCAAACGAATGCCAAGCGATTGTAAACATCCAATGGTTGGTCGGTCAGTGTTGGACATGTGTCCGAGGATTAGCAGCAAGTCTTCCGTGTTAAATTACACCCAAAACTGACATGGAATTTAGATGGCAAATTCCGCAAAGACTTAGCACACGTGCAGGTGAAAATGAAATCCACGCGTAGAGTGTTTTTTTTAACATAAGGAAACTAATAAACGTACATGGCGGCGTATGAGTAATATGATGAGTTACAGAACACCCATACGCCACCGGCAACTGCCAATATCCCTAATAATGGTAATTGCCTCTCATTTAATTCATCACAGCCGTCTTTGTCGCTTACGCTTACACCAATAAATTATCCGACCACCAATGCTGTGCCGCTAATGAAATTGCGGTGCTTGACAAATGATCAGTATCCTGCAGCAGTGGAGGGGCTTGGCTGGGCGGCTGAGCGGCTGGTACATCATTATTCATTAATAATCGCCCACGCCATGGGCGACATTCTCAACCATTCAATATTTCGCGGAACGTAGACTATTAAATTATGCACAGCGACTGCTTTAACAACCAACAGACGTTTCGAAAACGCATAAAATGGATAACATTTGCATGTTTAACAGTCATTTCGATGTTTGACAAATAAAATTGTTAGGTCATTTGGCTGTAATTAAATTGTATTTGTATTGACCTCAGACTAATAGTTGTTAATATCGAATTTATAGTTTCAGTTCAGAGAGGGCTTCATTGCAAAAAAAAAAACCAAATCTGAGTTGAAAGGGCAGCGGCCAATACTAAGTGTTAGTGGAGCGAGGAGCCAATTAGGACAAGGTCGATGATTGAGCGATGGTGTTGATAAAAGGGTCTTAATTAACGGTGTATACTGTAAACAAGAACAATTTCGGAGTATTCGGTTGTGACAGCCTCTGCAACATTTTCAAAGGGGGGAAAATAATTAATGCTGAAGTGTTGTCTAAACTCAGACTTTGCCCTACATAGCAGTATAAAATCGTATTAAGTAGTGGCTAATTAAGCGAGTATCGACCATCATATAATCAATTTCAGAATCACCCCCCAATTATTTTTATCAAATTACACTAGGCAACAAAAACTTTTGGTGTTGGTATAGAATAACCTCTATACAATTCAGATGTACCCTAAGTCCCTGAGTATTTTTCTATGCAGGGTCGATTTATTTTCAATGAAAATTTTTTTTAAATTAAATTTTTCGAGACATAAATGATCATAACATGAAAATGGATTGTTCAATTTCTTTGAAATGAATTTTAAAAATTTACCTCTAAGTTATTTAATTACACCGTGTTACACACATTTTGTCCTAAAAAAAAAATCGGTCCTGCATAGAAAGTTTTACTAATAACACCGTGTTACAAAAAATTGATTTTTTTCTGTCCTATGAACCAAATTTACATTTTCGGAAAGGGGATAAAAAATAAAAATACACGTGTATCGGCGATTTTCATGTACACGTCAGAATTTCATTTAAAAAAAAAAAAAAAAATTAGGAAAATCTGAGAATTGATAAAAATCTATAATTTGACATGATACAGACATTTCCACGAGTCTGCCTGCCAAAAATCAGCTCGATTGGATCACTGAAAAAGGGTTAAAAATCGGTCCAAAGGCTTTCACACAGGCCACTACGAGCTTCATACTTCAAACTCAAAAAAAAAAAATTCTGACGTGTACATGAAAATCGCCGATACACGTGTATTTTTATTTTTTCCCCTCTTTCCGAATATGTGCATTTGGTTTATAGGACAGAAAATAATCTATTTTTGTAACACGGTGTTATTAATAAAATGTTCTATGCAGGTCCGATTTTCTTTTTAATCGATATTTTTTTATTTTTATTTTTTTTAATTCAGTTTTTCAAAACATGCTATTTAAAAAGCGTACCTTTTAAATTAATTTAATCATCCCATTAATTGCATTTGAATCCAAATAACAGTTTCAGAGTTAGTAACAAAATAAAGTCAAAATTTTTTTGGTAATTTTTTTTTAAAAAAAAAGTCATAAAAATTAGAAAATGCCAAAAAAAATTTTAGGTTAGGTTGGGTTTAATGGAGGATTGGTCATGTACCATGACCGTCTCATGTCACTGACACACACCTAGGCCAGCAATTCGGCCTGTTGTACGCTCCTGGGTTCTTCTACAAATTCCCCTTCCCCTTTTTCCTACGCTAGGAATTCGGTCCCCTCTATAAAGTTCCTTAAATTCCTTATGTCTACTGATTTGACGGCCGATAGGTCATCTAAGGTGTCCTCTCCTAAATGGACTTTCCTGACCTGCGAGAAAGCAGGGCACTGGCACAGGAAATGTTCCGCCGTCTCGGCGTTCTCTCCGCATGCCCTACATTTGTCGCTCTGGGAACATCCTATTCTAAATAGGATGACCACAACTGTGATGACCCCAACTAGCTTACTCAGTTCATTTTTGTTAAACCCGAGTATTCTCTTTGTTTTCTTGTAATCGAGGTTTCCCGAGATGCGATCTATCGGACAGTTTGTTGTCAGGAACCCTCCGCATATTCCTACGCAGCAAATTCTTTGAATCCCTTGTAGTTTCTGCACGTTACATTTCTTTGTCACTGCCGTCCACCATACTATTGACGAATAAATTATAATCGGCCTTATTACGCTTTTGTATAGCCAGTGCGACATGCTTGGGCGGATGCCCCATGTGGAGCCAATTGCTCTACGGCATATTGACCAGCATCTGAGGGCTTTTTCGGCTCTGCTGTTGATGTGATCTTTCCAGTTTAGTTTCCTGTCCAGAATTATTCCCAGATATTTGACGTTCGTGTTAAAAAAAAGTGTTAATCTTCAGTAGTTTCTAATAATAATAATAAAACTAAATAATGTATTAAATGATAATCTTACAATCTTACAATTAAAATGAGGTAAAGTCACCATCACCATCGATGGAGGATTTTCGCTTTTATTCATAATTCTGTAAAGGTCCGAATGTATCGATTTTATTGAAGGTACCAAAATGGGTCAATTGGCTTAGGGTGCCCATTTTTTATGTCATGCTGTGGGGTTTCACACTTTGGGTGGTATTTGAGTTTTAAACTTATTAGTATTTTTAAGGTAGATGTTCCTGGGGCCCTGGTGTGGTAGGTAGTGTGTAATCCCTGTTTCGAAACGTGGTAAGACTATCAAAAGGGTTTCCATCTCGTATATCTTGGGGACTTTACGAGTAAGAGACTTATCTACAAAAGCATTAGCCGTTCGAAGTAGATTCCGGACAATGAGTATATCATTTATATCGTGCACAGCTCACCGATTCGAGAGAAGTTCCTCGTGTGTTCCTTAATGGATAGTTAAGGGACCCAAGTTCCCGCAATCTACATCCGGCCTAAAATGGAATATAACTCCCATATATGGGCTGGAAGTCCAGGGACATCTTTGCAGTTTCTGGACCGTGTACAGAGGAGAGCGTTGGCGATGATAGGGGATGGTAGGATATCCAACTCGATTGTCTCCCTATCGCTATTCTATAGATAATTTCATGGTATCTGTTCACAAGATATCCGTCGTCAGGTCGCTGAAGTTAGAAAATTTAGCCGGAATACACGTCTGCTAATCATTCATTGTTTATGGTTTTCCAGGGATATATTTTCAATTTTCATTCTCATTTCATTTATTAACTATCATTTCATTAATTAATTTTCATCTGAGGTTTCCCGTTGCCATACGAAGGGTTTCCAGTTTTCCTTTTGTATATACGGTTACTCTGAACAGTCGCCCTCTGTGGATGCAGGCACTGCTGCCGGTTGGTCCGCCAGAGATATTTGATTTCCCTCTTGCCACCTGCAGCTGGGAGGCGTTTCGCGATCCGTCAACTGTGGAAGCGTCTTAGAGGGGTTACAGGTTGCGACTATTACTTGATTACACACTTTTATCGGTTTGGGATACAATTCCTTGGGGATCATTTTCTTTTGGGGCCCTACTTCGTTTCACTTTCGGGCTTCATTTTTGTAACACCTTTCCCGGTCTACAGTAAATTATGGCGAAAGTTCAATGACGATCTTTACACCAATATGCAGATATAGCGATTGTTAGTAAGGAGTGTGGCACGCCCACATTTTCTTAGGTCGTAATAATTTCTCTGTCAATAGAACAGTCTCACATCATATCCCCAATAGTTCAAGAGATATTGTGGTACAAAATGTTTAGTTGTCTAAAGCAGTTGTCCAATAACCACCTGCTATACCCAGGAACCATATCAGCAGTAACGTCTAGTTAAAATTCAAGCACCAGTAGCACCAGTGATATGGTAAATTTATAATATGGATTAAGTGGGAATCGGAAACATCATAGAAAGTAAGAGTATTTTGAATTTGATCCAATCGTTTGACACAAAACACTCTGGACGATAAATCAGTGGCAAACATAAGTGGGTCCAACAGATGCCATAGTGCCAGGTGCCCTAAAAAACGTATAAGATGTGAAACAAATTACCAACCAGTGATTATATTTGAATATGCATTATATTTATGTACACTTTTATGCCACAAGCTCAGCAACACACATATAACCCGATATTTCAACACACACACACACCACCACTCGCACATATGTGTGCATATCCCTGTAAATGTTTATCACATAATTACAGTATTTAAGTTAAATACTTACGCAAATAACCATGGTTAAAGGCACATACACACTCACACACACACACATACATGCATACATCCGTATATTTGCCTAGTTGCCAGTATGAACTTATGTGCGGCTGTGTGAGTATAGTTTGCAAGGCACAAAGAGAATATGGCTGGAAGGAATGAATGATGAGAAGAAAGAAAAAACAAAAACAAAAATCCGCAAGAGAGAAAAGGACACAATCTGCTGCTGCTGCATTTAATGGGAATTGTTTGACATTTTGTTGTTGTCGTTCGTTGGCTGTAATTGTCGCCTCTGCTTCTTCTCCGTGTATGTGTGTGTGTGTGTTTTTTTTTTAATGGAAAATGCGATAATGTCAGCTAATATCACTTGTTATTGTGTCTCCCTGTTATTGCGGCTCCCCCTTTGTTAAGATTATTTATTGTCTGTGTGCTTTTTAAGCGTTTTAATCGCACATCTCATAATTAATTACGCCACACAGAAAAAAAAGTGCTAAAACCCCCCAAAAAAATAAAAAAAAAGGTTTTGAGTCTACCGCACAATTGGCTGAGTGTGAATTTTGCAAACACGCTAGCGTCTAGACTAATTAGCCTCGATAGTTGGCATTTGATAAATATCTGCTATAAATATCTTGCACCGGTGCACAGTGGGGTATTGAGTCAGCCCTTAGTTAAACCGGGGGGGTTTTTTAGTTACATATTGTAATTTTTCTAAATGTATGTGGGTTTTTATAAAAAAAAAAATTTTTTTCATTTCACAATGGGTTGAAAAATAGTTTAACAAAAACAAGAAATGACCGATTAGAATGGAAACTGAAAAACGAATAACTAGATTGAAAATGACAGTGAGCTACTAGATTGAAATAATATTGGAAAGTATTGAAAAGCGTTTATGTAGAACAGTAGGGAAATGCAGAGTCAATTACCCTGACTGTACCGATCCGAGGACGGGTGAAAACATAACCTATCACAGAACTGGTTCCGCATGGATAGAACGGTGCCAATTAATCCAAATATTTATTGACATAAATCCGAACGCAACATATTATCAGTTGAACATATATCAATTGAATTCAAGAAAAGCGACAGATATTTCTCATAATTTACGTCACAAATAATATCTTAATATATATTTACCCTCGACACTGATTCACTGATTCACTGATACACTGATTCCCTGATTCACTGACTCTGTCACGCAGTACGTAGGAATTTAAATAGGCATTCTATAATAATTCTATAAATAATAATAATAAAAAAAATAATATTTTTTTTGTACAGAAATTGTGTTTTCCCCAAATTTTTTTTTTCAAAATTTTTTTTTCTTACAAATTTTTGTTTTTACAAACATTTTTTTTTCCAAATTTTTTTTTTCAAGAAATTTTTTTTTTCAAGAAATTTTTTTTTTCAAAAAAATTTTTTTTTTCAAGATATTTTTTTTTTCAACAAATTTTTTTTTTCAACAAAAATTTTTTTTTTAACAAAAATTTTTTTTTTAACAAAAATTTTTTTTTTTCCACAAAAATTTTTTTTTTCAACACAATTTTTTTTTTCAGCAAAAATTTTTTTTTCAACAAAAATTTTTTTTTCAGCAAAAATTTTTTTTCCACAAATTTTATTTTTTTCGAAATTTTTTTTTACAAAATAGTTTTCTCAAAATATTTTTTACAAAATTTTTAAAATTAAGTAACAAATACTTTCTCAAGCAAATTAACGGGCGCCATAGGCGCATTACAACTTACTAGTTTTTTATATATTTAAAGTGTGGTTGGGTTCTGTGATGGGTACAACTGAGACGTAATCTATGATGAGTACTAACATGACACGTGCGGTTCGTGTCCTTTTTGATCAGTCCCGTTATATGTCACATGGTTACTGAGCAGGGCATATTGAATCCCTCCAATGACAAAGCTGTGTAAAAGTTACCGGTTCTTTTCATATCTTTGGGACGGTACTGGGTCCGGTCCCCATTCATGAGGGACCAATCACGTAACTGGTTCTGTACCGGCTCAATTTCCCATACAGTTGGTATAAGTTCCTTGTTTCTGAGGAACAAACTGATAGAGGATTGTTGAATGGAAAGTTTTGGAATCAGTTTCGATCTAATTGAGAGGAAAATTGTCAAAGGTTTGTTTGCTCACCTAATGTTTGGAAAGCCGATTGGTGAAAGTATAGGCAGACATCTCGGGGAATTCTGTAGGAAGTTCTTCAAAAGATCTATGACCACAAGAGCTAGGGCTGGGACAATTACATATAAAATCGTAGACAATACAAGAGTGTATTGAGAAAGACTCAGTGCATTTTTTTAGTACACATCCAAAACAAGGGACCTACCCCATAAACATGAACGTTAATGCATTCAAATAAAATGTTCACACAAATTCATAAATACAATGATTTTTAAGAAGGATAGAAATATACCCACTATTTCATATACAGCCCTGGCACAATAACATAAGGTAGAGGCGTGCAAACAGCTGATTAAAATTTTCTTCGTTTCGACAGAATTTTGATTGACAAACTCATTCTTTACATTTTAATTAGTTATTTAGTTTTTTTTTTAGTCGACTACATTTTCGTCCACATATGATGCGTTCACTTACTGAATCCTCAGCCCATGATCACGGACCTGTGAATTTATTTTTGGTTACAAATCTATTATGGAGAATTTCGATGAATATCTTGAAAATGATGGCAGGAAGTAACGTTTCCCTTTCTATCCTTTGCACATTGAACATTTTCGTATTGTTTTGTTTATATTCAATTTATTCACTATTTTACGTTTGAAATTTTCAAATTGTTAGCCAAGCAAAACAGCTGACTTCGAATAATCGAAATTCTCTGATCTTTGTTTACGTTTGAAATATTATATCAAATTATTGTTAGCCAAGCAAATCAGCTGACTTCGAATAATCGAAATTCTCTCATCTTTTTTTATATTCTACTGTTCGTTTGAAATGTTATAACAAATTATTGTTAGCCAAGCAAAACAGCTGACTTCGATTAATCGAAATTCTCTCATCTTTGTTTACGTTTGAAATATTATAACAAATTATTGTTAGCCAAGCATATCAGCTGACTTCGAATAATCGAAATTCTCTCATCTTTGTTTACGTTTGAAATATTATAACAAATTATTGTTAGCCAAGCAAAACAGCTGACTTCGAATAATCGAAATTCTCTCATCTTTGTTTACGTTTGAAATATTATAACAAATTATTGTTAGCCAAGCAAAACAGCTGACTTCGATTAATCGAAATTCTCTCATCTTTGTTTACGTTTGAAATATTATAACAAATTATTGTTAGCCAAGCAATACAGCTGACTTCGATTAATCGAAATTCTCTCATCTTTGTTTACGTTTGAAATATTATAACAAATTATTGTTAGCCAAGCAAATCAGCTGACTTCGAATAATCGAAATTCTCTCATCTTTTTTTATATTCTACTGTTCGTTTGAAATGTTATAACAAATTATTGTTAGCCAAGCAAAACAGCTGACTTCGATTAATCGAAATTCTTTCATCTTTGTTTATATTCTATTGTACGTTTGAAATATTATAACAAATTATTGTTAGCCAAGCAAATCAGCTGACTTCGAATAATCGAAATTCTCTCATCTTTTTTTATATTCTATTGTACGTTTGAAATATTATAATAAATTATTGTTAGCCAAACATAACAGCTGACGCAAATCAACTGACTTCGAATAATCGAATAATCTATTGTACGTTTGAAATATCATAACAAATTATTGTTAGCCAAACATAACAGCTGACGCAAAACAACTGACTTCGAATAATCGAAATTTTCTCTCCCTTATTACAATTCTCCCCATTTATTTAGAATAGCAGGATTTTATTATCGGGAAAAATATAATTTCCCCGCGAATTATCTCCCTGGGAGTATTCAGAATCGGGCTGATAGTTCGCTAAAAATGGTGCCATGATTTGTAACTGTCTGCAGTCTGCCATTTATATATCAGAATTTGACAATCAAACTACCCAGGGTTGTATCTGAGTTTTTGTTATTGGAAAATCAATTATTGTGTTATACAGTCGAATACGTTTTATTGAAAACAGGAAATTATACAGCGTTTGTTTCATTTATGCAAATTTTTCAATAATTCAAATTCCGGATAATTGAATTATGTTTCATTGAACAGATGTTCAATTGTTAACATGCAAAGAACGGAGCCAGCACTAAATTTACATTCGGAGGCGTCACAATTTCGGCAACTTTTAAAGTGAAATTATTCGCTACGTAAAAACGTAACGTTGCCAAAATTCATAGGTTTTTTTTACAATAACTAAATATTTTCCAGTTGTTTGGCTTTTGTTACGATCATGTTTTTTTGTGTTATTGCGTTATGTTAAGAGTGTGTTATACTCGAATGCATGCTAAATGATCAGTATTTTTTGTTGTTTC
This sequence comes from Hydrotaea cyrtoneurina, assembly GCA_958296145.1. Lineage (NCBI taxonomy): Eukaryota > Metazoa > Arthropoda > Insecta > Diptera > Muscidae > Hydrotaea > Hydrotaea cyrtoneurina. The sequence continues at coordinate 67,674,847 of OY282515.1, forward strand.
AATTAAGCAGAGTTGATATTATTTAAATGCGATTTCTGGAGAGTAATTTTGATTCAAATTAAACGATTTGTGATCTAAGCAGACGGAAATTTATGAAAAATTTGCAGTATAAATTAATTTAAATATATTTTTTCAAATAAGCGAATTTATTAATTAACCTGATTACATTTATGCGGATTAGATTGTATATATGCATTTATTTTCAACACTTATCAATATTTTTGGCTCTAATTCAGCCATCTAGCTGAATGAATATTCTGGTAACCATGTGCATATTGGAACTGTGACCACTCAAAACCACACGCCCTATAATGTTAGCTTCCTATTTCAAGCTATGGGAGATTCGACCAGTCTGAATTTAATAAAGTTTTACTGACGAATTGTTTATTTATGTTTTATTTATAATCATTATAATCATTTTTGTCTAAAACCCCAACGGACAATGCGTTTTTTATCGCAATTGATGTGTATTTTTCTAACATTAACTTAACTGGAAAGTCAATCTGAGTCCTTTTTTATTGTAAACTGTGTTTGCTCCCCTTTGGTCTGTTAATTTGTGTAATTACACTGCCTCATTTCTTTAGTCAAGTGGTTTTCTTTCGAAAAAAATACATAATTTCCCTTTCATACATTATATTAACTCTAATTGAATTCGTAGAAATCAACTACTAACTAAGGGATTACAAACCAAATTGTTTGCTTTAATTAAGTGCTCATAAAGTTGTCCCTGGAAATCAATAAGCGGTTGCATAATTGCAATCATGTCCACAATCTCATTTGTCTCAGACATTACAAATTATTTGTAAATCATCAACAACCATTAATTAAACGTTATTTTATTACTTTAAACGAATAATAACACACAAAAAAAGAAGGAAAAACAAAAAGAATTGTAAACAAAACTAAATGCGACCGTGGCAGCAACAATACAGTTGACACACGATGATAACAAACGGGCAGCAGCAACGATACACATTTCACTTCATTCTGCGACGCACAGTGGTACGAAATGAGGAAATGTTTTTCTGGAATTAAGCTAATGAAAATGTTTAGCACACCCTACCAACCGTGGTGTGCTGGGTGGTCAGACATATCGTGTAAACACCGCTTAACACTTTGCACATTTACAGTGTAAACCAAGAATGATAGAAAAAAATATTACGCCAACTCGCGCAGAGAATTGAAATCTTCGGCGCAGGTTGCTCAAATGACGTCACGCGAAATGTTCCTATTGGCTGATAGTCAAAGTGGTTTCAATTGCAGGGTTGCCAACAATAGTTCTTACGCTGTGTTTCAAACTGAAACTTGTCACTCGTTGTTCAGGAAAACATGCTCATGGCGTAATCTTTGTTTCTATCATTTTGGAGTGTAAACGACACGTTGTTGCCTACACCGATATGAAAAGAAAACATTTTCTTGCTACCACTTCCTGGAGCTAACGATTTGTTTTTGGCTGCGTATTGAACAGCCATAGATTTCTTTCGGCTGCGGGTTTGTTCAGCAATAGATTTTTTGTAGCTGCGCGTAACCAAACAGTCAACTTAAGCTGATCACTACAGTTTGTGTTCCTTCAGTTTTTCGGCTATATAATCTATCGTCAATTTTGTTTTACCGAAGTGAAAGGGTTACTGCAGCCTTCTTACTCAGGGTTGCCACCTATAAATGCTATGCATTGTGTTAGCGGAAGGAAATTATGGAATCGAAAGGAGGATAGAAGAATATTTTGCTGGATGAATATTTCACATACTAACGGTTCGCCTGAAAAACGAATTTTCTCTATAAAGAAGTTTTTCGAGCCTAAGTACTCTGACACACCTTGATTTTGCCTGTTTGAGTAGCAGCTCAGAATTGTCAGTTTTAAACGCCAATTTCTGAACGCTTCCTCTTTGGATCTGTCAGCTTCTTTGCATGTCTGATTAAACCAACAATTCTTTGGGGGTTTCATCGAAGTAGTTTTCGCCGGAATAAACGTGTTTATGCCAAGAAGAATTATTTTTTCAACCATTTCAGCAGCAGCATCGACATTACAGTCTAGGAAACATAGTTTCCAGTTAAATTGCTGATAAAAATTGTTGAGCTCGGCCCAAAGTGCCTTTTCGTATATGTACATTTTCCGCTTCGTGACTGTTTTAGTAGTGGATCGAAGATCGGAGAACGAAAAGGATGCTGAAATGGTGCAATGATCCGAGTTACCAAGAAGTGCAATAATGTTAACCTCGTACTTTTCAGGGTGTGAGGTTAAGAAAAGGTCAAGAATGTTATGGAATGTGTGGTTCATTTAGTAGTTGCTTCAAGAAATTATGCGCGGCGAAAAGCTCAATAGCTTAAATTGAGTAAGCTATTGAAAGACAGGACAAGTGCTGTGTGGCACGGTGCGGCAACACGCTAAAACTAAAGATCGTCCACTGTAGACCTTCAATCTCCGACCAGAAACCAAATTAGTTATGATGTCTCTGGAGATATTAACGTTACAAGAAATTGATTTTCCCTTAAAATTTTCAAAGAAAAATGGGTCGTTCATGCCACTTCTATTAAATCCACTGTCACTCCCTAAGGATACAGAACTTGTGAGAATCACGTAGTGGTTTTCCGATCCACAGAGGCTGCAGTTTTTCTTGTTAGCATAGATGCCAACATAAAAAGAAAAATTCATTATTAATGCCACCTCTATGAAATCAATTGTCACTCCCTATGGATGAAGAGGCTTGTAAGAATCATGTGGTGGTTTTCCGATCCACAGATGCTGCAGTTTTTCTTGTTAGCATATACGCCGAAATGAGAACAAGCCGAAACAAGTACATTTTGAGCGATAACGAAGCGGATTGGGCCAATTAATCGAGGTCTTTGTGCAAATTTCGTATCAGCCTGGTGCATGAAAAGCTGAGTTATTGACATCGATGGCGAGTCGATGTTCCACAAATAAGTCGCTCACTCTCGGCCACGCCAGAGCGCACCGTACGACTATGGGCAATGTGAGTGTTGTCCAATAGCGAACTTTTTGCACAAACTAACGGTGCCCCATTGCGGCCAAAACTTCTTCTCCATAAAGGTACTCACACTTTGAGCAACACATTTTTGATATTGAAAATAATTTTACATCATTTCCCAACGTTGTACATGCGAATCACTTCCCACCATGGACTTTCGGTCAAGATTTCGAACTGTCAATGTGAAATGAAGATATGCGGCAAAAAGCAAGCACTAAATCGATCAACCGGTAGTTATCTGTGGCCGTCATCCCCTGAGTATATTTAGTTGCTTATATTTTGTAAAAATTATTTAATGCAAAAAAAAAAAAGAAAACCCGGAACATATTGTGACGATCTCATTGCACTGTGCAATAGATGAATGAGCTTGAAGCAAGAACTAAATCCAATAGCGCCAACCGCACGACTGCAAAATCAAAAGAGAAAGGACATTTTTTATACTCGTCCCAACAACAACTGCAGCACACACACAAAAAAAACCTAAAGCAACATCGGCCACGACAATGGAATAAAACAATGGCCAACTAACCACAACTATATTTCGCTCTCATCACACTCACACATACTATACACGTGCATATGCACATCCTTATGTCCTTATAGCCTGCATGTGTAGGCATGTGTGTGTTTGTGTGTAGCCTATACATGGACAACAAAGCTCTATAAATAATTTACGCAGAACAAAAAACACAAGTCGAGAAGCTTCCAACAACAACAAAAACTAAATACAAAAAAAAAAGAAATAAAACGATATAAAATAAATACGAAATTGGTGGAACATTTACCAGTGGCCGGAGGATGGCGATGACGATGAAGGAGGAGGAAATGATGATGATGACGGTGGTGGAGGTGGTGTTGTCAAGTGGACTGATGTTTAGAAACCCTAAAGCCCAAACGACGACGAGGGCAACAACAGTAATAGTAACAGCCGCAATAGTAACTGACAGTCGACCCGCTTGACTGACTGTGAGCCCACTCTTCCCCACGCCACCACTAACTATTACAACTGTCCAGAATATATATTTCACGTTGCACGTTTGCCAGCAAGAGAAACGGAAACGTTGAATTGTTGTTGCCCACATCGGCGGAGACATGAAAAGAGAAATGCCTTTACGGCACGTAAAAAATCGATTTGGGAACATTTTTGTGTATACTCTCGTTGCACACACTCGTGTATCCGAACTAAACTGAAACTGGCAGCAACAACAAAAAAAGAAGAAGAAGAAGTACATACAGAAGTACGAACACGTGTACGGCGGACATTTAAATTTACGGTGGAAAAAAGGGTTATCCAAACGTGTGGTACGAATTTGATTTTGTATAATTGCATCATTTCACGCTGACGATGATGACACTTATGGGAGCTTAGCAAGTGTGTGGATATTGAAATAAATGGGGTCGTCGCATGCTGGGCATAATGGACACGAGACTGTGGAGGAGAGAGCAGTGATTTGGAAGCTCTAGATATTTTGATTTGAGCAGTGATTTGGAAACTCTGTTTTTTTTTTTTTTTTGATACAAAATAATATAAAATTGTACGGAGTCATAACTCGGCAATGAGTTTTTGAGGTTAGAGTAGGGGAAATCTGCTGAATTTTGGACAACCAAAAGTGTGATTCGATTGGATTTTTGTCCAAGAAACTTGTATTGTTATGGAAGGATATAAAACCTCGACAGGGTGGGAAACATATAATGATTTGATAGAGAGAGAGAGAGATACGATTGGATTAAAACCAGATATTAATGGAGCCATGCATTTTGAAAGGAGTGTCTATTGGGAGGTGCTTTTATAAAACTTCATATGGGATTGAAAATAGTCGCGCTGTTTTGCACAGAGAGAAAAATTAACCTTATATAAGGTTAACTTAACCATAAATAAACATGATTTGGAGTCTACGTTATGTATGGTTAATTTGAACATCTTCTTGTTGACTGGTATTTAACAATAATAATTGTTAATTTAACTACTCCCTGGTGGAATTTTTTAACCATGAAACTGGTTGATATAAAAATAATTATTGTTGTTTTAACAATGAATTGTTGAATTTTTTAACCATGAAAATTGTTAATATAAAAATTTCATTGTTAATTTATTGAAACAATGCATGCTCAATTTAACAATTTTATATTTCTTTGCAGAAATATAAATTTTCCAAAAAAGCTGTATGTTTTGATTGCAGGCAAGGTTTCGGAAGCTGTTACAGTTCTTCATCGTTACATTGCAATGATTTCTGCAGCAATTTTTGGTATAATAAGTGTCCTAACTCTATGCGAGTGAACGAGAACTACTGTTTAGTAGCGCATATCCCCAAAAAATCAAGCAGTAAAGCAAACACGTGCATTACAAAGCAACAGCTCAACAAGCAGTGAAGATAGCATTTGGTGGGGGTTTTTTTGAAAGAGCGAGATTAAGTGCTCAGATTTTGTGAGAAAAGGAAGAGTGGAAAAAGAGTGGGGGAGATAATCGCATTTGTTGCAACTTCGTCTAACACAAAGCAGTTCAAGAACTTCGACACAACAGAGCGGAATGATCTTTGAATTGTTGTTTATTTCGCACATTTTCCAGCTTCTCTCTCGAAAGAATCAACCTTATATAATGTTAACTCAACTATTTTTCATGTCAATTTGACCTTATATAACGTTATTTTGACTTTGTAATCAAATATTTACCATGAAAAAATTAACCAGACACATGGTAAAAAAAATCGTTGTACTTTTGGCTCGGTGTGGCACTCCCTTATAAATTATCTTATACAATCTACTCTGTTCATTTGACCCCACTCATAGGTATTCGCCAAATCGCAGTTGAGTGAGTCATTCACCGTTCGCCTTTTCTGTCCGAACGGCAGAGAGCTTCTTGTCATCCGCACAAGCGTAGATTGGAATCACAGTCTGACCTCACAACTAGTCAATGAAAAATAACAAATAGAGGAGGGGAAGAACAGAACCTTGTGGCACTTCTGCGGTCAACCTAGAAGGACATTTGTCTGAAACAATTTCCAAAATGTGGAATTCTTCGCCAGAGAATGTAAAACTCAATGCGTCCATGAAGGAAAAATGGAAGTACTTTCCACTATAATACTGGCCTTAAATTAAAGCTAATAGTGACCGCTAAAAACGATAGACAGACATTTGTCTGAACTAATTTTCCGAATGAGGAATTATTCGCCTGGAAATGTGAAAGTGGCCAAAATTCCACTAGAGTCAAACTCATTTCGTACATGGAGGAAAATTGGAAATACTTTCCACTATAATACTAGCCTTAAATTAAAGCTAATAGTGACCGCTAAAAACGCTAGACAGACATTTGTCTGAAATAATTTTCCTAATATGGACTCCTTCGCCTGGAAATGTGAAAGTGGCCAAAATTCCACTAGAGTCGAACTGAGTTCATCCATGGAGGAAAATTGGAAATACTTTCCACTATAATACTAGCCTTAAATTAAAGCTAATAGTGACCGCTAAAAACACTAGACAGACATTTGTCTGAAATAGTTTTCCGAATGAGGAATTATTCGCCTGGAATTGTGAAAGTGGCCAAAATTCCGCTAGAGTCAAACTCAGTTCGTACATGGAGGAAAATTGGAAATACGTTCCTCTATACTACTGTATCTTCCTATATCATCTATACTACTACTAAATTAAAGCTAATAGTGACCGCTAAAAACGCTAGACGGACATTTGTTTGAAATAATTTTCCATATTAGGACTCCATCGCCTGGATATGTGAAAGTGCCCAAAATTGCTCAGGAGAATGAGACCCCCATCTATAACCACTAGTATAGAGCGATCGCAGGATAAACTCAATATGAATCAAGAGAAGGTATTTCCAAAACCAAATGCAATAAGTTTCGATATAAGTGCTTCGCGCCAAACCCTACCGAACGCCTTGAAAATATCCAGAGAAACGATCTTGATTTCCTCAAGCCAATTATTGGCTCGAATCCATCGTTCCGAGGGGAATGCCTTCCGATCTCCTGTAGATCGTTTTATATCAAAGTCATAAGGTCAATCACTTAGAAGTTCGATAGACTCGATAGATACTTCAGCAGCTGGTGGTAAACCATGCCGTCCATAACACGTCTAATGGCATAATTTCAGGTAGCGATTAAAGTGGAAATCTGGTGATGGGACCGTCGAGTGTGCAGACGCTTTCACACTTCTCTAAATCCTGGAAAAGGCCCATGATAGGCAACTAGGCAACAACAAATATACAAAAGTCTATGTAGTGAATATCTACTATTATTCTCATGTGATGTGATCCCCTGAGTACAAAAAATGGTTGACAATTTTTTTCTATGGATAGGTTTTTGTTTTTAAAAAATTAACTTTTTGGACGTAAATATCATAGCTTGACAATGACTTGAACCGATTTTGTTTATACAAATTTTAAAAAAACTAACTAACTTATTATTAACCCGTTAAAATTTCAAAATCATCTAAAGTCGCAGGTACACGCAGACAAATTGCACATTTTGCAAACACAGGACAATAGAGTCCCTGCGAATCTCAGAAGTTGCGGTCCGCAGAAGTCTACTTTTGTATTGTCTCAAGCATTTAGTGGAATTGAACGCAATCATCTTCAAAGACTATCAGCGATTAACTGCCGTTACAGCTTAAATTGAAGAAGTCCGGACCAGGTGTACTTGCAGTTACGAAATGTTAACCACACGTTTTCTTCTTCAAGTGGGTAATGATACAAGTTCATGACCTGAAGCACCAAATATGCTTAGAGAAGTGAAATTGAATAACACACATTTTAAGAATTTGAAATAACTCTTAGCAAATGTATGCATAAATTAAATTCAGTTGCATTTTTATAACCGTGAGTCTAAGTGAGTTTGGTTATAAAGACTTATAACCTAGGCCCGCTTTAAAATGCTTTGACTTTTGTTCGACAGTCTCTAAAGTGTCTTTCAACCATCAAATCTCGTACATTTGTCGATTATATTATATTGGAACATATAAGCCAAGATAATCATCATATTCGCCATAACCTGTTGCGCACTAATTTCAAATCCCAATAAAAACGAACTCCTAATCGAATTGTTTTCTAAATTGTTATGCCGTTGTCGTACCGCCGATGGCCGAGCCCTGTAAATTCCTAAGCAGCGTTTGACAATTCTTTCTGTTTATTTAAATTTAGCACTTTCAATTAAAACGGCTTTTATGGGTAATAAAGACCGGTGATTTACATATTCCAACACCGTCCGCAAACGTACGAAAAGTAAGCACCGTGTCCGTCCGCCCAGGCCGACTGCTCGTATGCTCGTGTACGGTTATAAAAATGCAATTGAATTTAATTTATGCATTCATTTCATGTTAACACTTGTTTTGTCTTGGTATTTAAATCTTATTGTTACCCAGTTTTTCGTTGGAATTGTGTGGGAATTGTGAGTGTATGTACGTACACTCGCACAAGTTCATTAATTTCTAACGATTTCCGTTTCCGGTTTGTATTACGCTTCGAGTGCATTATACACTTAATACTCAACAACTTAAGTTCTTAAGTTGCTTACTTAATAATTTCTTGGTTTTTTTTCTTGCATTTCTTTTTTTCTCTCTCTCTCTCTCGGTCTATTGCACATTTTCTTTATTCATTCCCTGTGGCCATTGTTGGGATGGACAGAGTAAGTGATTTTATGTATTCAAATACATGCATACAGATACACACACACACATCATCTATCCATACCTAGAGTGTATGCTCACACATACATACATGGGTTGGGTTGCATCTGCGATACTGTGGCACTTGTTCTCTCAATTGTTGCAATGGCCATTGTTGCATTATCTGCACATTAAGTACTACCAGTTGACCCCCTCTGGAGGTTGTTCGTTGGTATCCTTATCCTTATCCTCACCATTGTCCTGTGTCGGCGTCGTTGTTGATATTCCTAACCAGGCACAGTGGTATGTTTTTGGGGTCTTGTTACGGCGAACAGCATTGGCATGACCACAATCTCAATGGATGGACGGACGAATGGCTGCAGAGGGTGTCGCCAGTGCTGTGGTCGATGACTCACACTCACAGGGGTTTTTTTTTAGTGCTAAGGACGTCAACAACGAGTGACATCAGCAATTTTTAAAGTTTATTTCAAAATTAAAATAAGATTACAGAATATGAGATCTATTTTCATCACAGCCAATTGAGAGTGTCACGAATTCGGAGGGGGGTGTCTAAAGCGAAAGGTCAAATGTTATACTTTAAAGCAGAATAATTTCGCAACGCAAAAATTATGCAAACGCATGGACATTTTTGAAAAACTAAATTTGGATTTCTTTGCATTTAGATTACAATTTATTAAATAGTAATTTAGAAAATTGCTAATGACAGATTGAAATCATTTGATTTTGTAATATAGAATTTCCAATGCATGTGTTTGCTCTACGGCTTGACCTTTTTTTGGGGATAAACGCTACTAAACGGCACATTTTAGACCAAACATTGCAGCAGAAATCATTGCAAATGGGTACCGCTGAAGAAGGGTGGCAGCTTCTGAAACGTATAAAGATGTACCTTTTTGGATTAATGAACTTCGTGGTTGGCAAATTGTTTTCAAGACCATTCGCCTTTTGTGATTAGTTTTAAAATGTTTTCCCACATCCTCTGTATTTTACTAGTCTTCAACCCTTTTCAGTATTCTCGAGTTGTTTGGTAATTTTATTAAACTTTTTGGCCCACCTTTTATACCTTTTTATCCCCTTTTGGTACGCTTCGCACCTTTTTGGCCTTTTCTCTAACTTTTTACATTTTACCTGTCTCGACTCCTTCTTTGTCACTTTATCACCTTCTTCCAGTTTTTCGCCCCTCATGTTAGTTTGATGTAGTTTTTCCCACATTTTCTTATTTGTATCCCCTTTTCAACCCAATTCTAATCGCAGTTGCCAAGAATGTTTCTACTCCTCGCCCTTTTGTGATTACAGTGTACTCTCTACTTGCGGACACCCCTCATAAACGGACACTATTTTCAGTGCCAATCCGCTTCAGTTCTCTTGTGTTCTTCTCCCATAAGCGGACAAAATTCTCAGTCCCTTAGATGCCCTTTTATTAGAGAGTACACTAAATTTTTGTCAACTTCTCCATTTCTTCCAAGAATGAAACGATTCCTGTCGACAACAATTTGTTTTTTAACATTTTATTATTTATTTATTAATTACAATACAAAGTAAATTTATATTCTAATTTTGGGTCCAAGGGTACCCGGTTTACCCTAAAGCACGCTACCAACTCGCCTACCGGGGCGCTTTTAACATTTTATTATTTCCCCCTTTTGTACCTTTTTTATTCTCTTCTGGGGATTTTTTCATCCGAAAATTGATTTCACCTTTGCCAAAAATGTGGTTTACCATTTTTAATTTCCCCCTTTATGGCCCTTTTTTAAACCTTTTTGGTACCATTTGGCTTTTTTTTTTGTCCCTTATATGTCTATAATCCACTTGTTGTTTTTTTTTTGCGAAAATTAGTTCCACCTTTTTAATCACATTTTGGTACGGTTTGACCCCTTTTTCGTCCCATCTCTTACTCAATTCCACTTATTGTTGGCCTTTTTTATTGTTTACCATTTTGCCCCTTTTGGCCTTTTTTTTCGTCCCATCTCTAACTTAATTCCACGTGCTGTTGACAAAAAAGTGTTTCACTCTTTTTTGGTTTTTTACCCCTTTTGTTCCGTTTTGGTAGTATTGTGTTTGTCATTTTTTAATCACTATTGTGTTTGCCAAAAATGTATTTCATCAGCTTTTAATCCCATTTAATCCCCTTTTATCCCGTTTTGATACGTTTTGAAACTAATTTTTTGTTGTTGCCAAGCATAGTTCTGGACCAATTTTCCTACAAAAATCACGATATTTAATTATTTGGTATTTTTGCGTATTTCGAAGGTTTAAAGGGACACATTTTTCCCATTCGTACCCCCTTCCAATCCGATTTTCCCCTAAAGCCCTAAATTCCATTATTCTAGCTTCAAACGTTTAGTCAGGACAGTGCCGCAAGAGTTTTATATATATACTAGTAAGTTGTAATGCGCCTAAAATTTTTGTAAAAAATAAAAAAAATTTGTTGAAAAAAAAATTTGTGGAAAAAAAAAATTTTTACAAAAAAATTTTGGGAAAAAAAAAAATTTGGTAAAAAAAAATTTGGGGAAAACACAATTTCTGTACAAAAAAAAAATAATATTTTTTTTATTATTATTATTTATAGAAAATTATAGAATGCCTATTTAAATTCCTACGTACTGCGTGACAGAGTCAGTGAATCAGTGTATCAGTGTATCAGTGAATCAGTGTCGAGGGTAAATATATATTAAGATAGATATCATTTCATGATTTCAAATAAAGCTCTACTTATGTCCGATGATACATATAAAGAACGGCTGGAAATAACGATAAAGTTTTAGTATTCGGATTTCCTGTGAAAATTGCCCCGATTGTATTACATTACACTAGAAAAACAATATCATGCACTTCCTTCATGCAGACCAAGTCAACTGTACTATGAAATCGTACAGACATAGCCACGATGTCGAACGACAATGTCCGCATGCTTTCTAAGCAAAAAATGTTTTGTGCTGTTTATCGCTAAGAAATCAGGCGCACGTTGGCGTTCACTTTTCGTTCGACATCGTGGCTTACACTTTTCAACATACATACCGTGGATGAAGTATTCGAATGAGTTTAACACTCAATTTGTAATACCTTGAACTAAAGTACATGCACATTTCCAAAAACCCTAATACATCATTTGTTTAATTACAGGCGGACCACATTACAAAAAAAGCAGGAGAACTACCAGAAGGCATTTATCGCAATTATTTCGAAACTTGTCAAAATCAGAGAATTGTCCACAACACCTTCGAGTAAAATGACTTGCCATGGACCCGGTGTAATAAGTGAATGTTCCATTCGTGTCCAGTCGAATTCGGTTAAGCATGAATGAAATTGTTTTCTCTTATGCGGGATTTTCAATAAAAAGAACTTGGAATAGTTGAACCTGCAGTCGTTTAAACGAACTGAGTATGTTCTATGAAATGAAGACAGAGACTTGTGGCTCAACTATTAAAATACATGTATTTATTGAATTTAAATTCAATATTAATGAGCATGTATGAAAATAGTCACTTATTTTCATTTGGTTGAGTTGTCTTAAATGTGGTTGACGCATAATCTTTTGAGATCATTCAGAATTGTCTCCAAAACATGTTTTCATCATATAAATTGATTCTTATTATGGTTATCTCATATTAAATACTATTGAATCTACTATATCATTTTCAAAATTGTCACCTCCTCTGTTATCTCTTGGTTCGTCAACTCTCCACTATTATTGTGTATGGGTAGCATGATGTAGTAGGGAAAAAAGATGTCGCAACATTATCATTTGTTGCCGTGACATGCATCATATTTATCTTATGCGGTGTTCGTATCACATACGATTGTGTCTTTGCATTAAAAATGTGTTTCACATAAAAGATTTTTCAATATAGCGGATTTTCGTTTAAGCGAAATACAGTGCATGGAAAATCAACCAGGACAATCTTTACCAATATTTATTTTCAATTAAAAGTAGTCCGCATACACGAATTAGACAGTATACATACATATATGTAAGAGGAACTCCAAATTCGATGGGGACCATACAGCGTATGCGTGCTCTTTAATAGAAAAAAAATACATTGCGTATACGCACCGGTAACAAGTAGTCAATAATGGTTGAAAATCCAAAAATTTTGGAGATAACTTTAGAACTGCCATTCTGTTCGAGCAACTGAAATGACTGGATGTCCTCAAAGGCTTAGCCAATGTGTTTTCAAGTTGAACTGGGAACCTGATGTCCAAAAGACGCTGTACGACAAAGGCCAATTTCTTTTTTAAAAAATAAATAAATAAATAAAAGGGAATTTCTTGGTTTATTGATGTTTGTGTGATGCCGGAGAGGAAGAAAAAAAGAGGAATGGGAACTTCTCATGAGCCGAAACGAAACAAAGGAATAACTATTAGCTTTGTTACACCAGAAGAGATTAGGAGAACAAAAACCCATTTGAATAATGAAATGGTTTAAGAAAACAAGAGAAGTGTGTGATGATTATAGATCCTTGTTTGGATTTCGTTACCTTTAGAAAACAACAAAAAAAAATCCATCGAAAGTTAAAAAAAAAAACACAGATGACTCAACTCAAAACGATAAAGAATGCAAAAATATTGACTATTGTGAGGAATATTCCCCGTTACTTGTGTGCGCTCGCGTATTCATCGCTTAGGTGTAAGGCGTAGGCGATGGTTAGCGATTTGCATTCCCTGAGAAAGATCGCGTAATCATCGCCAAACAAACCATCTCCAAAAAATCTCAAAAATGTTTGCAGGGTAGTTACTTGTTTGGATTTCGATCCTATTAGTTGAACAGCCAATGTTGAACAAGGAAGAAGTAATATGTTTTTATATCGGAAGTTCTATCATCGGTATGTCTTAACACTAATAATCGTTATGTCGAAATTGAGTTATCGTTTGTGATAGCAGCTACATTGGTGTATTTTATAGTAAGTTGCTTGCGCTTATCTTAAAGCAAGGCATTTTTAGGATATATTTAGGAACTCAAGCCTTTTTTTGGGCAATGCACTGTTCAGGACGAATTTTGTATTTTTTTTTTATTCTGATTTAAACAATCGAATTGTTGGTTTATTTCTTCGTAGGTTATAGACTAGATAAAGGCTCTTCCGATCTCTTTTGAAGTTTTCACTGACACTTGAATGTTTGATATACCACATGGGTATGCATATACTATACTACTGTTAAGATGCAAAATATTTTTTTTTAAACGGTACCATACCAATTTTTTAAAGAAATTTTCAGATTATGTTACAGTTGGCCTACACATATTCGCTGTTTGGAATTACGCTACACACTCCAAAATTTTGAAAGATCACATCTCACAGAATGTCCTGCAATTGTCACATTAGGTTAAAGTTGCTATTTGAAATCATGTTGGAAGAAGGGGCGTTTCCCCGGCCATACAGACCATATTTTTAAACAATCACATAACTGGCGCCTTTACGGCTAATTCCCCTGATTTTAAACTAGAACTTACTGTTGCTATCCTGATGATTCCTGGCTATATTAGGTTATAATTGGACAACGGCCACCTACCACTCAAACTATATTTGAAATTTAAGTGGAAGTTACTCGTGGATCGTTGCTTGCTATATGGGGCGAGGCACCTCCTATAAACCCTAACATTTGAACACTGAGATTATGATTGCTCTTAATATTGCTCTTCCTGGAGTTTTTTTCATTAAAGTGGAAAATTAGAAAAAAATATTTTCTTTGTATGTATTTCTCTCTGAACAAGCTCATTAACATAATATCGAACATTCGCACAATTAACAATGTTAAGCTTGTTTTGAGTCACTGCTTGTATTTCTCACATTTACACTCACCACAAAGCCGGTCAGTGCTTTAGAGAATTTCACAACATTTTTGTAAACCATTAAATAGATTTGTATGTATAAATGTATGTACGAGTACAAATATATATATATACGTATCCACCGGTCGACATTACCTATCTTCCTCTGGTATAAAGGGAATATTTTTTGTGTGTGTCTCTTTTGTGGCACGACAAGACACTCTGTTAGTGTACATTTATGGATCTGCTACAACATTTACATTCATAATGAATCCATCTAAATATATGTATGAGTGTGTGTATATACATATCTGTAGATGTATGTGTTCATGTGTGAATTCGCACACACTTATGCAGCCTACACGTATTTGCAATAGACAAGAAAAACATTGCCATAGAAATTATCATTCCCTATTTTTACTCGTTCTCCTCGTTTCTCTATCTATCTCTCTCTCTCTCAAAGGCTCTTGGCAGTAGTGATGGAAAATGCGGTACAATTGCCACTTTTTTTTTTAGTTTAAAACTAGAGATTGGATATGTTAGTTCGCTTAATCCCTCGGTGGATCTATTTAACAAAAGTCCTCTGAAAAGCAACTTTTTTAATTTAACTTAAGGATGTCTCTTCATTATTAGTATTTGTAGAGAGACTTCCTGAAGTTTTTTTCTCCACATACTTTGATCTAGAATATCATGGCTGTAGTTCATAATACCAATTATTTTATTGCCATCTTCCCATCGTAGTTGCGTTTAATCCTCATTGCCATTTATGGGATAGCTGTCATCCAAATCCTTTCTGGATGGAGTATCCGGGTATATTCCAACAACATGTCGCTTTATTGACAGGCTTAATGTAGACAAATAGTGTTGTTTTCGTTCTTCGATAGTGGGGCCTTTTCCCAAGGTCTTTGCAAAAGTCTCGTCTTTTTGATAATATTTATGTTAATGGCTGACCCCCGGTAACACGAGATTCTCCGCCACCCTGCTTAAAAGCCTCAAGAGTTGAGCTGATAGTTTCATACCAGACATAAACTGGATTTTAAAACTCTAACTACTGGTCTGGGAAGGCCGTGGTGTGGTAGGTAGTGGGTGCGACTATCACACAGAAGAACCCGAGTTCGAAACCGGTTAAGACTAGGGTTGTAACGAAATTCGCATTCGCATATGCGAATGCTAATTATTCGCTTCATTTTGGACATTCGCAACCGCATTCGCACTCGCAAAAAACATTATTTTATTATTCGCTCTCGCATTCGCATTCGCAAAAAACTGAAAATTTATTGATTGGATATTAGACTCCTCTAGAAACTGAACTCAATCTGAAATTATAAGGTTTGCCAAGAATTTATTCCTTATGTATATGGAATGTTCAACTTTGAAGTTAACTTAAATATATTTTACCATGAGACTGAATTTTCTGTGAATTGAATTAAAATTTTTTGTTAAATTTTTGTTACTTTGAAATAAATTTTTGTTACTTTGAAATAAATATTACTGGAAATAAGTACTGCATAATTGACTCTGACATTCCCAAAGATTTTCGCATTCGTTAAACGATTCCTTGTAATATTCACATTAGCTAAAAGTAATTTTTACTATTGGCTTTCGAATTCGCTTTCGCATCCGCATTCGCTAAAAAAAATTTTTACCTTTCGCATTCGCATTCGCTAAAAAAAATTTTTACTATTCGCTTTCGCTAAACACACATTCGTTACATCCCTAGTTAAGACCATCAAACATTTTTTCAGCGGCTGTTTCCACCTCGTAAATGTTGGGACTTTACGAGAGAGTAATCTCTACGCCATGTAAAACTTCTCCAGAAAAGCATTAGCCGTTCGGAGCCGGATTTAAACAGTAGGTCCCCGTCAGTGAGTATACAAAATTATATCGTACACAGCTCACTGATTCGAGAGAAGTTCCCCGTCTGTTCCTTCATGGAATGTTAAGGGAAATAAGTAAGTACTGGTCTGGTCACAATCGCCGCTCTTATAGACAGACTGAGTCTGAAGCCCTGAAATATGTGTTCCTGGTCTCAAGAACCAACTACAACTCCCTTATTGAAATTCAAGTATGATATCTAGCTAATTTTGGTATCAGGGACATAAACATTATATTATATAAACTGACTGGACTTTGGACAACCTTACATCTGGAGTACCTGGAGTAGACATTTTTATCTTCCAGAAAGACGATCAACAGGTAAATTTTAGCACTTCATGACCTCAATCGTTAATATCAAAGCCGTTAGACGTTGTCTGACACTCTGGCCGACAGATGATTAACCCTATTCGTAGCACGCTAAATTGGTAGCGTAATGTAATGCAAGTAACAAAAAATTTAAAAAAAAATTCTAATGGATATTTTTTTAAAGTAAACTATTTAAAGGGATTTTAAGGCATTATCGTCAGACGTATGGGACGATAATGGCTAATGTAAAATAAGTTTTTTTTGAATAGTGACCCGATGCCACTGCCTGGTACTAAACCTATTCGTACCAGGCGAAGACTAATACCGAAATGATTGATGCCTAAACACTCTATTACCGGATACATTGATGTAAGTTCAAAAGTTTTGAAGAACTACTTTAAAAAAAAAGCCGGCGAATACAAGGCACAAATGAAGGATTTTTGCTAGATTTCATCATTAGACAGATGCAAAATTATTAAAATGTTTCACAAAGGTTGGGCGGCGGGTTTAGGCGTTAGTAAGATTCTCAAAGTTCCCAAAGAGTCGAAAACATCGAAAAAGGCAGGCAGCAGAGTCTTTGATTCATGGGAATCACATGACTCGATAGTAAATGGAGTTCAAGAAATCAAGGGTTATTTATTTTCTTCGATGGCTTATCCACCAGATAATTACTATTTATACAACAACGGGAAGGATGAGTTATTTTTAAGTTGTCATAACAGAATAGACGGGGAGGTTGTGGTGTGACTTCAGTGTATATGACGCTGCCGGTTTATGTTTCTTAAATCAACATTTAATGTTAACAAATGGGAAAAAATCACTCTAAACTGATCTTAATTCTGGTCAATTCCAATGACTTTTCATAATCAGTCAGTAACCCCTTGTGATGACAAAAGTCGCCACACAACGTGTTTGTAGAATTTTTTAACCATAATCTTTGTATAAAGGTCCAATTAGTCTTGTCGGTTGACGGTGGGCTCAATATTGTGCGATTAGTTATGACGGTAGACGACGGTAAGACAAAACAAAACAAAAACAACTAATTGAAGAGCATTTGTACAAAATATAACTTGACTTCGTTTATAAATACATTACTCATAACTTTAAACTATAAAATTTAATTTACAACATGTAAATAATTACCGCGCGCAAAATGTCAAAGTGAAATCAATAACAATAAACAGCTGATCGGTCTTGACGGTTGACGGTTGCTTCTGCAACCTGCAGAAGTCTACCGTCATCTACCGTCAATTTTAGTTGTCTCTCTCTAACACATGCAAAATGCAACCCCAACTCAAACAGCTGATCGTCTACCGTCAACCGTCAAGACTAATTGGGCCTTTAGTTGTATTACCTTTAAATTTAACAGTAAAGAGTTGCCAAATGACAGCGATGTGGCAACATTGGATGGCAACACCTAGAATGGGGCAACGATGCCCATCAGCTATTTCCAGCGTTGGTGGATGAGCACGAAAAGCATAAAAGGAGCACAAATGCAATGAAACGAGAACAGTTTAGAGACTACACGTATTTGAGTGGAAGTAAGAAACACCCTAACATAAAATATCTGTTTTCGTATTGTATTTTCTAATAGTCAAAACGTTTCAGACGTATAGCCACTGCAGAAAGTTTGGAACTAATTGACGCTAAACGGTCTGTAGGTCGATTCAAAAAAAAAGGCGAAAACGATGGAAGTTATAGCCAAGGGCTCGAAGAAATTGACGCTCCCTCTGCTATAGCTTACCCTCCCTTGACTATTAGGGAAATTATTAGTTATTATAGTGTCGCCTACGCAACTCACGGCCGCATCTGGTGCTTCTGCCACATCGCCGCTGCCGTTGCCGCCGAATCTGTTTCCGACACTTTTTATATAACATCCATATATGGGCAGGGGATCCAAAGATATCTTTGCAGTTTCTGGAACGTGTACAGAGGAAAGCGGTGGTGATGATTGGGGATAGTAGGGTATCCAGCTCCAATGTCTCCCCGGTTCATCATATAAGCAGTATGAACTCAACTTACTTATTTCCTTTAACACTCCACGAAGAAACAGACGGGGAACCCTCCCTCGAATCCGTGAGCTGCGCTAGATATAATTCATATACCCATGGACCAGACAAACTGTTTAAAGCAAGTTCCGAAGAGCTAATGTTTTTCCTAGTGAAATTATCTTATGCCAGAGGGAATACTCTCCTACTTGTGCGAAGTAGAAACAGCAGCTGGAAAATATTTACTGTGTGATAGTTGCTCACACTACCAACCCCACCACCATCGACTCACGATGTCTGAAATTGTTTTAACTGCTTCTTCCATTATGAATTTCCTTGGAGGAATTATGTGGAAAGCCTTCGGTAAATTGTAATCAACTGCGTAGATAATCCGGTCAGTGCATTCTGTGGTGTGTTTCTTCTGGCTCCGTTATATCGTATGGAGTTAGTAACTCCCGATGCCTTCGAGCACGGAGTTCAGCCAGATGAAAGATCTGGCCTCACCACCGCAGCTCTTAGTCGTAGTTCTGATATCCCCGCACGCATAGCAGACATTAAATCCATCTTTCAGGCTTTCTTTTGTAATTGTTTTATTTGTCATTCCGAAATGTTCCTTCTTGCTAGCTTGAGATCAACTACACCTAGCCCTTTGATGCCACCTATTAAACAATATTA
This sequence comes from Hydrotaea cyrtoneurina, assembly GCA_958296145.1. NCBI lineage: Eukaryota > Metazoa > Arthropoda > Insecta > Diptera > Muscidae > Hydrotaea > Hydrotaea cyrtoneurina. The sequence goes on from OY282515.1 coordinate 67,694,079, forward strand.
GGTTATTTATGTTTTGTTTTTAAGACCAAGTTGAAATATACAACTGACGAATTCACTCAGGGCCGATAATAATTAATAAAGATGTTTTTAAAAATGAATGAGATAGGATTGGCAAAGAAGAGAGAGTTTTATATCAAGTTATAATTAGTTATTCGTTGTGGATTTGTTGAACCAAAGAGATTTGTTTATGATTTTGATTAGGGGTTTAATTAATTCAAAGAGCCTGTGCACCACATAGGCTAGCAGTCCTTTATATGAACATAACAGGTGCTACACTGACTCCTACTCTTCTACATCTACAGAGCTTCTATAGAAGTCCTCGTATGGGAGCTTCATACGTGCAGCCAATCACGCAGTGCCCCGTAATGACTCCTGTGAGCATGCTAAGCGTGTTTTTCCCGAGGGAAAGCAGTTCTTTTGTACGAATCATCTGGCCAAGGAGATCGAGCTACCCCACAGTTTTCCACCTCGACCAGATTAATGCTGTTCCTATCTCATCGATGAAGTTTTTTGAGGGTCCCGGGGTCTTCTTGCACACCAGATCCTGTCCCAGCGCATTTGTCAGATCAATTATTGCTAAGTGCTGGAACACGCAAGAGTATAATTTGGTGCGCCTGATTGGGTTAAGGATAAAAACCTGCCCATAGTGCATCGAAATTTAATGATGCTTTAGTCTAAGGCATTGAGAGCTGCCTTGCTGTCGGTGTAGATTCTGAATTTTGCTGGACAATATCGACAATATCATTTTCGGTTGCAGGCCCCATTTGCGACCAAAGATTTTTTTGCAGGCATAGAATGCCCAGAGCTCTTTTTCCCCACCTGTTTGTTTTCCAGCAGAACTTGGAGTCTGGGGAGATGCCCATGTACTTTGCTTCTTTCGACAGTTGAAGTACTTTTCCCTGTAGTTTTGGCAGTTGAAATGTGGGAATTTTATATCTCTTTGTGAATACCAACTTTGTTAAAACCAGTGAAAAAGTTGCAGTCGGGTAAACCGACTTATATATACCCTCACCCTCAGTAAAAACATACAAGTCTCATATTCAAAAGTGAGCGTGGCTACCACCATTTGATGTAACACCCGATGAAAAGTCATAATAGCAACCTCAAATACCGAATGCTATATCATACATTTGTATGATAGGTACCAGAAGGGGAGTTGCCAGACTTCCAAGTTTTTGTCCAAAACTTTGACTAGCTATAGCTTTACTAAATACAAAATTTGGGCAATATAGAGTTGGTCATACTGATAGTGTTAGACGGTTTATAAGGGGCGGGATGGTACATTTGTATGGGAGGTACCAGAAGCGGAGTTGCCAGACTTCCAAGTTTTTCTCCAAAACTTTGTCTAGCTATAGCTTTACTAAATACAAAATTTCGGCAAGATCGCTTTGGGCGTATTGGTGTTATTACACGATTTCTAAGGTAGGAGGGATGGTACATTTGTATGGGAGGTGCCAGAAGGGGAGTTGCCAGACTGCCAAGTTTTTGTCCGAAACATTGTCCAGTTATACCATTACTAAATACGGAATTTGGCCAAGGTAGAACATGCGCGTGTTGATATTATTACACGATTTATAAAGTGGGCGAAATATCAGATTTGTATGGGAGGTACCCGAAGGGGCGTGGCCATATAGCCCAAATGCAATCCCATAAGCAGTTTTGGGAAAATATTCAGCCATGCCAAATTTCAGAGTGATTGCTTAACTCTTTCGAAAGTTATCGTGCGTACCAGCAGGACAGACGGACTGACGGACATGGCTCAAACGATTCAGAAAGTCATAAATCGAATTTGTTTCAAAGACACCTGGGTTCTAATCTGAATATTTCTAGGTGTTACACTTTTGGGTCGTATCAGATGATATATACCCTCCTACCCGTAGGTTGAGGGTATAAAAAAAGGAAATTTAACCAAATACCAAAAGGTCTTACTTCACCTGGGGTAAGAAAGAATTTTAGTTGTAGACGCTGATCGTGAAGAAGTTTTCGCTTTTAAGTTCTCCGGTACACCTTGATCATGTCTGTTTGTGTAGCAGCTCAATATTTTGGATTTTTCTTTAAACATCAATTTTAGGACTCTTTTTTTGGATCTGACAGCTTCTTTGCAGGTCTGATTAAACCAATAATTCGAGGTAGTCTTCGACAGAATTTTGTACCAAGAAGACTTATTTTCTCAACCATTTCCGCAGCATCATCAACATTATTCTCAAGGAAATATAATAACCACACGCTGAAAAAAAAATGGTCATTTTAACCAATTTCAGCAAACAAGTTCGCATCAAACATATATATATTTTTCCATACCACAAACATTAACTTGTTTGTAGGTGATAAATATCGAATATATATGTATGGAGTTTTGTGTCATTTTTTATTTTTTTTTTCAATTTGTGAATTTATATATAACAATCCATCTCATTCTCTCGGTATTGCTTTTATTTTAAAGAGTGAAAATGCAAACAAAAAAATTCGAAAACAGTTGCAAATACACACTTATTCGCACTCAAATGTTGTACTTTGTTGAATTTAATAAGTTCGTTGTCTGTTTTTCCCAAACACGTTATTGCTTATACACAAATACGTAATATTAATAGGAAATGAGTTATATTTATATCCAAATAAGCTTTATGTAGATGGAAATAAACTTTACTTGCCACAAAGACCAAACACGCGTTTTACTTGTGTGTAAACAAAAAAAAAGACGTATTTTTTAGCGTGCTGTTAAAATTCTTATAAATATTAAGCTCTGCCCAACGTATAAGTAAAGGGTGTTTTTTTATTAAGGTATAGAACTTCGAATTGAAATAAAACACAAGAAAATCGTTTTAATGTCCATCAATTTGGCTTTATTGGAAGGATAATTTTATGCCATTAATGTTTAAATATGATTTCGGGCATGTGGCCGCCGCGGCTGGCTCGAATAAAGCCAATTCTACAGGTCCAATTTTCAACCTACAGGTCCAAATTTCAAGCCATCCAATTCGGGAACAAAATAGTCGGTTATCATGGCTCTATACCGGTCTCCATTAACGGTAACTGACTCTCCAGCATTATTTCGGAAGAAGTATGGCCCAATGACTCCACCAGCCCATAGAGCACACCAAACAGTCAGTTTTTGTGGATGTAATGGCATAAAATGGACGGAGCTTGCGGTGAACTTCGCGAACTGAACCATTACTTTCGAAATAAATTTGCACGATTTGCAAGCGTTGTTCTTTTGTCAACCTGTTCATGATGAAATGGCAAACCAAACTAAATATTAATCACTTGACAGCTGACAAAATGGCCGCCAGTTAAAAAAGTGATGCCAACTTAAAGTTATATACCCCAATAAAAAACACTCTTTACTTTGTCCGCTTCGCGACTGGGTTGAGTTCTTACCTAACCTTGCTTTTGTCAAAGAAGGGAAGTTTACCCAGTGCCGCTTACAGGACCAATATCACCACTTAAGCATGCCTCTGATAGTATCTTCCTCTGTATTTCCCCGAAGTCCCACATTAACAGCCAAAAGCCACAGGGTTGGGGATAAAACGTTATGATGATGTTAGGCTAGACTTTACAATCCTACGGTCCAGCATGTTCAGCCTTCTAAAAGATCTAGCACTAGTCGAATCAACTCCCTGTTATTGAAGGTCCCTCCATCACCACTTCAGAAATTCAACTGTGACGACAGATGACGACCCTTCAGGTAAGAGAATTGAGCAAACGCCACTTGTGGTACACTTTTGTGGTCATTTGAATCTAAATCTAAAACACTTTTGAAATCTCATCACTGGCGGGGCAATTGGATAAAGTGGTATTGCTGTTGTTGCCGTTGTTATTGTTGTTCTACTTGATATTCTACGAGTAGTTGTTGCTGCTGTCGTTGTTGGTTGCTGTTACTCTTCGTACATATTTACAAATGTTTGTGTTTAATATCAATCACTTGTTAAAGCTGTCAGACACCTTGTTAGATCTGTTACATTTCCCTTTCTCCGTTTTTTTTTTGTTCTTCTTCTTCTTCTTCATTTGTGTATATGAGTGTGCTGGCGTTGTGTTATGAGGACACTTTGCCGTGATTGGGGACACACAAAACACAGGCCGAGAAACAAATAGTTGTAAGTACACACATACATACCTACATACATGTATACTAATATATACATATTTAGATAAGTGTGTAGATATAGTTATACATATGTATGTGGGTACATAGATACGTATGTGTGTAGGTATATCTACTTTCCTGTAAGTACATATCGATGTCAGGAGACAAGTGATTTTTTTGTTTCACTATTTCTGATGACTCTTCATGACACGTCAAACATGTCGGCCTGAGTTTGGGTTTCCACTATGGATTTAAATATGCATTTTCAGTGTATCAAGGTGGAGGAGGAAACTTTAAATTTGCTATACATATGTGTATGTACGTTTGCAGTGACATAAACACATAAGATAATGGCAAATTTATGTAAGAACTTAAAGTCAGTTTCCGACATGTGGATTTGTAACAGACATGTTCTTTATGTAAATTTCGAAATAATTTATTTTGTTTAAAAATTTAAATGAAGGTCAAATTACAGCTATGAAAAATTCAATTTCGACCTTCATTTAATCTGCGAAACACCGCGAACTATTGACCTGCGATCCTTTCCCCAGGATCAATTGCGATAATTTTCTGAAGCAGCTTTCCAGCTATTTCTTACACTGAAAAAAAAAATGTACATCAAATCAATGGAAACGATTCTTCAATAGTTCTACATCAATGGTACATTTGTATGGGAGGTACCAGACGCAGAGTTGCCAGACTTCCAAGTTTTTGTCCAATACTTTGTCTAGCTATAGTTTTACTAAATACAGAATTTGGACAAGATCGCGTTGGTCATCTTGATATTATTATTTCTAAAGTGGGCGAAATAGACGATTTGTATGGGAGGTACCCGAGGTAAGCAGTTTTAGGAAAATATTAACTCATGTCAAATTTCAAAGCGATTGTTTAACTCTTTCGAAAGATATCGTACGTACCAGCAGGACAGACGGACATACCTACATGGCTCAAACCATTCAGAAAGTCATGAATCGAATTTGGTTCAAATACACCTGGGGTCCAATGTGGATATTTCTATTTGTTACACTTTTGAGCCGTATCAAATGATAAAAATGGAGAAAATCTTGCACAGTTCGCAAAACTAAAAAGTTTTCGGACCGTGTTATCTCTGGAAGAGGTGATCACAATTGGCCATCGAGATCTTGTGATTTAACACCTTGCGACTTCTTTCATTGGGGCCACGTGAAAGATAAGGTCTACGCCAACAGCCCAGCGTCGATTCAAGACCTCAAGGGTAGAATTCGAGGGGCTATCGAGGACTATGTGCTCATTTGGTTTGGTAAGCGTGGTCGTGGTGGCCATTTGGCTGATGTTGTTTTTCATTATTAACGGCATATCTTCCTCTGTTTTTATGAAATAAACATCCGATCATTTATCTCAAAAATTCCATTTTTTCTTTAAAAATAACACCTCTTGTTGGAAAACCCTGTATTTACTAAAACAAAAGTCACAGACATTTGGCCAATGAAATCGAATTTTCAACCCGGTGCTGTGGTTAAATCGATTACATGTTGCAAACATTTTTAGTTGATATAATATCCAGTAGATCGATTGAAATTTAAAATGGTAAAAATTCAACTGAACGGGTAAAAGTTTTCGATTAAGAAAGTAAAACAACCTCCGAAACAACTCCACAAATGTGGCCCAAATACCGACATCTAAAATTAAAAATATTTGGTACTCAGTTTGAAAGGAATTTTCACACAATTCACTACACATTATACCTCCCTTCGACGGACATTTCTCAGTCTCATAGGAGAGTGTACACTGTATAGGTATTTTTTAGTCCCGGCGCTAGTGGTAGCAAAACAGGCCTCGGTAAACATGGACATATGGATATTCAAATGAAATAAACTTTTCTCTTGGCTTTAAAGACAATTCATCGCCAAACAAAATCCGGCACCTTTCAATATAAACTCTCATTCGAAGGCAATAAATGTCTGCACAAAACCTGTAAAGTCATGTAAAACATTTTTTGAGCTCCGAGAGAAATGCGCACGTACAGGGGTTCGAGTTAAGACTGCAGGTCCCGAATCTGTGTCCATTTGTTGTTGACACCCTTTACTCCTACAAACATCATTCCGGATAGTTTTTATCGAAGCACCACCAATCAAACGAGGTGATACTTGGTGAGCTGTTGAGAATGAATCAACTGTTTCCACATCCTCGTAGTAGTTCAAAACTATTGGATTTATTATTCCCGAAGGAACAAATGGGGAACTTCACTCAAATCAATGAGCTGTGTGCGATATAATTGGTATACTCACTAACCGGGTCCAACTTTTCAAAGCCGACTCCGAATGGGTTGGCTCTTCTGCTCGTAAACTCGCGAAAATTGACACTACCCTTAAAATGCAAACCACTGGCGAGCAAATAAAGTATTTGACCCTTTCATACTTCTCCTGCTAGCCTCCTGCCTTCCACAACTATAATCAGTCGATATTCTAACTACGTATCGACCAACATAAAAAACCGTCAACCAGAGCGACGGTCATTAAAGACTTCAAACGATTTAGGCCGTCCAAAATTCACTTGTTCACAACAATTGCTCTATTAACACACAGCCCATTGACATAAATCGTTTAATTCTTGAAATGTAACAGCACAGCTTTCAGACGCATGGGCTGCCCCTCACCAAGAGTCTCCCCTCGTCCGATGAACATGAAAAGGCATTGGCCATTCATCTGCATGAGGATTTCAATCTGTATTAATTAAAAGATATTTTTATTGCATCTGTTGACCTTTGTTATGTCACTTGGCTCGTTGCCAACAATGCTCATGACTACCAGCAGAGGCGGCCAGGGCGGCGGAGCAGGACGACGGCTGGATGGGGTATCTGTTTAAAATTGAACAATGCCTTTAATATTCTCTCTATTCTAGAGATATCTTCTGTTGATTGCACGATAATCAAACGAAAGTAATAAAAAAATTTATAGGAAAAACTCAAGCTGTGCCTCATAATAAATGAAAGCCTGATGCGAATTATTAATGGCGTCGTATACATACTGGTATTTAAGTACATGTGTGTGTGTTAGTGTGTGCATAATCTTAAATTTAAAAGGAAAATAGATTACAATACCCTTGAAGGGTTATAAAGCATTTGGCCTATGGTGTCGAGAAACAATGACATACTTGTGCCACATGTATTCCTTTGTCGGTCAGACAGACTAGAAGGACTTATAATTGTTCGTGAGCTGTGAAGATTTTTCAAAATTTGGCCAATCACCGATGAACATTTTTTAGCACATGGTGTCTTTGTCATAGAAGACATGATCCTTTTTGGCATGAGTTCATCTCAATTTAACGTGTGATTATCTTAAGAAAGAATTGTGTTTATCTTTGCATTTCGCTGACAAAATGTTGGGTCAAATATTTCTTGTTCAGATACAAAGTCTCCTAATGTGCCTCAGATTTAGCTGTCTGTCTAACCGGCTTTCGAATCTGACTTTAACTACAGTGTGAGACTCTGATACCAGAGAGACACTTTTGGATTGATGAAACCCTAAAGCAGACACCAGCTGGATGTTGCTGTTATACAGAATCTAGGGATAAGGAAGGGGCTGGTCTTCCAGAAACCGAAGACCATAACACGGTCTTACTGACGGAAATCCGATCAATTGCAGAGTGTGTACGCTGGCTGAGCGCTAACAAAAGACCAACAAATGTAAATATTTGCACACGGAGAGAAAAATTAACCTTGTATAAGGTTAACTTAACCATAAATAAACATGATTTGAAGTCTACGTTATATATGGTTAATTTGAACATCTTCTTGTTGACTGGTATTTAACAATAATAATTGTTAATTTAACTACTCCCTGGTTGAATTTTTTTACCATGAAAATTGTTAATATAAAAATTGCATTGTTAATTTATTGAAACAATGCATGTTCAATTTAACAACGAAATCGTTAATATTATTAAAAACTACAGTGTTTGTTTCTGTTGTTCGAGATCGTTGATTTATTTCTTGGGCCCTACGAGTCAGGTATTTAGAGCTACGCGTTCTGAGCCAAAAAGATGAGCGACAAACGCCCATATCACGCTCTAAAATAGTGAAACCATTGGGAAAACGACAAGAATCTTGTGGGGTGAACCAAACGAGGCCAAAATCAAAACCTTACTGAAACTAAGCAAAACAGAAACTAGTAAGATCATAGTTGTCCTTACAGTGCACATGGGCTTACAATCGCATCTCCACAAAATAGGAGTAGTAGACAATAGCGTGAGGATGAGGGAACATTGGAGCATTCCATCTGCCAATGCCCAGCGTTGACAAACAATAGATCCGTTTTCTTGGAAAATACATTCTAAACAGACGTGAACCAACTTAGGAGCGAAGACTGTAAATGATTAAGGACTCTGTCAATAGAATATATATATATTTTCCCATCATTCCTAAGAGGAGCATAGGGCCTTAACAAAATCATTCCACTTGTTCCATGTGGAGCATTCTTTCTGTGAGCATTCGGCGTCTACCAGGCGCCTCCACGTATTTGCGGCTTCCCTGGGGATTCCAGTCGAGGGCTGTGCGTTAGGGTGGAGTGAAATTCAAAAAAAAAAAAGTTAACCTCGGAAAGAGATGTAGTCTGGGGTCCTAATGAGGGGAAAAATAAAGAAAAAAATTTTAAAAAATTTTTAGGGGTCGCGCCACTCCCTCGAAATTTGGAAATTATCGCTATTTTGGCGTTGATTTTAGAAAAATCCTAAAAAAGTTGTATGTCAATAAATGTTTGCAATAGCGTAAACAATGAAATAAGGTCATGAAAAAATTTAAAAAAAATTTTCTCATTGTTCAAAAATTTCAAAAATTAAAATAAGTCAAATCGTCCCTTCTTTAGAAGTTTGACTGAACAATGAAATCGCCACCAAAGCTACAAATATTAGTCGATTATCCTCATATTTGCCTCAAATACTTTTGTTTGGGCACTGAACAAGCTCAAATTTTTAAATTTCGAATAAGTTAAGTCGTTAATTTTTAGGATTTTTCTAAAATCAACGCCAAAATTGCGATAATTTCCAAATTTCGAGGGAGCGGCGCGACCCTAAATTTTTTTAAAAATGTTTTTCTTTATTTTTCCCCTCATTACGACCCCAGACTACATCTCTTTCCGAGTTTAACTTTTTCAAATTAAAAAAAAAGCATGTTTTCACTCCACCCTACTGTGCGTGTAATGTCATCTTACGGCTTTCTGAGGGTATGACCAATCCATTTCCATTTGCATCGACGTATATCCTGGATTATGGGCTCCTGCTGTGTGGATCTCCATAGGTTCTCATTGGTGATTTTATTAGATTTTTCGGAAGCAGCGGTTTATGAAGGCTTGTAGTGCTTGCAGCTCTTTCATCACTGCGTTCCATGTTTCGCAGCCGTATAGAGTAACTGACCTGATATTCGCATTAAATTTTGTGTCCCTCGAAATATGTGTCGATCTCCATACTTTTTCGAGTGCGCTGAAGGCTGCACGATCTTTGTTAATGCGGGACCGTATATTTTCAGCTAAGCGATCTGTAGTTGTTATGCTGCTGCCAAGGTAGCAGAATGAGTCTACGTTATTAATTGGGATGTCGCCTACATTAATTGGTTGTTGGTTGTTGATGTTAATGCGCATAACTTTTGTTGGTTTTGTGTCAATAGTACAGAGTTCCTAAAATAACTTGTCGGGACCAATACATGGAATAGTTAGAGCGCTTAACACTGGCTTATGTGTATGTTCAAGGACATGAGGCTGAGTAATTCTGCCTCCTCTTCTCAACCTAACCTACTACAGCTACCATGAAAACCAGTCACTAGCTGGGAATTGCATTTGTTGTGAACCTGCGTACACTGGGTAAACTTAGTGTAGAGATGAAAAAGGAAATCTGGTGCCAAACACGAGGATTTCATCACCTGAATATCAGCCGAAGGACCATGTGAAGAAATAAATCCGCACTCAATCACAGATGATTGAGATGAGCCCAAAGCGGCAGAATAGCCGACTGAATGCCGGCAGAGTCGAATAGGACCGAGAGAGACCGGAGGTGAAAAAGTAAACGTATTAGCTAGTCTACACCTTCTGGAAGAAAGCGAGCATTCCTGATCTTTCCAAAACCAGCGTACTATGTGAAATTCACAAAACGTAAGACAAAAGCGTTTGCGCGGTCTATTTCTGCTTTTAACAGCGGTGTTTACACGACACATCTGATGATCGTGATCATATTTGAATGTACAGTGGAACTTACACAACTCGAACTTCCATACATGGAATTTTCTTAAAGTCCAAGCACTTCAGTAGACAAATTCCCTTAAATTGTTCTTCTGTAACTGTTCTTCTATAGCAAGAACTCAAGCTGGCCGATCATCAACAACGTCGTGTCTTTGCTGATTGGGTCCCGGAAATGCATGAAAATGATACGGAATTCCATCGAAAAATCATCTTGACTGATGAGGCCCATTTCCACCACGGTGGCTATGTCAACAAGCAAAATTGTCGCATCTGGGGTTCGGAAAACCCAAGAGTTATTGTTGAGAAGTCTCTGCATCCTCAACGTGTGACTGTGTGGTGCGGCGGGGTCATTGGACCTTACTTTTTCGAAAATCAGATTGGAATGGATGATTAATGATTTTTTATGGTCGGAGTTGGCGCTACGTGCCACCCAGGCAATAAAATCATTGCTCTTTTACGGGAAAAGTTTCTCTGGAAGAAGTGATCACAATTGACCATTGAGATCTTGTGATTTAACACCTTGCGACTTCTTCCTACTCTTCCCAGGTCTACTCCAACAGCCCAGCGTCGATTCAAGACTTCAAAGATAGAATTCGTGAGGCTATCGAGGACATATGGTAAATTGCATGAAAAGGATATGGTCCTGTATCCGTGATCGTGGTGGCCATTCGCCTTCCTCTTTTTTTATGAAATATACATCCGATCATTTATCTCAAGAAATGTCATTTTTCTTTGAATACCAATTCAACACCTCTTGTTGGAAAACCCTGTATATCCAGTAACAAGCAGAAAAAAAGTAAATTCAAAAAAACGGTCACTTCTTTTAATTTCTATATGGAAATAATTTTGTACATTATTTATCAATATATTTTTGTACTCTTTGCTAAAACAAGGGCAACAAGAATTAAAATTTTGCTTTCACAATTCCATCGACTGACTAATTAAAGAACATTTCTAAACGAAATGTATAGAAATAGGAAACCTGGACTCGTTTCTAATGATGAATACAGCGACAGGTTAAACGTGGTGTAAGGAGAGAAGTAAAATCAGAAACTTCAACCCGTTTGACTGTTAGGTCCAATAAATGAGGTCGTAGTTAAACCTTAATCTGACCTACGTTGAAATGTTTGGCCATCCTCATTAAATGCAATTCCACTTGCCAACGCTTTGCCACAACCTACTCTAGTGTACATGTGTGTGTACGAAGAGATTTGAATTAATTCAATTAATGCCATTCTCATATCATGTGCGGCCAAACAAAACTAATTAAAATTCCTCCATATACAGAAATAGCAACAAAAAAAATAGCGAAAAAATTGTGTTTTTAACAACGCAAAAATAAAAGAACAACGGCCTATTATTCAAGTGCCATACGCACCGGCTATCGTGTATTGTCGCTTTAAACTGTAAATGTACTTGGTTTTTTTTTTTTTTATTTAAAATGTAATTCAATTAAATACATAATTACAAATATTAACATTTTAATTACAGGCTTGACAGCAACTCAACAAACTCGTGCTGTTGGCGGCAACCGCTGAATAACAGAACATTTTATAAGGCAATCGGGACAAATATGACCTGCGACTGCTTCTAGCTAGCTCAAATGAATTTCAATAATTATGAAGTAACATTTCAAATAACGTCGTCGACGGTGACTACAACCATTTGCTGCTACATATGGTGGCCATCACACGGAAGTTGGCGGCATGGCAGAAAACTGAAGAAAACTTGAGGAAACTGAATAACCAGCGGCCACAACCACAACAACAACAACAACTGCTAGTTTAAGAAGTTGCGCCTTAAGGTTGAGTTGCAAGCCAACAGCACTTTGTCCAAAGAATATCATCGGGCGACCAGACCCCCCAAACTCATGTTGTGGGACTGCCAGCAGAAAACGAAAGAAAAACGTTTTCTGGGTCAATAAAATTGGATTACGATAACATGCCTCCAATGGTTGTATAGTTTGGAAAACAATAAGAACAACACGCTAAAGAAGAAATATTAGAAAGCAAACGGAAGGCAGGGACAGGGGATTACAGGGTGGAGGAGCGACAATGCGAAGAACAAAACGCCACCACACAGTACACTTTACTAGAAAATAAACAATGAAAAATTGAGTATAATAAAATCAAGCAACAGAGGCAGCGGCAACAACACGAAAAGAATAATTTCAAAACTAAACTGGCAAAACTGAAAAACTCATATGAAAAAGGCCAAGATAAGTACACATATGGTGGCACATACAAAGAGAGACACCAACACTCTTGCATCGGAGGACAAAAAGCCACACGAACACACACTCGTATGAACACTTAGGCCAACGGTCGGTGTAGTGGATTGGACAACGACAAAACCTACAAAAGGCTTCCACACAGGCACACACAAAGAGAGAGAGAGACAAACACATACTACAAAAATCACAGACAAACAAACTAAAACAAACAAGATTTGTAAACCAAAAGTTGGATATTGTTGGACAAACAACAGCAGTCGGAGCAGCAAAAACAAAGCCAAGTTGAATGTTGTCCACAATTTGAAAATTGAACTAAATGTCTGTTTGTTAACGGCCACGAAAATATCCAAGCACACACACACACTCACAAAAAACTCCCACGCATACACAGACTCAGGCGGACTTTTCAAACAAACCATAATCCACAGACGGAAAAGGAAACGACACCGCAACTGCCGAAACAAACCGGAAATACTACACAAAGCAAAAACAAACAAAAAAAACAGGAAAAACGTGGTTGTTGGCTTTTTTTTCTTTTGGGGGGTGTTTTGTTTTCGTATGGGGTCAGCAGGCAACGTCAATGAGCGATGGCCAAAATTTTAAATTACCAAAACTATCATAAAATAACAGTAGCCCAACATCGTCATCAACGTCAGCGTCAACGTCATCCTCAGCCTCAGACGCAACAACAATTCGAAGAATTCCAACAACTTGTGCAACGACAGCCAACAACGCCAGCAAACCAAACCAATCAAGGCAAACATCTCCCCAACAACATTCGAATTTACTCGCATCCCAGCAAAACGCGACAACAACATGTTGGCAACAGCACACAACAACGTGACAGCAACCAGCAGCATTTGCAACATGTTGCCTTTCCACAATATCATCATCAACAGCAGCAACGGCAACACGACTGCAATGAGCGCCGCCACCACCACCATCCCAACCGCAGCAACAACCACGTTGCACAGCTAACAGCTATGGCGGCAGCCAACACGAAACATTGCAACAACCACCACCATAAGCACCTTCAGAACAGCCTCTCCAACTCACCCCAGACGTATACGTCAGCCTCGTCATCCAAGTCACCATCGGCGACCTCCTCCTCCATTTCCAGCGACTCTTCGTCATCATCATTACGGTCGATTGGGAGCGCAACCTATTCCACCAACACCACGACTTGTTGTGTATTAACTTATAATCTCTTTGCCGCTTATGCTGAGGCGGCCACACTACAATTGAAGCGTAAAACGTCATTCAATAAACTTTTTTATGCCAGTGGCCGCCATACGGATATGCGCAGCATTTGCTACTTGATTCTGATGGCCTTCGTCTACTGGGGTGTGATGATACGAGCCGCAGTGGCAACAAATCTAACATCAGCAGCCGCAACAGCAGCCACTAACGCAGCCAGCCTCAGCACCGCTGCTACTCTGGCCCCCACAATGCCCCTGGCGGTGGAGTTGTCATCAAATCTCACTATAAGTGCTGGTTCAATTGTGGCCTATGGTCATGGTCGTGCCAGCCCTACTTACAGCCAACAACACCAACACACCGATGACAACAGCAACAATAGCCGTAGCGACAACAGCCACAACACAAGCCGTAGTTTGCGGCCACATCTTCCCATTTCGTCTGTCTCTTCTGATATTTTAACAAATTATCAGCGTCGCCTGTTAACGCGTCGCGAAGCCGCCAATGTGCCTGATTTCGAAGATGATGATTCCAGCTATCATGACGATGAGTTCGATGAATACGAAGCCTTAATTCGTAATAAATCTGGTAAGTCAGCTGGTCTCAATTAGAGTTGGGTATTTCCCGAAAAAATCCCAATCTAGAGATTCGGGATTTCCCGAAATAACGAAAATGTCAATTCTCGAGATGCGGGATTTCCCGACATAACGAAAATTCAATTCTCGAGAATTCTCGAAATATCGGGAAAATTTCCAAGTTTTAAAAAAATCTAATATTCAGTGTAAAAGCAATGAATTTCATAAAATATTCTTTTTATTTAAGTATAAATAATATAAAAAAATATTTGAAAATATTACTATTTCAATAATTAAAAAAAAAAATAGTTTAACAAAAACTAATTACAAAAAAAAAAGAAAAACAAAAATAATTCAAAATTATACTTATTAAAATAGGGGAAAAAAGTGATTGAAAACATTATTTACCAAAATGGTGTTTTAAAAACCATGGACTGTTAATGGCTTCGTCTGACAATCGCGTACAAATGGAAAAGTTCCTTCTCGCATAGCAATTGAAACACTGGAGTGAATTGGTATGTGATTCTGCGTAACAGTATGGTCGTTTTAGCTTGTTGCTATGCCATGTAGTGTGCGATTCTATGTAACAGAATGCACGTTACAGTTTGGAGTTTCCAGGGATTCCAGGGAAAAATCTGGAAAATTTCTCGAGAATTCCCGTCGGGAAATTCCTGAAGCCCAACTCTAGTCTCAATTAACTAAATCCATAATTTTGTTATTTCAGCACCGTCTGTTAGACAGAGTTAATTCATAAACATTTAAAACTGATCGGGTAGAGAGCATCGGTTGCGCGTGGAGTTGTATGGCAACCGGGTGTTCTGATCCATAGATCACCACAGATTGCTTGCGAATCCTTGGCCTAGCAATCACTGGTGATCTCATGGCATGGGCCGACATTACAATTTAATGTTAATAAGAAATGGAAATTATTAGAAATTATTAATTTGGTCGATAAATAGAAAGCATTCGAAAACAAATATTTGCTACAGCTGAATCAGAGTCCAAATCGTTGGACTCTTTGGTTAGTGAAAAAATAGTTTCGTATATTTCTATGAAACATTTTGAAAATAAATTGATTACATTAATAATTTTCCTTTGAGCAACCCTAAAAACAACAACTTTTCTAATGAACAAAGTTCGCATGTTACATAGGATTGTCGTAGCTCATATACTAGATCGATTAACAGAATATTTGTCCAAATGTCCTCTCCATACCGAGTTCTCATTTTACGTCCAGTAAATTTATATCAAAATGCCATAAGAAATGATTTTCATATACCCTTTTGTCGGCTAAGAAATTCTGTTACTTCCGCGGAGCCTCAAATAGCTGAACCAAAATTCGGCGGCGACTGTGAGCCGGCCGGATTCGATCTTTTGTGTGCGGTTCCCGCCTCCAATCTCGTTTAGGCATAAGATTGTTTTCACACATTTTTCTTAATAAAATTGTATAAAGCTGTTATAATTTTTTATGAATACAAGGTTAACCCATTATTTGTTCGAACCTTATCTCAGCAATATCCCCTAGTTCTGTCAGGAATCTATACCCTATAAACTTTTGTCTGTGACATTGTAAACATGGACACTGAAATCATACTAATGCTCGCACATCCTCCTGAAGTCTGGAGATCTGGTTAATGATCCTGCTCCTAATTGAGCAGTGGCCCGTGATAACTCCAAGTCTGCGACTCCTTTGAACAAGTACCTGTTCCTGCTTTATCTAACACTCAAACCACTCTGTAACCCAGTTCTCGAGTGTTTCTTTTCGAATTTTATCCTTCTGCATTCTCTCGAAGTAGCTGATTGAAGGTTTGACCGATCTGTATGCTTCATCATCAAGGCAGCTCATCCGCTGTCTAATTTCCTTTACAGAGTCATGGCATACTTATAAGGCCTTAAAAGTAATCATAGATTACATTACTTACTTATTTCCCTTAACATTCCATGAAGGAACAGACGGAGAACTTCTTTTGAATCAGTGAGCTGTGTACGATATAATTTTGTATACTCACTGACCGAGATTTACTGTTTAATGCCGGCTCCGAACGGCTAATGCTTTTCTAGAGAAGTTTTTTAATGGCTTAGAGAATGCTTTCATACTCGTACAGTCGCCAACATTTACGAGGTGGAAACAGCCGTTGATAAATGTTTGATGGACTTACCCGGTTTCGAACTCGGGTTCTTCTGTGTGTTAGTCGCACACACTGCGTACCACACCACGTCTGTCCTACATTTAGCCTACTTACATTTATAAACTATCCTAGCCGAAACCTGATTATTTGTTAGAGCCAACAACGCTGCCTGATTGTCGACGTAGAAGAATATTTAATCTACTTTCCGATTCGAACGACCACAGTGGATAACATTAGTCCGGTTCGAAGGATCAAAATGCGAATATTATACGGGAGTAAAACACTGACTCTTCCCACTGAGTTCTAATTTAGTATTTTTCTAAATTCAAAGACCGACTCGTCCGCTTGAGTTTTCGTTTAATACTAAAGTTTATTAATCGAATTCCTCCTGAATTCATTTCAGAAATGTATATATCTACGTACGTACATACATGTGTACTTAAATTCGATTATGAAATGCCATACAATACACATGCAATACAACAAGTGGACCACTTGACTTCGTCACCCATTCTAAACATTATCAGCATGGGAGAGATGTCGTTACATCTGACTTCTTTTACGTCATGGGCGACCAAATCAGACCGACAACTATTGATCAGCAACGAGAAACACTTAGGTAAAATATCTGTTATTGATTTTTCAACAACCCTATTCTGCCCAAGTTCCCCAAGGAAGAAACTTAGACATATGGTACGATAATGACTAATGTAGAATAAAATACATATACAAGGTTTTCCAACAAGAGGTTTTATTTTGGTATTCAAAGAAAATTAAATTTTTTTAGATAAAAAAATGTCATATAAAAAAATGTTTATACGAATATAATTTTGTCAAGAAAGATTAATTACCGATTAGCACGGTCACCGACAATGTAAAGATCACAATTTTTTTCGAAAGTAGGCAACTAACATGTTGTCGATGATCAAAAAATTAGAACTGAAAGGAATGCCAAGAAGTTTCAGTGTAAAGAGTTTACGCCTCTCCATCCTCAACGTGTGATTGTTGGGTGCGGTTTATCGTCCGGCGGGGTCATTGGACCTTACTTTTCGAAAATGAGGTTGGATCAACAGTTACGGTGAATAGATTGCGCTAACGAGAGATGATTAATGATTTTTTATGGTCGGAGTTGGATGATATTGGTCTGGACAACGTTCACTTTCAACAAGCCGATGCTACATGCCGAAGAGGTGATCACAAGTGGACACCGAGATCTTGAGATTTAACACCTTGCGACTTCTTCCTTTGGGGCCACGTGAAAGATAAGTTCTTCGCCAACAGCCCAGCGTCGATTTAAGACCTCAAAGATAGAATTGGTAAGGCTATCGAGAACATAGAGAACTTTTCGTGATTATAATTTGTTGTTTCACAGAGAAAGTGCACTTGTTCAGCCACTTTCGTGGAAGTGAATGTTGTGTAAATATATATTTTTTTTTGTCAAAACTTAAAAGTTATGTTGGCGTCATACCCTAATGTACGAAGTAATTTACAAAATCCGTTCTTTTTATGCTAAGGATTCCATCATCTGAAAAAATAATTACAATAATTAAATTCTTCTTTCTAATTCCAAATTTCATCTCAAAGCCCAAAAATGTATATTTTTCTTTTTTCAAATTTTGTGTCTCTATCACAGAATTTGGTGATATTTAAAATCACTGAAGGACATTCGAGAACAACATTAAACTTTTCAATGGATTTTCTAATTGGCAAATACTTAGGTTAGGTTAGGTTAGGTTGAGAAGAGGAGGCGGTTTTTCTCCGCCTCATGTCCTTAGACATACACCTAAGCCAGTATTCGGCTTGTTGTGCGCTCTAAACTGTGCATGGAAAGGTCTTGAGAAGTTATTTTAAGAACTCTGTACTATTGACATAATCTTTAATTTTTTTCCAGTCTGCGCCCCTGAGATGGGTCAAGTCTGTTAAAGTGTCATTTCCCAAGAAACGGGATCTATTGTTTGCGAACGCTGGGCAGTGACAGAGGAAATGCTCCAAAGTTTCGTCATCCTCCCCGCATGCCCTACATACGCTATTGTCTACAACTCCTATTTTGTGTAGATGCGATTGTAAGCCTATGTGCCCTGTTAGAATGCCCATGATCTTACTAGTTTCTGTTTTGCTCAGTTTCAGCAATGTTTTGGTTTTATCCTCGTTTGGTTCACCCCACAAGATTCTTGTCGTTTTCCCAATAGTTTCACTATTCCATAGTGTGATATGGGCGTCTGCCGCCCATCTTTTTAGCTCAGAACGCGTAGCTCCAAATGGTTTCGCGTTCTCTAAATTTATTGTTTGCAACTCCCTGGCTCGTTGAGCCAAGGTATTGGCTTTCTCGTTTCCTCTTACCCCGTGATGACCAGGCACCCATATGAGGCGTATTGTGCCATGTCTGGAGTAAGAGTTAATAGCCATTTTACAATCTAAAACTGTTCTTGATTTAACCGTTTTAGTCGTTATTGCCTTGATAGCCAATTGGCTATCTGTAAAGATATTTACGTTTGTTGGTCTTGTGTTAGCGCTAAACCAGATCACACACTCTGTAATTGCTCGGATTTCCGCCTGTAGGACCGTGTTATGGTCTGGTAGGCGGAATAAAAGTTCGGTTTCCGGTTCTTCGATATAAAGTCCCAGCCCCGTCCTTTCCCCTAGTTTCGAACCATCTGTATAACCGCAGTTTCCAGTTGGTGTCTGCGCTAGGGTTCCATCAATCCAAGATTGTCTGTCTGGTATTAGGGTCTCACACTCAACAACTATTGACGTTTCGGGTATTCTATCGGGTACTGATGTTATGTCAGTTAAATTCCCTTCCACTACCTCAACTATTTTTTGATGATATGACCTGTGATCAGTTTCGATCCATTCGCCCATTGCTTTGAGTCTCATTGCTGTGAGGGCGGCTTCATATTTAATCTGTATTTCTATTGGTGGGACATTTAAGATAGTCTCTAAAGCCCTATTAGATGTGGTCCTCATTGCTCCGCTTATGCCGAGGCAACACATACGTTGGACCTTTTGTAATATTTTTATGTTGCACTTCTTTTCCATCGATGTCCACCATACTACTGATGCATAAGTTAGAACAGGTCTAATTACGCTTTTGTAGAGCCAGTGTGTCATCGTTGGATTGAGGCCCCATTTTGAGCCTATAGCTCTTCTACATAGAGACCAGCATCTGTGAGCTTTGTTTGCTCGTTCTTCCATGTGGTACTTCCAATTTAGTTTTCTGTCCAAGATTACACCTAAGTATTTAACCTTGTCTGATATTGAAATTGTTTTGTTAAGGAAAGATGGGTCTATATATGGACCAATCTTTGTTTTCCTTGTAAACAGACATATTTCAGTTTTGTCTGGGTTTACATTTAGACCTCTTGGTCGAGCCCAGTCATATGCAAGTTTTAGGGCAGTTTCGGCCCTTCTGCAAAGTTGGTTTGGATTCTGGCCCCTCAGAAGTATTATAACGTCGTCTGCATAGCAGACTGGTTTAAGTCCTTCGTCAGTTAGGATCCTCAGGAGACTGTTAATAGTGGTAACCCATAGGAGTGGTGATAAAATACCTCCTTGTGGTGTTCCCTGTGATACTTTGTCTCTTATTTGTATTTCGTGAGACCCACAGTTAATCCATCTATTCCTTAGCATGTGGCTTATCCAGTCTCGGAGAGCCCGGTCCACCTCGAACTGGTCTAAGGATTGAATTAGTGTATTGGTCTGTACATTATTGAACGCTCCTTCAATGTCAATGCATACCGCAAGTGTGTACATTTTCCCATTGAAGGATTCTTCTATGTTTTGCACTACCTCGTGTAGGGCGGTGTCCACTGACCGTCCTTTAACGTATGCATGTTGTTTAAATTTTAGCATTTCGCTTGGAATCTTACTTTTGATCATGGTATCCACTATGCGCTCCATGGTTTTGAGTAAGAAAGAAGTTAGGCTTATTGGTCGATAAGCCTTAGGTGTTGCATAACTTGCCTTGCCTGGTTTGGGTATGAAAACAACTCTTGCCTCCTGCCAGGCTTTCGGCGTGTATGAGAATTTTAGGCATGCTGTGAAAATAACGGCTAGATGAGTTGACATGTAGTGAGCCTCCATCTGTAGTAGTGCCGGAAAGATTCCATCAGGTCCTGATGCCTTAAATGGTGAGAAGCTCTTTAAGGCCTCTTTGACCATATGGTCTGTAATGATAAAACTTTGTTGAACTTCATTATCCCTATGAATCGGTATCTCTGTGTGTCCCGCCATCCCTTGGGGAAAATGAGTGTTCATCAAAAGTCTTACCATTTCTTCAGTTGATTCTATTCGTCTACCCACATCATCTACCATTGTTTCGGTTTGGGTGTGGGTTTTTGAAAGGAACTTTTTTATTTTTGAAACATCGTTAACGCTATCCACCTGTTCGCAGAATAGCCTCCAGGAGTTTCGTTTTGCAGTTCTTGTAATTTTGTTGTATTCTCTGAGTCTTGTATGATAGTCGTCCCAGTATACCGGAGATTTTTTACGGCGTGCCCTATTGAAAAGTCTTCGGACCTCTTTCCCAATGTTGCGAATCTCCCCGGTCATCCAGGGTTTTTCTTGGGCTGATTTCCTTTCTCGAAGTGGACAGCTATCTTCGAATGACTTCACTAGAATCTCCGTAATGTTATCAACTTTGTCGTCGATGTCTTCAACACTTAGGCACTCATACTCTTCATGCCCTAGTCTTTGTCTAATTAACTTCGCGAATTTTGCCCATTTCGTTTTGGCCTTATTTCGAAAGTTTATTGGGTTTGGCGGTGGCCTTGCTATCTTAAATCTTATGTAACGATGGTCAGAAAAGGAATGTTCTCTAGAGACCCTCCACTCCTGTATTTCGTCTATAAGATTTTCTGAACATATTGTTATATCTAATACTTCTTCCCTAATTTTATTAACAAAGGTAGCAGTGTTTCCTATGTTAAGAGGTATTAGGTCGTTAATATTCAAAAATTCTACTAGGGCTTGTCCCCGTTTATTAATGTTAGTACTACCCCACGCAACGTGGTGAGAGTTAGCGTCGCAACCTACTAGTACTTCGTTACCTGTTTGTTTGGCTCTCCTCACAAGGCGTTGCAGTTCCGACGTAGGTGGTAATGTCGGTGAGTCGAATGGCAGATATACTGACGCAAGGTATACGTTCCCATTCCCCTGTTTCAGTACTGTTGCATCCGATGTTGACAACTCTGGAGAGAAAAGATAACATAAGTTTTTGTGGCATATGATACAGGTCCTTGGTCTAGTTCCCGTATTTGCATAGAATAGTTGGTAGTTGACATGGTTCAATCCAGTAACCTTGTTTCGAATCGTCCATGGTTCCTGGATCAAAGCGATATGAGTCTTACCTTTATTTATTTTTTCCATCAAAGCGTTTGTTGCCGTTTCGCTCCGATGGAGGTTTATCTGGATGACCTCAATCATAGGTCCTCCAGTAAACGGGCTTCTTGGGAGTCGGAGATGGATTCGGCTCCCTCTTCATTTTTGGACTGCACTGGACGCTTCTCTACATCGCAGTCTCTTTCTTCTTTGGGCTCTTTTTCAGGGTCTTCAGCGCCGACCCTGGCCTTGCCGATTTTGAAAAAGACAGCTTTCGACACGTAGAAAGCCATGCCCTTCGTCTTGGCCAGGCTGGACATGGAGAGTTGATCCAAGCCCACCACAAGGAGAGTGCCATTGCTGTCGCTCTCCCTGTGGAAGACTTCCCACCTCGTTACGTCCAGTCCTTTGTTCTGCTGGCCAAAGAGTTTGAGCATGCGTTCTGTTGTGAAGTCGCTGCCCCATCCTTTAACGTACACCGTCGCTTTTGTGAGCTTAGGGATGTCCCTCATCCTCACCAGTTTCAGCTTGGCGCCTTCCCAGGGAGAGGGGATCGTATCCACGAGTTCTGTGAGGGTCTCTACGCAAGCTGTTGATGCCATCCTCAACAACAAGATGTCCCCTTTGAACTCACAGCTCATTATTTGAATTGGGGGCCCGTCCTCGATGTTGAGGGCATGCTCCACAATTTGGTTGTTGACCAGGTCCTCAACTTTGTTGTGCTGGTCTTTAGGGATTTTGCCGGATGCCGAACGGATATCGATCACTGCGTAGCAGAGTTCGTCTCTGTTGTGCTTCCGCGCTACTTTAGCATATGATGGTGGCTTCTTACCTTTTTCAGCAGTCAACTTCCTCTTCCGTGTCGATCGGGATACCCTTTCGGGTGCCCCAGTCTTCTCGGAGGGCTCCGTTGCTGCGCTCGCTCTCTTTGTAGTTGGATTGACTTTGTCGCCCTTTCCACAAAGATACAGACTAGTGTCTCTTTTGTGGGGGGTTTGACTTGGTCTCACCAATTTACTTGAGAGCGGGGAGCTCTTTTTCTTTTTCGGCGGTTTCGCAGTGTTCTGCTCTTCGGGAGATCTGACCCTCTTTCCAGCTTCCGAGGAGGTGGAGGGAGTTTCAGATGACTCCTTTTGAGCATCCTGCACTTTAGCCTTTTTGCTATCCCGGTTCATCTTCTTCAACTTACGTCGTTGTGCCCCCGATAGCTTCTTCTTTTTTGTAGAGAGCTGTGCCATACAATTGTTGACTTCGTCTACCATCTTGCTGACCTCGTCATCTTTGGAGTTAGCTAAGACAGTAATATTATTATTTGATTCGGAGTCAGAATCGGATTCTCTACCTGTACTTGAAGGCTGGGTCCAGTTAGTACTCCCCCTTTGGTCCTCCTTTTCTTCCTCCTTTTTTTTGCCAGTGGCTAAATGTGCGCTTGTTGCATTTACTGCGACTACAGGCGCCAAGGCACCAACACCTGTAGGAGGATTGTGTGGCTCACTATCGCTGGATATCGACGGCACATGACTAGTGAGCAGATCAACACTTGCCGCCGGCACTGGGGTTATTAATCCCTGCACCGTAACTTTTTTTTCTTCTTTCTTTTCCTTCATTGGTGTTTTTTTGTTTAGGGGAACACCCCCATAGTCCGTTTTGGTCCGCGGGGAATACGAGATTCCCTAAGGCGGTGGACACACTGCTTCACCTCCCCTATGGTAGCCTTAGTTAGGGCAGAAAAAACCATCCTCCCTAAGTCAGCCCTAGATGAGATGGAACAGTGTGTCCATCCCCCTTCCCCTATCCGCCACCTGGGGACGCGCCCGTTAGGAGACTGACAAACTCCAGCAAATACTTAGTTCTTCATCTCTGACTGGCGAATGGAATATTAAGCCAAATGGATTGGATGTGGCTGCGGCTGTGGGTTGTGAGATGGAGCTTAGCATCTTCCAGCTGAAATAAAATGCAATGTCCATAATCCAAACAAGCAGACAAACGAACGAGAGAAAACAAAATTAAAATCACAATTTGACCACAATGTATGAGTATGTACCAAGAAAATGTTTGTCATTGAGTTTACCTGCCATGGATTGGTCAACCTTTTCGGATGCTTACACACATACCAATCTGCATACACAGCCATATGCAGCATGTGAATATGCTAAGAATCTAAGAGCACATTATTGGTATTTATGGTTATACCCGTATGTAGACCACCCTACGAATAATGGACAGCATTGAATATTCGTTGTGGCGTTGTTGGATTTTTAAACAAAATATATATATATATATTTTGGCTTAGTGCTCAGATTTACATACAAATGCAAAAAATGTGCATCTGTTTTTTTTTTTTTGGTTTTGTTTTCGTTGCTGGACAGTAAAATAACACATACATACGAATGTATTGAATATTCCGATGGTGTTCCTACCGCTCAAATATTCAAAACGTGTTGTACAGTGTTTTCAAACAAACAGAAAATCATGGTACACCCTGTTTTTGGATGTCGGTATGTGAATTACTTAAAACCAAAACAACAGATTTCAATAGATGAGATTCTGCCGGAAATTGATTTGGGTACTTATCAAAACCATTTGAAATGCTTGATAAACAGTAAAGTTTCGCTACAAGCTTTGGCTGTTCACGAAAAAGTGAATGCAAAAACTACAACAAATTAACATCATTAATAAGGGAAGACTTTTGGAACATGTTGAATTAAAATCTATAGCTATTTCAACCGATGACAGAATGGATAATTATTATCGAATCCAATCAATATGTATCCATTCATTTTAAGAAAAGTGAAACGTCTCTTCTTTTTTCATTTTTCAGAAAAAAATATTGCATCCGTTTATACTTATTAAATATTCTGACCCATATTGTCATTGGGTCGAATCAGTGAGCTGTGTACGATATAATTTGTATGCTCCCTGACAGGGACCTACTGTTTAATGCCGGCTCCGAACGGCTAATGTTTTTCTCGAGAAATTTTACATGGCTTAGAGATTACTCTCTTACTCGTAAAGTCGCCAACATTTACGAGGTGGAAAAAGCCGCCGTAAATGTTTGATGGTCTTACCCGGTTTCGAACTCGGGTTCTTCTGTCTGATAAGTAATTCGTGTTACATAATTCTAAAGGGTTTTCCAAGAAGAGGTGTTATTTTGAATCAACCGGTATTTCGGTAGCTGTCACTTTTGAAGCTTTTATTCTTGGACATTTGAAGCACCTTGTCAGACCGCTATACAGAAAGTGGTGCAAAAATTCGAGCTGTTGGGACAAGTTAGTGATGTGAAGAATGAAACCCGTGTACGCCGCTCAAGAACAACTGAGAAGATTATCCTGCTGCAACCCTAAGTGTTGAAGAAAACCCAGATTTGTCCATTCTTCGTCAAACGTCATTACACCGTATTTTGCATAAGGACTTGCAAAGTTCAGTTAACACAAGAACTCAAGCCGGCCGATCATCAACAATGTCGTGTCTTTGCTGAATTGGTTTCTGTTTTCAATTATTTACCATAGATTTTAATTTTAAATATTTATTCAGAATTTTTTAGATTTTGTCAGCCTTTTTTGCAACATCGAAACATTTTTTTCCTTTTCTACTTTTCGCCCTTTATTGTTGTTTTTAAAACGTTTTCCCACACAATTTTTCTCCTCAGAATCCTCGAATTGTTAGCTCATTTTATTAAACTTTTTGGTTTCCTCCTAACTTTGGCCCCTTCGGTGCTTTTGGGCTCTTTGTCCGCTTGTTTCAAAATTTTTTTGTTACCCCATTTTTATCCCATCTTGGCCCCTTTTTCGTTCCTTTTCTACCTGTTATTGTGAGTCGTATTTGTGGACCATGTTTCCAAGAAAATCCCCATATTTGATTATTTTGTATTTTGGGGAAATCGGCACAAATTTTGTACCTTCAATAACAAAAAAAATAAAAGTAAAAATAAAAATAAAAATAAAAATAAATAAAAATAAAAATAAAAATAAAAATAAAAATAAAAATAAAAATAAAAATAAAAATAAAAATAAAAATAAAAATAAAAATAAAAATAAAAATAAAAATAAAAATAAAAATAAAAATAAAAATAAAAATAAAAATAAAAATAAAAATAAAAATAAAAATAAAAATAAAAATAAAAATAAAAATAAAAATAAAAATAAAAATAAAAATAAAAATAAAAATAAAAATAAAAATAAAAATAAAAATAAAAATAAAAATAAAAATAAAAATAAAAATAAAAATAAAAATAAAAAGCAGTGCCCTGCTTTCTCGCTGGTCAGGAAAGTCCATTTAGGAGAGGACACCTTAGATGACCTATCGGCCGTCAAATCAGTAGACATAAGGAATTTAAGGAACTTCATAGAGGAGACCGAATTCCTAACGTAGGAAAAAGGGAAAGGGGAATTTGTAGAAGAAACCAGGAGCGCACAACAGGCCGAATTGCTGGCCTAGGTGTATGACCGATTATCCATTCAACCTAACCTAACCTAATAAAAAATACATAATTGTCTAGACACAGGTCTCTTATTAAAGATAACTGACTTTTTTTGTAAATATACTCGTATATAATTTGCAACATTTCTGTCAATGGACCACGAATTTCACTTATTCTTTACACAAAATCGGGTTCAGGTACTGCATTTATTAATAGAAGTTCGTTTCAGTGATAAAACAGCTCTGTCTGTTTTAAAATTGCAGGATTCGTAAACGTGAACATCCTCAACAATAATTAGTTCACGATTACGAGAGTTGACTTAAAAAATAAAATTCAAAAATGATGAATTCTTCAGACATCTTAAATTTGAGTACGTCTCAGCTAAACCGAAATTACAGCATAACATTAGTTTGTTTATGACACACAAGTCAATTTGTTATTTTTTTAGGAAACTGTAGTAGAATAACCCTTACGAAATGCACGTTGACATGGATCCATAATATGACCCAGATTGATTCAGATTGAAACAAAATTCAAAATAATTTGCACCACCAACACTTAAATATCATCACGGAATGCTCTCCAATCACAGCATTTATAGTCGTAGCATTGAAGGTCGTTTGTACTCAAAGAAGAAACGCAACAGTACATAAAATAGGATCATAATCCGCTTGAATTTCATAGGTCAACGTATTGAGATTTGTGCTGAAATTTATATTTCTCAGAAGTCGACAGCACTACGCATCCTATGGGAGGGATATACAGTGAGGTTATACTCAATTGCTGGAATATGCCAGCGCTGTTATTTGTGTGAATATTTCCAGGAAGTGTGTCTGGCATTTAAATCACCAAGTAGGATACCATCGTTTTTGTCGACGGAATACATTCTTTGCAAGCGTAACAATATCTCTTTTGAAATAAATATTCCTTTGGATTTATTCTCTAAAATATAAAATTTCTCAGAAAATGTCTATGATTTTCACATAATTTGCATACACATATATTATGCGTTTGGCTCATCAGCCAGAACTACGAAAGACAGATTTTTTAATAGTAAGCGGACAGAATTTGTGACCATGACCAGGCTGCAGTTGCCACATATGAATGCAGGGGTAGGAGAAAAAAGGCTTACATATGGGTTAGAGGGTTTTTACAGATGGCTTTCAGGACGATGTCGGCACAGGAAGTGGCTCCAAAATTCGCAACTTAGGATATCGTTAAGATTGCCAGATGAATGTCGAGGCTTTCAAGCGGAAATCCTAGCAATTTCCGTTAACAACATACCACAAAGGGAATAAATCAATCGGCTTTTAGATTGACAGTGCAGAAACTGTGGGTTGTAACAAGACCACAGGCAACGTCCTAGGTTGAAGATGACTGCAGACAGTTTTTACGCTAAAGTGGACATGAGAGAGGCTTATATGTTATTGGCTTATGTTGGTAAATAATGAAATCGGGGGTGAGGTCGATGGACTAGGTTCTACCATGGATAATGCGGACAGATCGGTTAAACTGTCACAGCTATTTCTACAGAATTCATCCCAAATTTGGAACAATATCACAAAACAAGTGCCACGTGGCCCAGGTTATATATCGCATGAATAATGGTACTGACTGACTGGGAGTTATTACATGGGCTTTTTGTTTCAGTGTAAGTGGAGTAAAGCGCCACCTATGGTTGTTCCGGTTCCGGTGTGATAGTTAAGCGATTCATTTTCGTCAATGTCAGACTTCCAAATGAAAAGAAAAAAAATTGATTTTACAACTTTGTTTGACAGATGTCGATTTGCAGCCCTACACAGAGAGAAAAATTAACCTTATATAAGGTTAACTTAACCATAAATAAACATGATTTGGAATCTACGTTATATATGGTTAATTTGAACATCTTCTTGTTGACTGATGTTTAACAATAATAATAGTTAATTTAACTACTCCCTGGTTGAATTTTTTAACCATATTTTTCAGCCACTCTCTCGAAAAAATCAACCTTATATAATGTTAACTCAACTATTATTCATGTAAATTTGTTATTTATATAACGTTATTTTTACTTTGTAATCAAATATTTACCATGAAAAAATTAACCAGACACATGGTTAAAAAAATCGTTGTACTTTTGGCTCGGTGTATACTTTTGAAACCAGGGAATGGATAACCCTATATTATGGAAAATATCCCAAAAATACAACAATATATTTTCGTAATTTGGAAGAAGTGTATTTAATAACAACAAAAAAAGCAAAACTCCTCATTTTTGGTGGGTTTTTTTCCCACAATTTTAGATCTTCTTAGAGCAGAGCTAGATCTCTTGACAGAGCCCAAATATATCGGCGTTGTTTCGACCACAAACTAAGTTGGCAAAGAAACATTGAGGTAAGATATAATCAACTAGATCTGAGTTCTTAAATTAAAAAAGGACTCTGTATGGAGAAATATTTAATAAAAACCCGTACGGGCGAATGCTTGTACGTAAGACACTACTTGAGCACTTGTAAGATACTCCCGATTCGGTTCGATTGACCAAAATGTACGGAGAAATATTTAGTAATAAATTAAATTTCTAATGGAATATTTAATACTTTAATAAGTTGGCCCATCGTGATACCCTTGCTTGGGAACGATAGGGTATTTGTGGAGAGAATGGTGGGTACCGTATGATTCTGTACGGTTAGAACCATTCAGTACTATCAATGAACTTCGCTAGCCAAGTAAGATGTGAACTGGCAAACTGTTCAAGGCTGTCCAAGGTGAATCAGCTTCCAAGGTGAGTGAGCCGACTTCAGGTGTAGACTTGGATAGTCAGGTTACAAATATTCTACTGTAGTCATCCTGAGATATACCCAAGTGGTGACTCCTATGAGAACGATGACTCTCTTTTTGCCAAAAACCCACGGGCAACTTAGTCCTCTTAGTATTTGTGTGTGCTCATAAAGAGAGACTTATCTTACAGGTTTGTATATAATCCCACCGTCGTTTCATTGCCATGTTTGCCATTTGGTCAAAACATTAACAAAGAGCATTCCTTTGCAAGATATTTCTGGCACACGCCCCAAATGAAATCCTGTCATCTCGTTTTTCGTAAGATTTTTATCATCAGAGTCCCAGGTCGGTGTTACCTTTTGCTATTGAATTTGGATTTTACCACGTTTGAGTTTTTGGGGGACAGCCTCTTGCGTCCACATTGATTGTGTCTTCTAACGAAAATCTGTGAAGTTATGTAGTCTGTATGATGTCTCTATTCCCAGAGTTTCGGAGAAATCTATCGAGCCCGTTTCGGTTTACATTTGTGTAAAGATTAATATCTCCTCTTGCATAACAAAGTTTTCTAGACCATTCTTCTTTAGATGGTATGGAGACTTTGAAGGTTTTCTCAAAGTTCGTCTTCATATTGGTAGCTGCACAACTCCTGAGATGGGCCTCTATGGGCGGGATATCGAGTATAGTTACCAGTACTACTTGGGGATCTGTACTTGGTCCCTTTATGACCATGCAGGGTAGTCTGGCTCTATGATAAACTCCTCAAAAAAAACGAATAATTCCCCCCAAAAAATCTCATAAAAAAAATTGGAGTTTTTCATAATTTTTGGGTAATATTTAGTTTTTCGTATGAAAAATGCCCGAAAATGTTTTCAATTAAAAATTGCCCAATTTTTAAATTTTGGAATTTTTTTTTTTGGTATTTTGTCAAAACAAATGTGAATCATATATCGTCATTTTCAAATGTAATAATTGAGGACGTAACACCAACACATTACAAAAACAAAATAGCGCGCCTTCACTTTTGATTGGTCTTGTTTCTCATTTTTATTTAGGGTTTTTTTACATTTTAGGTTGGAGTGATATTGCATAATAATTCATCATACTTTTGATTTTTTTTTGTAAAAAAATACACGTTTTGGGGTATTTTTCATAATATTAGGGGGATTTTGCATCGAGTAATTTTTCATAAATTGTTTGGGGAATTTTTGGAGAAATTTTCATATTGGGCGTTTGAGACGATTTATCATTAATTTTGGGGAATTCTTCATTTGTGGCAATCTTCCTTTTTTCATAAATTGTTTGGGGAATTTTTGGAGAAATTTTCATATCGGTCGTTTTTTTGATTTTTTTTTTTTTGTAAAAAAAAACACGTTTTGGGTTATTTTTCATAATATAAGGGGGGGATTTTGCATTGAGTAATTTTTCATAAATTGTTTGGGGAATTTTTGGAGAAATTTTCATATTGGGCATTTGAGACGATTTTTCATTAATTTTGGGGAATTCTTCATTTGTGGCAATCTTCCTTTTTTTTGGCGCCATTATTCATTTGGGCTATTTTTCATACAGCCGGATAGCCTTTGGACTTTGGCTAGATAGGAGAGACGTGATTTTTAGTTCACTGAACTCCAGAAACTCAAGAGCTGTCTTATTACTGCATCCGACGATCTTGACGCCCTTTTGCCATTCCCTCGAACTGTAGTCATATGTCCCTAGAGTCACCCTTCAGAGTGACTACGGTCTATGATAGTCAGATTATGATAAGTATTGTAGTCAAACTGAGCGATTTCCTCCAGGATTTGGCGGAGTACAAATATATGTTCGATAGTTAGTTCTTCTGTCTGAAGACACACCACTTGAACTGAATCAGCTCATAGAGTTTGGGCTTTAATTTCAGGCACAATAGGCTCGATGAAATACTTTTTAAGCGATGGATAAAAGTCGGATTTTTAAAAAATTAACCCCCACAAAAAAAATATTCCAAATGAAGTATTCCCCAAAATAAATGAAAAATCCCCCCAAACGCTCAATATGACAATTTTCCAAAATTGTTTAAAAATCCGCCAACCAATTGATGAAAAATAACCCAATGCAAAATCCCCTCAAATATTATGAAAAATAACCCAAAAAAAACAATATGATTGACATCTGTTATGAAAAATTCCCAAAAAATCTCCAAAAAGAAAAAATTGGGGAATTTTTCACTGTCGATTTGTTGGGACATTTTTCGAATGAACAAAAAATTAAATGTTAGTTAAAAATTGCGAAAAACTCCCCAATTTTTTGGGGAGTTTTGAATTTTGTCTGAAATTTAGTTTTGGTATTTTTCATTTGGCCTTAAAAGACTTATTTCGCGGTAATTATCGCAAACCGGGTTATCTCCTTTCTAGGCAATCAGCAGGTCTCATAATTAGTCATCTGGATTAGGGGGTTATTATTCAACACTATCACCTCTGTTTGATTTACAGCCTGTTTTTTATAAAACGAATGGGTCTTTCGTTTCGTTAAAATAACGAACAGAAATTCTGTTTCGTCAGTTTGGGTTTTTCTAACACGAAAGTCTCAGTTAAATTCTAATTGAAATTTTTTTTTTATGTATTTGTGTTTGTTGTGTCTAATTTGGATTGGTTGGAGTTATAGAAACACAATTCGTTTCGTTTCGGCTACAGACGTTTCTGTTCGTCTCAGACGTATACGTTTTTTAAAAACAGGCTGTGAGTTATGCTCTTTTTTCACATGATTCTGCAGTCGCTAACAAGCTGGGGAACTGTTGCTTTCAAGTCCTTAGACATGTCAAGATTCCCATTTTCATCCTACAAGAAGTTGTGCCAGTAGGAGAGTGTTCCGATTGATGTTTTACTCGTTGGTTGAATTTGCTGGCATCATTTCCCGATCTAAATCATTTTCATTATTTTTTCAATCAAATGGACGATTTTCCGCCCTCTTCAACTCTTGCTATGACTCCAACACAGCTCTCGCCGCTAGTCGTGAGTATCGTCCTCATCGTACCATCGATTCATTTCGTGTCAATTTCATCTTCGGCTTTTGCCATAGAGTTCTTCAAACCTTTCCATTGTTCGCGGTTGTCATCAGCACAAAATCAAATCTAATTCACACACAGGCGCCCCGGTAGTCGAGTTGGTAGCGTGCTTGTCTATCAGCGTGGGGGTTGTGGGTTCGATTCCCACCAGAGGCTTTGGTCTGTCGCTGCAAAAATTTAGCCAAATGGTCTGTGTCACCCGGTTTACCCTTGGACCCAAAATTAGAATATAAATTTACTTTGTATTGTAATTAATAAATAAATAAATAAATAAATAATTCACACACACTTCTTTTGTTTTACCAATTTTTGTTTTGTTTTAAAACACTGTGCCGTCGCTTATTTGCTTGCATGCATTTTGCAGATAATTTATGGGGAAATATGTTTAAATATTTGCCAGGAAATGGAAAATTCTTTGTCGGTATTGAAAGTATGTCGGAACGGAAAATGTGCCCTCCTTGTAGGCACACATACACCCACATATTGGCAATGCATTGGCATGAACGTACACATGTATGTGTGATAAACGTTTTAAAAACAAATAAAGTACACAAAAAAAATTACTAAAACAATGCATTTTTATGCATAATCTTGTCGATGGGCCAGAAGTCACGTCGATTGTCTTTAAAGGTCAAAGAATTCAAAACTTATTCATTGTCTATGGCAGATACACAATTATTTGGAAAGAAAAATCTGTGCAAATTGTGATTATTTGCCGATTAGACAATAAAGGAGTTGCGAGCGGGTGGCGGACAAGGGGTGAATCACACTTCTCCGTTCAGCATTCCAACAATGTACCCTCACATGTGTATGAAAGTATCATTTTCAAAATGTGCCAATGACAAAAGTTTTATGTCTTTTGTAAATGGTAAAATTTGAAAAATTCTTTCTTGAAACTTTTCCGCTGTGACATTCAAATGACTTTCGTTTTATGAGCCTTTGACATTTTGGGCGCCCGTCTAAGCCAAATCCTCAACGATATAAAATTTTACGAATTCATTTCAATGGAATAAATCTTGTCGCAACTTCCTAACTCAATTAAAAAATTCCAATGAAGACACTATGTGGGAACGTGTGCCTTTGTCACATGAATACTGTGCACGTCCATTGTACATTGTGACATGGCAACCCTAATTTTGCAAGCATTTAAACTAAATTTCATTAGATATTTTGTTTGTTTTAATAATTCGTACAATGAAAATAAAAAGAAGAATTAATAAGAAAATGGGCAATGATTTGTGGATATGCAGCTTCAATCGGTAGGAACAAGTTAGTACAAAAAAAATAAACAAAAAACGTCTTTTTTCCAAAACTGTGAAAGTTAAGATTTTCCAATGCATGGCGGAAAATGTGTGCCAGGCTAGCACAAATTAGCACAATTCACCGATTTCACAAATTTGAATTTTTTTGCTGGCACTTTTTCGAAAATGGACTTGACCAAAAATACCTGAAAATAAACGTGATTTCAAATTGTGCGACATAAATTCGAAAAATAGGCTCCACATGTATAACAAATATCCAAAAATCTAGACCAATTCGACCGCATAAAACCCCTACCACTCGTAAAAAGTCAACCGGTTAAGCAAAGTTTAGGTGAAGCCGATTTCTCAACAACTGCTCGAGCGATTTACTTCAAATGGTCAAGAGGTGTTATCTATTACAATATTTTAAATTTGACGTGTGATTTTGTTGATTGGACACTAGGGTGGAGTGAAAACATGCTTTTTTTTAATTTGAAAAAGTTAACCTCGGAAAGAGATGTAGTCTGGGGTCCTAATAAGGGGAAAAATAAAGAAAAAAATTTAAAAAAATTTTTAGGGGTCGCGCCACTCCCTCGAAATTTGGAAATTATCGCTATTTTGGCGTTGATTTTAGAAAAATCCTAAAAATTAACGACTTAACTTATTCGAAATTTAAAAGTTTGAGCTTGTTCAGTGCCCAAACAAAAGTATTTGAGGCAAATATGAGGATAATCGACTAATATTTGTAGCTTTGGTGGCGATTTCATTGTTCAGTCAATTTTATGAAGAAGGGACGATTTGTCTTATTTTACTTTTTGAAATTTTTGAACAATGAGAAATTTTTTTTTAAATTTTTTCATGCCCTTGTTTGATTGTTTACGCTATTGCAAACATTTATTGACATAAAACTTTTTAGGATTTTTCTAAAATCAACGCCAAAATAGCGATAATTTACAAATTTCGAGGGAGTGGCGCGACACCTAAAAATTTTTTAAAATTTTTTTCTTTATTTTTCCCCTCATTAGGACCCCAGACTACATCTCTTTCCGAGGTTAACTTTTTTTTTTGAATTTCACTCCACCCTATTGGACACCCTGGATCGAGTAGTGTTTAGAGCCGCGTCCAACGCACCCACATTGTGTCCGGTCCGCGTCTGTGTTTCGTACCAATTCCGTTTGTAAATAATTCAGTTTGTACCCATTCCAGGACAGACACGTTAACGCTACAAAGTCAACGCAAAGGGTTTCTTTTGTACTTAGTATTTGTGTTCTGCAAGAAGCGTTTTTTTTTTTAAAAAAAAATTAGTACAGGGTTCGCCAAATAACTTTTCTTTTTTGAAAACTATAAAAAAAATCTATTGGATATTTTCTAAAATTTCTTTTTTTATTTGAAAGTACAATCCTTCCGGTTAATAATGGAAAATAATTTCATTCAAATGGCTGCCTCGGCTGGCCATGCAGGCTGGCCTAACGACATCAGCTCAGCGGCAGATAATGCGATCTTCAAAAACAGATGGAGTTCCGGATCATCTTCATGCATTTCAAGGATCCAATCAGCAAACACACGACATTGTTGATGATCGGCCGGCTTGAGTTCTTGTGTTATGTGAACTTTATAAGCCTTAAGACCCAAGTCTTTATGAAAAATACGGTGTAATGACGTTTGTGGAATGCCCAATTCCAATGAATGACGAGGAATGGACAATAGGGTGGAGTGAAATTCAAAAAAAAAAAGTTAACCTCGGAAAGAGATGTAGTCTGGGGTCCTAATGAGGGGAAAAATAAAGAAAAAAATTTTAAAAAAATTTTAGGGGTCGCGCCACTCCCTCGAAATTTGGAAATTATTGCTATTTTGGCGTTGATTTTAGAAAAATCCTAAAAAGTTTTATGTCAATAAATGTTTGCAATAGCGTAAAAAATGAAATAAGGGCATGAAAAAATTTAAAAAAAATTTTCTCATTGTTCAAAAATATCAAAAAGTAAAATAAGTCAAATCGTCCCTTCTTCAGAAAATTGACTGAACAATGAAATCGCCACCAAAGCTACAAATATTAGCCGATTATCCTCATATTTGCCTCAAATACTTTTGTTTGGGCACTAAAGAAGCTCAAACTTTTAAATTTCGTATAAGTTAAGTCGTTAATTTTTAGGATTTTTCTAAAATCAACGCCAAAATAGCGATAATTTCCAAATTTCGAGGGAGTGGCGCGACCCCTAAAATTTTTTTAAAATTTTCTTCTTTATTTTTCCCCTCATTAGGACCCCAGACTACATCTCTTTCCGAGGTTAACTTTTTCAAATTAAAAAAAAAACATGTTTTCACTCCACCCTAATGGACAAACCTGGGTTTTCTTCAGCACTTTGGGCTACAGCAGCAATATTCACAGTTGTTCTTGAGCAACGTGCACCGGTTTTATTCTCCACATCACTAACTTGTCCCAACAGCTCGAATTTTTGCACCAATTTCTGTATTGTGGTCCAACAAGGTGCTTCACGACGACCAAAAATGTTTTAGTTTTGCGAACGGTGCCTGCAAGATTTTCACAATTTTTGTAGTGAATTTTAATAAGTTCTATGCGTTCCATTTTTAGTAATGGCGTAGTTACTACTTGTCAAATGTCAAAGAATAAAAGCTTCAAAAGTGACAGCTACCAAAATACCGGGTAATTCAAAATAACACATCTTGTTGTTTATTATCGGATGCTTACAAATCACACTCTTGTCACATGTTATAAGAAAACGGAACCTGGAAGAATGATATCTAAAGAGCGAATAACCTTTCTGGCCCTGTTCAAATGCGAATCGCACAGTAAACTGAAATTGTTGGTTGTTGAAAAATCGAAAAACCCACGCGTCCTCTTTAACTGCTTTTGTCAATAATTCTGAAACACCCAAGCCCGATAATAACTCCTGGATGACATCAGTTATGTTGAGGGACTGATTCCATCACGAATTTGTTACCAACGATAGTTCATTTTCACCAATTAGTGAAAGTAAAGGGTGTTTTTTATTGGGGTATAGAACTTTAAGTTGGCATCACTTTTTTAACTGGCGGCCATTTTGTCAGCTGTCAAGTGATTAATATTTAGTTTGGTTTGCCATTTGATCATGAACAGGTTGACAAAAGAACAACGCTTGCAAATCGTGCAAATTTATTTCGAAAGTAATGGCTAAGTTCGCGAAGTTCACCGCAAGCTCCGTCCATTTTATGCCATTACATCCACAAAAACTGACTGTTTGGTGTGCTCTATGGGCTGGTGGAGTCATTGGGCCATACTTCTTCCGAAATAATGCTGGAGAGTCAGTTACCGTTAATGGAGACCGGTATAGAGCCATGATAACCGACTATTTTGTTCCCGAATTGGATGGCATGAATGTGGATGAGTTGTGGTTCCAACAAGTGGTTGAAAATTGGACCTGTAGAATTGGCTTTATTCGAGCCAGCCGCGGCGGCCACATGCCCGAAATCATATTTAAACATTAATGGCATAAAATTATCCTTCCAATAAAGCCAAATTGATGGACATTAAAACGATTTTCTTGTGTTTTATTTCAATTCGAAGTTCTATACCTCAATAAAAAAACACCCTTTACTTTATTCATCAGTAAACATTTTTTAGGTTCGAGAATTTTTGGTTTCAAAAGTTCTGCAATTTTGTTTTCAGATAACGCGACATGTTGAGGAACTAAGAAATGGTCAACTTGGTCAATTTAAATTATAAAAAACAACGGCTCACCACTTGTTTAGCGAGAAGGAAACAAATTTGTAGCTCAAACTAAAAAAAAAAACGTCAATCTCAAATATGCAGTTCAGATTCTAGGTACGTCCTTGCTCGAACTTGGTAGTGGATGGAGTGAAGAGCATGCCCTTAAGTATTTTACAAAATACAATTCAGGATGAAAACGATGAACTTTCAATCGTTTTTGTTGAAAGTATAAAACGGTACTAGCTTAATTGATTTGTATGTTTTCAACTAATGTATGTAATTTATGGCAGGCAATAAATATTCTTGTGGTGATAAGACGGAGTGGTTTGTTTAGGGAAAGGGAGGAGGATTGGGATAATCAGTGGAATTTCCCAAAAAAAAATGCTTTAGAATTAGTTTAGGTAGTAAACATTTTTAAATAAAATTCCGTATGTTACAAGAACTCAAGGAGTATTTTACAAGCAATTGTCCGTACGGATTTTATTACTAACTATTTCTCTGTACAAGTTGGTCCTTCGAGCCGGATTAAACTTCAAGAGTATCCTACAAGTACTCAAGTCGTCCTTAAGGTTTTTATTATATCGCCTCCGTACAATATTGCTTTGGAAACTGATAGTCCGACAACAGCACTATGACCAGCACTACATGATTCTGCTGTTACTTTAAAAAATAATTAGCCAAAAAAAAGACAACTCAAAATCTCTGTTTTCTTTAAAAAATTAGATACAAATGTAGGATTTCGCGGACCAAAAATATAGACATATACAGTGTACTCTCTCCTGGCGGACACCTCTCATAAGCGGACAAAATTCTCAGTCCCTTAGGTGTCCGCTTATGAGAGAGTACTCTGTATATACTTTTTCTTCAGTTAAAAATGGAACATTTTCAACATTTTTTTTAACAACGATGTGTAAAGCTATTTTAACTTTGTATGAATACGGGGAATATTCTTTTGTTCTATATCTACAATTTTCCATCAATTGGCCTATTACTTTTATTACAGCTCACTGAAGTTTTCAATATAATCTGTTTAATTTCTTCATCTTGTTTTAATTACAGCCAAAGGTAAATATATCGGTGCTCCATGCAATAATATGTCATGTGAGACCACTTTGTTGCATGTCACCTGTGATAAGGAGACACAAATATGCGGCTGTGAAAGAAATTATCCCGTACAACTTGGTTTAACCAGGGGATGCGATAAACGTAAGTGCATTTTGCTCACCTTACATCAGCCCTAAAGACCATCAACATTTATTTTATTTCATAATTGACAGCCAAAAAGTTGGGCGAACAATGTTTCTACGATGAGACATGCCAGTACAATGATGAGAATTCCCTTTGTGTTCAGGTGCGTCATAATGCACTGTGTCAGTGTGCCAATGGTTTCCATTCGGTTAGTTACAACAAACCAACACGCCGAGTATTCTGTACTCAAGGTAAGTCCCAAATAATTTATCTGCATAAAACAAAAAACAAACGAAAATTACTTACATACATGATTTTTTATGTGCTGAGCGATTATTTTGGTTA
The DNA here is from genome assembly GCA_958296145.1 of Hydrotaea cyrtoneurina. Lineage (NCBI taxonomy): Eukaryota > Metazoa > Arthropoda > Insecta > Diptera > Muscidae > Hydrotaea > Hydrotaea cyrtoneurina. The sequence goes on from OY282515.1 coordinate 67,732,522, forward strand.
AAACGTATCTTAACGGTATGGTTTTATACCGGTTATTTCACTTTGAGTAACCGAAAACGAATACAACACTCAGGCCCGGATTTTCCATTAGGCAGAAGCTTAGGGCCCCCGGCAAACAAACAATTTTCAATTATTTTGATCTGAAATATTTGCTAAATGAATTTATGGTACCCTCTTATTTTATATCTACAATTTGAATAAATGAAATCTTATTTTTTTATTTTAATTGTAACCAGTATTTATATTTAAAAAATGGTCCCAAAAATGTGTAGCTTAGAGGCCCTAAGCTCAAGGATAAGTCCGGCCCTGACAACACTGTTTAACTGATGAGGGTTTAGTTCTTTGGGTTAAACTAATTTCACGGCGTGTCATTTTTTAAAAATTAAATTTTTTTCACACATTATTGTTTGTCTCATTTTGTACTTTTTTATCACGCCTTGGTTCGTTCATGCCAGTTTTTCGACCATTCTCTAATTGTTATCCTCTTGTTGTTTTCAAAAAATTTGTTTTCCTTTTTCCCCGGTTTTTGTTACTTCTTATACCGTCTTGGCCCCTTTTTCGTCCCATCTCCACCTGTTGTACATTATTTCTCATTTATATTATAACAGATTTGGGCCCGTTTTAGACCCTTTTAGTCCCCTTTTCTATTACATCAATTGTATGGCCCATTCCGGTCGATTACAATTTTTTTCTCCTTTGGTACTTTTTTATCCCGTTTTGGTACGTTTTAGCCACTTTGTCTTCCCTTCTCTAACTATTAACCACATGTTTTTCCATTTTTTTTACATTTCCCCCTTTTTTATCCCGTTTTGGACCCTTTTCCGTTCCATCTGTAACTCATTTCCACCTGTTGTACATTATTTCTCATTTATGCTATAACAGATTTGGGCCCGTTTTGGACCCTTTTAGTCCCCTTTACCATTACATCAATTTGTTTGGCCCATTCCAGTCGATTACAATTTTTATTTATTTATATTTTCGTTTTCCCCATTGGTACTTTTTTTTATCCCGTTTTGGTACGATATAACCTCTTCCTTCTCTAACTATTATCCACATGTTTTTATAAATTTTTTTTTCACTTTTCCCCTTTTTTTATCCCGTGTTGTCCCCTTTTCCGTTCCATATCTAACTCATTTTCACCTATTGTTGCCAATTGTAGGCGAGGATCAATTTTACAAAAAAAATCACAATATTTGAATTTTTTGTATTTTGTGAATTTTGAAGGGATTTGGGGACACATTTTACCCGTTTCCCCCCATTGTTATACCCTTCGAATCCCATACTCCATTCTTAGCGGATGGCTAGGCTGCAAGGTCTATATACTCACAAAAATTGCATGATTCAAAGTTCAGCCGTTTGGTCAGGACAGTGATGAATCAGTCAGTTAGTCAGTTTTTAACCAAAGTATCATGTATTTCCTGCACATTTGATTAACCAAATTTCCAGGATTAATCGTCGTCCGATTTTATTACTACTACCAATTCATGTCTAGTAACCGGATTTTTTCGGTCTTTATCGAATACATGCATGTATCTGCTGAGCCTTTAAACCCTCTGGATAACCGAAGACCCGGTTTTACGGGTTATTTCGTGTAGAGTAACCGGTTTTTAACGAATATTCTGAGCGTTCGATACCGTTCTTTAAAAATGGTCATTGTGTCGTACCGGTTACTTCGTGCTAGTAACCGTTTTTAACGAATACAAAGTGTGTCAAAAATTTTTAATAACGATTTTACGATTTTTTCATTCGGAATTCAGATTTCCGACCAAACTCGACCATAACCGGTTTTTTTAAATACACTAATTCCTTTCATTTTCGGTGGAACAAACTAATGGTTTCTATTACAGGGTAAACACACCCACCCACCGGCATAGTCCTGCCCTACTTACGTCGTGTGCAAATGTCTGCTACTACTTGGCAAATCCCTTTTTATTTATGACCCATGTTAGAGATTTTGTTGGAAGATATGTGGGAATATCTGTAAAGGAAGAACAATATTTTCGTGTGCTTTGGAAATAATTATGACAAATGAGAAATCGATTGGAAAACGTTGTGGAAAATGCGACAAAGTGTTCTGCCAGCAAGAGATAGCAAACTCGAAAATAACCGAATCCGAATTTAGTGTTTCAACAGAATTTCAATTAGAGGAGAACTTAAACAATTTTATTAAATTGTCCATCTGCGATTTCCAGTAGCTTCCTCTTTTTTCTAAAGATTACGTGATGCACACATCACTCTCGTACCACATGAGTTAAAAAAGAGTTCCAGAATTTATTTCGCAATAATTGAAAAGCCACTGAATAAAAACTCTTATCGGCCCGGGAGGCGAGTTGGTAGCGTGCTTGTTTATCAGCCTGTCATTAATAAATAAATAATTGCAATTGTTATTCTTTTCATATTGTCAATGTTACATCGTTAAAGCTTGTAATTCTCATATTACTTTTTCACACACCATTACTAATATGAGCGTAATTCAATGTTTACGGTTAGATTTTAGGGCAATAATCGTTTTAAACTGTAATTTTTTGAAGTAAAATATTTTTATATATATATAAAGATTTTTTTTGTAAAACAACATTTCAATTTAAACTCCGTATTTCTTCTCTTCCATTCAGATCTTGACGAATTAAATTCCGATCTGCCAACACTGCTCGGTGTATGTGTGGGCATTGGAGTGCTGGCCGGCCTAATCTGTATGGTATTGCATCTGTTTAGTAAAACTAAATATCCACGTCATCGAAATTTCGGTGATGCCAATTTACCGCCACCTATTATGTATTCAAGTGAAACAGGTAATGTTGACGTTCCGCAGCCAAAGCTATGTAACCCCTTCCGAACCTTACACTGTTTCCCGCCTACCCCGTCCTACCGCGGTCACCAAAGTCCCGCGTTCCACGTTCCCGATCCCTATCGCAAACTTGTATATACACATGATTCACTGCTCAGTGGCCGGATGTGCTGCTGCAGCAGCACAAATGGTGTTGGGCAGTGGCGTGTTTGTTTGTCTATTCTTGAGAATCTGATATGTCTTCACATTTACCAGGTATACCATTAACAGTGCAATCCGGTCGTCCATCCTCACGTTCGAGTATACGCTCCAGTGGCGGATCTATCGGTTCCTATGGCAATCGTCGTTCGTCCACGGGTGGAGTGACGGCAACAACAAATGCTGGTTCCAAAGGCATACTTGTCTCCACATCACGCACAGGTGCGGCTAGATCGGCCGCCATATTGCTTATATCGTGTCACTTGTCAACCTTATCGAAACAAAACATTGCGTCACGGGCCACTTCACGCCAGACATCCGGTGCTGGCTGCAGTGCCAATTCGCGTGATAACCTCGACGAGAACGGTTCCGATCCGGGTAGTCGAAGTTGTGACAGCACACTGTCGATGACGCGTCATCTGCAGAAGCAATTGAATCACCAGCGTCAGTTGCTGAGCTTCGAACTATCGCCGGCCAAAACGAAAAATCATGATAGAGTTAGAGCCCTGTTGGGCCTAAACGGAATTGAGAATAGTAGAGACACTGACGATGACCAAGAATTGAATAGTTTAGATAATGGCCTTTTAGTAATCGGTGCTCTGCCCACACCGGCCAGTGAAACCCCACGATTTGCGGTAAAAGAACTTTTCACCAAAACTTCCAAAACCACAACCAACACTAAAAAAAAAACACACACAAACACCAAACAACCACCGACACGCCCCAGACAATTCAGACACCGATACCGACACCAATACCGAGACCATTCCAAACTCTTGTCACACTGTACCGTCTGTACCACTGCCAAAAATGTTACATTCCCATTACCAAAAACATCCAAACACCAACAACAAAAAACCCAACAATTTTCTTTCTTACTTGTACTCGTATTGTGATTGATTGGTAGAGTGTTCCAGTTTTAGTGTGTTTTAGATATGTTATTGTTGTTGTTTCCGAACGAACCGAACTGATCAAAACATAATTGTTATACCTACCTCTTATCTTACATATATCGTATTGATGTTGTTTTCTTTTACTGTATATCAAGTATTGTGATTATGTCTGACATCCACCATTCCCCTATGAGTAATGGCGTAAAGGACTACCGGATAACCGTTTGTGGTTACTTGTGTTCGGGTCAATTTTAAATGTATTTCCGTGAAGTGAGTTAGTTCTTCCATTCTATAGCATAAGGGACGGGTTTTTAGGCCTCCAAGAGTTAATCGCCCAATTCCAATTCAATCTTAGAAAAAACGGCGCCATTTCATTCGATAACAAATTTAGATACAAATAAATGAATATTCGGATTCGTGAGAGAGTTCCCGTTCTATGAGTACCCATATGTTTTTATTTGTAAGGGTCCAGTTTTCTAGTTCCCTATGGCCTTTGCCCTCAATTATCGCTCAATCTTAATTGTATTATACTACAAGGTCATTGTATCCCCCAGGAACCAATATTTACCATCAGAACGAATTATATATTTCTATTCGTGAGTGGACATTCCTTTCACTTAACATTCGAAGTGTTAAGATTAAGATGGTGTGGTTAGAACGCGGATTTTTGCGAGCTTTTATTGAAAGTTTCCCAGAAAATGTAATAGCAATGCCCGTTTTCTCATCATACCATGCTGTCATGCCGCGCTGTAAATTGTTCTTCGATTAATGAACAAGAATTATCGATTATATCCCAAATAATCGTTCGATTGTTGAAAGGAAAGGAAAGTAGGAAGAACAATGTAAAATGCGAAGAGTCACAAGAAGTTGTTAGTGCACGCAGATTAAAGGAACAAAATTATACGAAGCACATTAACTGGTTTTTGATTTCTTCTAATGATTTTTAATTGGAACATATGTTCCATCACAGCTGCTTTTGCCCCCAGCTGATGCAACAGTTAGGAAAAAATGGAATATATTAATTACGGAATAGATTAATAACATATGTTAATACTCAAATGTAAGTCAAATGATTAGGGTTTTGTGTTGTTTTCTGCTGATTCACATAACCTCACAAAAAGTAGTCCGGCGGTGGTAATCGCACGATATTGGAGGCCACGCCACAGGGCCCACGTCGCAAGATAAAGTATAGACTGTTTTGTTGGCTGTATGGCATGTAGCGTCATCTTTCTACAACCAAAGGTCGCATTAAGGTCCAATTAAGATAGAAAAAAGTCATTAATCATGACTCTATAACGTTCCCCACTCACTGTAACATTATGGCCGGCTTCATTTGGAAGAACTATGGACTAATAATTCCATCTGCCCAAATTGTGACTGAGGATGTAACGGCGTCTCAACAATGGCTTGTGGATTTTCATCGCTGAACAATATTTTGCAAACGTTGTTCCGGAATAAGTCTACTCATTATGAAATAGCAAAACAAACTGAGCATAAATCAAGTGACAGCTGTCAAAAAGGACAAACCCGAAAAAAAGTGTGGCCAGAAAACAGAAAACCACACTCTAAAAAAAACCCCCGGTATTTCGATTCGAAAGGAAATTCTCATTTCATTTCTGTTATCAGTAGTTTTTTGGGTCCCTTCGGACAAGTTGCCAGGGCGTTTGATGAAATTCCAGCAACTCTGAAATTATGAATTTAAAGAGTTACAAAATCGAAAAGTGTGTTTGGTTTCAGTCCTGTGTTGACTCTAGATAATCGAATGTCCATCGCTAGTTCTGCTTAGACTCGATCCTATGGAATTTGACATTTAAACTGGTCCGGAATATATTTAGTGACAGAGTCTTAAGGCAAGGTTTAACCCTTAAATGCGCAGAGTACACTATGAGTTTTAAACAAAAAAGTATGCATAATTTCTCCGTTTTTTTATACAAATGAACAAATTATGGCACAGGACGGTACCACTTAGCAAAAATGATTGACAAAAATTTACCCTTTATATTTTGCAACAAAGTCATAAATTTGGTTGTATACGATACACCTCTCATTTAAGATGTTATAAACGGAATGAAAACCCCAACCTTTGATGTCGAGCACAGCATTACAATGTTGAGTTCGTGAGAAAATCCCATATGTCCCTCATGATCGATTGAAACAAAGAGTCGAAGAGACAGGGCGAACCATTTTCATGGAGAGATCGTCTTTGATTCTTTCGACGATCCAAAAGACATGGATACTAGGTTGGAATGAAAACATACTTACTTATTTGCCTTAACATTTCATGAAGGAACAGACAGGGAACTTCCCTCGAATCAGTGAGCTGTGTACGATATAATTTGTATACTCACTGACCGGGACTGTTTAAAGCCTGCTCCGAACGGCTAATGGTTTTCTAGAGAAGTTTTACATGGCTTAGAGATTACTCTCTTACTCGTAAAGTCGCCAACATTCACGAGGTGGAAAAAGCCGCCGATAAATGTTTGATGGTCTTACCCGGTTCCGAACTCGGGTTCTTCTGTGTGATAATCGCACACAGTACCTACCACACTACGGCCGCCCACAAGTGAAAACATATTTTGTTTTTAATTTGAAAATTTCACACTTGGAAAGAGATGTAGTTTGGGAAAATTAGGTAAATTAAAATTTTGAAGTTTTGCCTATTTTGGTGGTTTTGAAAAAATCCTAAAAATTATTAAATCAACTTATTTAAAATTTACAAGTTGGAGCTTTTTCAATACACTACCACTTTAAATATTAAGTTAATTTTTTGACGAAGGGACTATAATTTAATTTTAATTTAATGGGTAATTTTATTTTCTGCAATTTTTCGACCATAATTTTTGTTTTTAAATTTTCTATTTAAGGGTCTTATTGACTAGAGACTCTAAACATAAAAAAAATTGTTTTTAAATCAACACCAAAAATTCGAAAATTTTCCACTTCCAAGGACGAGACACGACCTACAATTTTTTTTTATTGTTTCCTTATTAAGGATCTTTCCGACTGGGACTTTTTTTCACTCCACCCTAGTGTTCATACGCACATCAAAACAACATCTTAAGGTATTGAAATGTTTAACATACAATACATACCCAGATTCGTATCATGTTAAGAACTAGAAATATATTGATCCATTCGGATCTAGATTTGAACAGATTTGAACAGATCGTGGATATAAACATAAAAGTCGCGGGTTTTAAATATATATTTTTGGAACTAATGAAGCCATTCTCATTAAAATTTATTGTGGATTAGCCGAAAGACTTTCAGAAATGTCCCTTGGGAATTAAAGGGCTAGATACAGATCATACCACCACAATTGTGACACATTCTCTCTTCTTTTGAAGTATCAGCGATTTGGTGAGAGGACACATGAGTACACAATGGGTAAAGCTGTTGCCATTGACATAAGAATCATTTCGAATAGAAAAATATATTGTAGCAGATATTTTTCTCTATCATAAAATAGGAAGAAAACTTATTTGTTGTTTCTTAAAGTACTTTCCCCCCAAATATACAGATGGCCTTTTATCGAAAAGTCCATGAGTGACTGTATATGTTTCTGGGGAGCCATAAGAGCGTAGATAGGCGACATGGTTAATTTGCTTTAAAAGCTCACAAATGCAAATTAAAATTTTAACTGACAGACGACAGTTTCTGCATTTAGTAAACAGCTTTGGCATTTACATCGATATAAAATTAATATATGGAGGAAAGTACGATTAGCAGCTTTGCTATCGGTGAAAAATCACTATTTATTTGAAAGAAAGCTTAAACTGCTAAAACAATTAAAATAACTCATTTTTGCTGACTTTAGAGCCATTATATTTCGACACAATAGCAAACAATTGAACACTTAAATGCATAATCTTTCCATTTGTCTCATTAATTTAAGGGCAAATTAAATCGTAATAGAAGAAGGGTTAACAACAGCCGTTGATTGTGAGTACAGCGGTTGTTTGTGACAAAGCTGCCATATTGCAGTACCTAAATGCAGTTTGATTTTGTGCATTTCCGTCAACGTTGCGGCACATTAACATGGGATAAATTAATTTGAATTACGTCTGCTAATTGATGCTGCCGTCTGTCTACGCCATAAGTGTGTTACTATTCTATTATATTTGTTGTTCTCCACAGAACTTGATAGGTTAATGTTAAATAAATAATGATTTGCTTACTTGTTAGCGTATTACATAGAAATATATTAACTTAACGTTTAAACGGAAATACATTTATTTAGTTTAAAAAGGCCCTGACACACGGTACAGTTTATCCAAACGATTTGTGGAATCGTTAAATGTCCCCCAGCTAAAAGAAACCTTTTCGATGACAAACGGTTTAGCGAAATCGTTTCGTGTGGATATTGATATGGAAAATGGTGTATTATGATATTTGTTTCCTTTATAGTTTAGAAGATCTGGTCATATTTATTAGTCTTATATATTATCGTATAAATATAAACTAGAACTCGCCTACTCTACGTATATGTTCATGTTATGCTGTGAATTCGATCAGCATTTAAATTTTTGTTTTTGATTACACAATATAAGGCGTGTTTTATCTGACATTTTTATAAAGAGATTGTCTTTAGCAAACAAACGGTTATTTGTTTACGGTTGTTTTGTATGTGTTAAATGTGTCACCCAGTTTCAGTTTAACTCCCGCATTGATCATTCACTCACATCAGGATTCGTGTGATATATTAAAATTTGCTAAATGTTCTCTAACAAATTTCATTAGTTCAAATTTCATTAGTTCAAATTTCATAGGAAATGTGGTACTCAATAGGTGTATTTATTCCAATCGTTTAACTGAAACAAATTGTATTTACGGGAATTGTTATTTAGTAAAACTACAATTGAGTGATTGCTTTCCCTATTCGCATCCTCAGTAAAAATACTGCACACATCAATAAAATTAATTTTAAAAATCTAAATATTGATTTCGTGAATTTCTTGTGTCAATAGTGCACAATGTATTGTCTATGGCTGGTAACCCAGCCATTACACGGTACCAAGAATGATAGAAACAAACATTACGCCATCCCGCGCAGAAAATATAAATGTTCTGCGCATGTAGGGTCAGTGACGTCACGCGTAAAATATTCCTATTGGCTAATAGTCAAAGTGGTGTCAATTGCAGGGTGGCCAACAATAGTTCTTACGCTGTGTTCCAATCTGAAACATTTCACTCGTTGTAGATACACATGTCGCGAATATTGTATTGTTTCATGAATATCTATGTTGTCCCCTTCAGAGTAACTCCCCTCGGTTATAATACACTTCTGCCAACTTTTTTCCAATCCTCGAAGCACTTCAAATAATCTTTTTTGTGATCTTGTTCAGCTCCACCATCGATTCCTTCTTTATCTCCTCAATCGTGGCGTAGCGTCGTCCTTTCATGGCCTTTTTAGTTTTGGGACCACAAAGTAGTCACAGGGGGCTAGGTTAGGGGAATACGGTAGCATTACTGTGTTGTTTTCGACCAAATATTCGCGCACGATGTGTGTGCAAGGGCCAGTCTTTGTTCTTCCACAAATCCGGTTGTTTTTGGCGGATTGTTTCGCGCAATTTGAGCATAACTTGCAGGTAATATTCTTTATTGACCGTACTACCCTTTGGCAAGAACTCATAATGCACCACGCCCCTGCAATCAAAGAAAACTGTGAGTAAAACCTTACTTTCGACCGAACTTGGCGCTCTTTTTTCGGTATTGGTTCATGCGGCCGCTTCCATTGGGATGATTGAGCCTTAGTTTCCTCGTCGTAACCATAAATCCATGATTCGTCACCAGTTATAACCCCATGGAGCAAATTTTGGATCGTCACGGACCGAGTTCAACATCTTTTGAGCAATTTTAACGCGTTGCTGTTTTTGGTCCAAATTGAGCAATTTTGGCACGAATTTAGCGGCAACCAGACTCATGCCCATATCATTGGTTAAAATCGAATGACACGAGCCAATCGATATGTTTAGATCCTCAGCAACTTCTCTAATGGCAATTCGTCGATTGGCCAATATTATTTTATTCACTTTATCAATTTTTTCGCCTGTTCTGTGCTCGGGCGTCCGGGACGCTGTTCGTCCTCCGCATCATCTCGGCCCTCTAAGACCATTTTGTACCACCAACAAACGTTGCTTTGGTCCAAGACAGCTTCACCATATGTAACAGTCAACATTCGGAATGCGTCAGCGCACTTTATTTTGGTTTTCACACAAAATTTGATGCAAATTCTTTGATCCATTTTCTGAAATAGATAAAAAAAAAACATTCAAACCCAATAGCTGTCAAAAATTAACTAAAGATTCAAAATGGCCGACCTTGTCAGCATAATTAAGGAACATGAGTACCAATACAACGCTAAAAAATCGAATACACGTAGCCCACGGAAATTAAAAATTCGCCATATTTTTTTAACATACCTCGTACAGACAGTAACGAATGTTAGAGTTTCCCAACACATTCTTTTTGTGTCAATTGTGTTTTGACATTTTTTTCGTACTCAATGTGTGCATCATTGTCAAGAATTCTTTGAGTTTGAAAACAAATTTGCTTGTCCATACTTTTCCCCAAATGCTTTGACAATTTGTGGTGTTGGGCAACATTTTTTACAGCTGCGGACGGCAACGATTCTTGGGAGAAGTTACTCTTGCGACGACATTTTTCAAATGAACATGCACGTGCAGATAAAGACCCTCGGTTTTTATGATTTTCGTTATTTTAGCCTTTTGTTTCGAAGACAATATGTGTACTCAACTGGAAACATTGTACGTATAATGGCAAGGTTGTCAGATTTTGAATTTTTTTAAACTTGTCAAATAAAACACGCCTAATGTTTACTTTGCAATACTTCCTAATGACAGTATATAAACAACAATACATATACCAGACTGTGTTTTTTCGTCTTCTTCTTCTTAGTTTGTAGTTAGTGAAAATCTTAAATTGATTGAAAACAAATACTTTCAACTGTTCACGATTGACTTCCATTTACCACATTTGCAATTTATCTTTGAATGTACAAATTAATTGAAAAAAACAAAATAGTTTTAAAAACCATTTAAAGAAATTATTTCATTTGAAAACTAGGGAATGCAATTCACTGTGTTTGATAGAACAGTCATCACTTGCCAAAAACTATTTAGGGAAATTATTTTTTTGATTTTACTATTTCTAACAATGAATTCACCAAGAAATACCAGTTGCAGGACTCTTCAATTAGCAAAATCATAGCCACCCTCATCGTACTAGGTAACAGTAGATATGTATATAATTTAGAGTGGCCAATAGGCGTGAATGTATTTGTCATCTGTCACTGTTGGCCAACTATTTTTCTCTAGGATAATTCAACATTGCGAAAATGGCATCGTGAGAAATGTTCAATGTGTCTATACCTAAAATCTTCGAGCAAAACACTTATTTCACAGTTCCAAGGGAAACTTTCAAAACCTGTCAGGATAGTGTTAGTCTTTCCATGAAACCACAATTTTCATTTTTTCCTACATCTTCAAATAGCCACCATGTTCATTTCAATGATCCATTTAATTCTGACTTATTTTATAAAAATAGGGAAATATTTCCTGTTTATAAATTAAGAAATATGTATATAAAAACGGGAGCAGTACCCCGTTTATCTACAACGAAATCCATTTTTTTTTTCAGAAATGTATTTACTGATTATTTCTTGTTTATATCGGAGAATTTTAATTGTTGGCAATTTTGCAACTGTTAACTCTGGCTGTTCTATGAACTGAAGATAAAAAACATTATATCCGTCAACAATGAAAATTATTAATATGTCGAATTGTGCTACACAAAAATAGTTGTTTATAACAACTAGTTCTTGTAAAATGTTACAGTGGAACACCGGCTATAACAACTTTTGCCTATAGCAAACCGATTGATCTGGTAAATATGGAGTACACAAATATACAGAACAATTAGTTTAATTTAATTTATCGTAAGACTTTATGTATTTTTTTACAAACTTAATTTGTGTTTGTAGCAATCAGGAAATTTCTCTAAATCGTAATCCATACTTGTAGCCGTCCAAAGTGATTGATTGTGAGACAAACTTTCTTTCTAAAGGGTGTTTTTTATTGGGGTATAGAACTTTAAGTTGGCATCACTTTTTTAACTGGCGGCCATTTTGTCAGCGGTCAAGTGATTAATATTTAGTTTGGTTTGCCATTTCATCATGAACAGGTTGACAAAAGAACAACGCTTGCAAATCGTGCAAATTTATTTCGAAAGTAATGGTTCAGTTCGCGAAGTTCACCGCAAGCTCCGTCCATTTTATGCCATTACATCCACAAAAACTGACTGTTTGGTGTGCTCTATGGGCTGGTGGAGTCATTGGGCCATACTTCTTCCGAAATAATGCTGGAGAGTCAGTTACCGTTAATGGAGACCGGTATAGAGCCATTATAACCGACTATTTTGTTCCCGAATTGGATGGCATGAATGTGGATGAGTTGTGGTTCCAACAAGTGGTTGAAAATTGGACCTGTAGAATTGGCTTTATTCGAGCCAGTCGCGGCGGCCTCATGCCCGAAATCATATTTAAACATTAATGGCATAAAATTATCCTTCCAATAAAGCCAAATTGATGGACATTAAAACGATTTTCTTGTGTTTTATTTCAATTCGAAGTTCTATACCTCAATAAAAAACACCCTTTATTTACAAACAACGGTTTATTTCAAATGAAAATGTATTTAGCATAAAATTTCCCATTTCACAAACATTTTGGTGTTTTGTAAGGGCTCGATAGTAATTTTAACTCTAAACTGCCGGTAGGTTATCGATTATCGTTTTTTTTTTTTGTATCACCAAAGCGTACAAAAATGTCAAAAGCTCTCACTTATGTTATGTCTTGCGTTTATAAAAGAAAAGCTTGAGGCCGTCTCCTGGTGACTTGAGCCATGCGAACATTTGAGCCGCCCCGTAACCGCCTCAGGGGAACATTGGTCTCCTTCTAAAAGTAAACGGCGATGGTAAAATTCTTTTTAATAAAAAAATAACTCCTTAACATTGTTCGTTAACATTTATTTTGTTGTTATTACAGCTGCGGACAGTGGCGTCAACTTGGCGTTTTTGATTGTAAAATACGTTTTTTTTTGTGGAAAATATTTAAATATTTTTGGAATTGCTAATCTTGCAACAAAACGTAAATCAGACAAAAGATAGTGGAACAAAATTCGAAGCGAAATTACGTGACTGATTTTCTTTCTCATACGTCTTCGTTCGACATCGTGGAACAGGCCGTGGTGTGGTAGGTAGTGCGTGCGACTATCACACAAGTAAACCCAGCTTTAAAACCGTGTAAGACCATCAAACATTTTTCAGCGGCTGTTTTCCACCTCGTAAATGTTGGCGACTTAACGAGTAAGGGAGTAATCTATAAGCCATGTTAAACTTCTCCAGAAAAGCATTAGCCGTTTCGGAGCTGACTTTTAACAGTAGGTCTCATTCAGTCAGTATACACAATTATGTCGCGCACATCTCACTGATTCGAGAGAACTTCCCCGTCAGTTCCTTCATGGAATGTTAAGGGAAATAAGTATCGAGGAACAGTCAGTCAATGTTTATATACCGATATAAAACCAAATGGCGCAATTTGTATAATTTTGCAAAACCAACCAACGAAACTTATATTTTTAAAAGAAAAATAAACAAAATAAATCCTCTGCTACACAAAAACGATAATTAACTATTTGTAGCTCTTTTAAGGGAAACTCGCTAAATTGATTTTAGTCATCAGAGAAATTTAAATAATAATTTACATTCTTCAACATTATTTAAATCTGAAATCAAAAAATTGTTTTTTTTTTGTTTCATAAACATAAGTTTAGTATGTCGACCGTTGTTGTTAAAGCTTGAGCATCAAAAAGGTTCCTAGGAACCGTCTTACAAACTGAAGAATAAAAAAAAACTAGGAAAAATACTGAATTAAATAATTAGTAATTATTTAGCTCTATTCCGGTTATCGACGACGACCCAAGTCGACGTCTGTTGTGTTTCGGCATTTCCGTTGTCATCGTCGTCTGTTATCGATAACTACTTGGTATTGCGTTTAGACGACTCTGTTTTTGTCGTCGCGGTTTTCGTTAACAACTGGGAAATATTTGTAAGTGTCTTCAAGTAGAATAAAAGGAAAAATTTAAAGTAACAAATGCAAACTAATTGGAAAAACTTGTTGACGAGTTGGAAAAAATCCCTCGCTTGCAAGAAGCTTTGAAGGGGCAATCTGCCCAGTAATTTTAAAGAAATAGCGTAGGAAATAGCAGAATTGTTAAATTTTCTTGATTCGCCCCTAAGATATGTTAATGGGTGACCGTGAATTTCAATGGTGAATTATAAAAACACAACGTTAGTTTAATAGTTTGGCGAGACTTAAAAATTATCGCCCACAAAGCGGAATGTAAAAATATCGGTGGCGGAACATTCTAGCAATTTGCTCTCAGTCCGCTGAGGAAAGCTGTAGCGAGTCGACTACAGTTTCAGAAATAGTTAAAACGGAAGGGAGACACATTTTGCTTTCTAACTCATCCCGAGTCTAAGACAGTATCCCAATGTAAATGCATTTCCCACACTTAGCTGGTACGATCGCTGGGCAGACAACATCTCAATGTTGCTGACAATTTGATTATTTTCGTAATGAATGTTGATCTGATTCCGTCTTTATATTTAGGTGTTATGGCATATGCGTAAAGGCTGCTTTAGTAAGTCGGAACTAAATCTCCTAAACCTTTCTAAGAAATATAAACGACCATCTTTGATTTTCCATTCCATGTGGGAACCGACAGGGAACTTCTCTTCAGCTGTGCATGACATTATTTGTATACCCACTGACCGAGACCTACTGTTTAAAGCCGGCCCCGAACAGCTAATGGTTAGTCTAGAGGAGTTTTCATATGACGTTGAGTCGTATGAGGATGATAGGTCGCACAAACTACCTCTTCATCGGGTAATTTGAAGATGTCGGACTCCTGTCTCAGTAGTTTTCTTATTTTCGTCATCACTCAAAGCTGAATTTTTATTAGAAATAATAGAAAAAAATGTCCCACAAGAATAACAAACAAAAAATAAACGGAATCAAATGTTAGAGATGACATTTTTGTTTATTCAAATTATCGATAAATGTTGTCAATGTTGTCTCAGTCCAAATTGGCATTGAATAAATAGTTGACGTTGACAACACCCACCGTAATAGGGCTGATTAGTATAAATTATGAAACACATCTTTTCGATTCCAACTGACGAAAAATCGAAACATTAAAATCGGTTTGCTAAAGGCACAGTTTGTTGTAACCGTAGTATTGGTTTCTGTTTGACACTTTTCGGAAATGCAGCACAGCGCATGTGCGGAACAGCACTATTGGCATGTGTTGAATTGATGCTTTTTTTAGAACACCTGACTGTTGCAGCAGTGTTGCCAGACGATGCACCCGCTACATTTCCGAGAAGTGTCAAACTGAAACTAATACACTCAATGTATAAAATATAGACTAAGTACATTGCATTTTAATTTGTTTTGTTTTTCTTTTTGTCTAGAAGTCTAAGTAAATGTATATTAAATGTTATTTTTGCTGCCTTCTTATTTCAATCGATGTCTTATTCGTCTACTATTTATATCATGAAATATCTATTATCTGTTTTCAACTACAATTGTGCTATTTTTTTTTTAATTTCCAAAATTTTTCTACAATTTATGTTTTACAACAACACCCCAAAAAAAAATAGAAAAAATTACCCAAAAACACACCAACTATCACAGTCAGTTAGAACAAAAAATATTCATTCAATATTTTGTGAGTGAAGAAAACAAAACAAAACAAAAACAAAAAGGAAAACTTTTATTTCAGAATCAAAGAATGTAAGAAAGAAAGAAAAGGTAAAAGAGAACATGTTTTCCAAGAAACGATATTGAGTGAGCATAAAAAAGCAATATGGCGGTGACTGAGTCCAAGTTTTATTGAATTTTTGTTGATTGTGTTCTTCATTTGTGTTGTTTCTTTTAACTACTAAGAGTACGATTATTTTCAAGAATGTCATGTTTTGTTTAACAAAAAAAAAAAAAAAAAACAATTTAAAAGATTTTCGAAAAAAAAGTTAATAACTAATTAATGCTTGTGTCCATTCGAACAAAATGGTAAGTGAAAGTAGTGCTGTGGAACGGTGGTTGACCTATTTTAAAACCAATTGAGCTGGCGGATATACTTGCAGATCCCCCCTCCAGCAGACCTACTTTCATTTGTTGTGCGAGTGAATTTGAAAAGATTTTGTTTAGAAACATTTCCAAATATTTCCATATTTTTTTTAACACACAACTAACCACACACTTACACAACTGTTTTTTCTATCTCTCTGTCTCTCTCTCTCTCTCTCTCCCTAACAATCTTTATTCAAAATCTTACTTGAGCCCATACACTTTTGAATATGTTTCCACATAACTCCAAATACTTAACTACTTTTTAATTAATTTTTCTTCAAAATTTTCCAAAATTTCCTTTCTGTTCCTCTGTTGGCTTTTTTCTCTTTGGCTATACAAGCGATTGATACTTAATCTGCTGCATCTTGTGTGATTCTAAATTTATTAAATCCAAAAAAAAAAAAAACTAAATGCTTGTTGGAAATTTTATTTCATTTTTGTTTTTCACCTAAATTGAAATTGAAAACGAAAACCAAAACCGAAAATTTGTAAAATACGTTAAAGCCTTTGTTTAGCTTGATTGCTTTCAAACAATATCCCCCGCCCCCCTCAACCACCAACAACACCTAGAAATAATCAAACTCCAACCAACCGAAGAAAAAAAAAGTATTAACAAACAAATGCCGTTTTATTTAAAATTATTGCTTTACCAAAAAAAAAACGCTACCATTATTTTTGTTGTTGCATTTGAAATGCGCTCTTTTCAATGATTGCCATTGTTTGTTTCTCTTTGCTTTGTGGTGGGTGCGTAGGTTCTCGAAGACCAAGTCTAGCGTCTGTCCATAGTACCAGTTCGTCCGTACGCAGCTATAGCATGATCCGCTTCGAAAAGGAACAGCAACAGAAGGAAATTCGCCATGAGATGAAATTGCGCCTGGCTCGCCTGCAGCAGCATCAGCAACACCAACATTTGGGTCAATACAAACCGCAGATAATAATCGGCGATACGGCGCTTACGATGCAACAACACGGCATTGGCTTGGGCCGGATCACCATGGCCACGCCAAGTCCAATGACACCAAACTCAACGGATGAACTGCTACCAGCGGTCGATGAAAATCAAGAGGTGAGTACGGAAAGTGAAAAGAGGAAGTTGTATTTGGGTGTTTCCAAAGTAACGGTCGTTACCGATTTTCGGTGATTTTTGAAATAAAATTCCAACCTAAGAATATATGTCAGGAGGATTGCTTAATTTTGGACCTTCGAAAGTTCAAGCATCGGTAGCAGCCAAAAGAATTCATAAAAAATCTAATTTCAATACTATTTTTGACCATTAAAAAAGTAACGGTCGTTACTTTATAAATGTGCTGTTTTCAAATTTCGGAAACAAATATCATGTATTGTAAAATTTTGCACAGGATGTGTCAAGTAAAAAATCTCATTAAATTATTTGTAATGTTTTCTTTAAGTAATAGGTTTATTTTCAAATCAAAGAAAATTAGTTCCCAAATAAAAATGTTTTTAAAAAGTAACGGTCGTTACAATATAAAAAAATATACGATTTTTGTGTTTGAATTCATTTATTGTGGGTAACAAAAAAAACATATATTTTTGTTAGTATAAAGAAAATTTAAGTTCATCCTTCGGAAAATGACAGATACATTTGTTTTGTGTAATATTAGCGGAAAAATACATAACAAATAATAATTTTATTTTTGAGCTGTAAGGGGTCATTTTTTTGGAATTACCCATTTGTTGATATTTCTTTTCAATTTGAGAATGTCACAACGGTCAGGAAATGCATTTGCTAGAGGAATATTCCATATACCAACGGTCCGAACGAATTTTCTCTATAGTGCGTAGTCCGATCAACCGGCCACTTGACAACGAACGGATGAGAGTCCCTGGAAAGTCGTGTGTTCCGGCTAAATGTTCCAACATCAGGGACAAAATGACGGATATCTGAGAAGCAGATCCCGTTGTCAACGTCGTCGGTTTATAGATATACCGTGACATATCCAAAAATTACCAGCAATATTTTCAAACTCAAATAAGCCCATGTTTCCACTGCTCCCAAATCCGATGTGCACTGTCGCCTTCTATGTATGCGATATCGTGAGAGCTTTCCGATTGTCAGATGCTTTATGAGAAAATATGAGCAAAATCATTGTTCATTTCGAGCAGCTCCGAGGCCCAAACTAAGCGAAGAAAGTGAGGTCTTTTGGAGGAGTCGACGTTCCAAGGGTTTACTGTGATGAGTCAATGTTCCAAGTCGTAATCGCATACACTCGGCTACGGTAGCCTCATTTTCATCAGCATGCATGATGTCGGACACCTTGACTCTCACGTAGTTTGGTCAATACATTATTAACTTTGGAAATAAGTTTGCATTATTTACCCACATTACTTACAAACAATTTTCCCTTAACATTCCATGAGGGAACAGGCGGGGAACTGCTATCGAAGCAGTGATCTTTGTACGATATAATTTGTATACCCACTGACCAGGACCTGCTGTTTAAATGGTATTTCTACGAGCTGGAAACAGCGGCTGAGAAATGTTTGTTGTTGGTAAGAAACAGGTTTCGAACCTGGATTTACTCTGTAATAGTCATACACACACTATATACCACAGCACGGCCGCGTAAATCGATTAATTCTCTTGCGCAGAGATCTGTCATTTCGAGCGAAAAAAAACGGTCACTCTCAAATGAACATATGATTCAAAGTGGAACCACTGGATGGTTAAGAAGCTGATAGCTAACTATTCTCAAATCACTGAGTTTTACACGATAGAGTTTTCGGAACCCCACCGAAATGTTAACAGGAATATCAGCCTGGGTTAGTTGGGTGACTCAGATGCCCGAAACTTGGACTGTTATTAGCTGTTGCCGAATGTGCTAATAAATAAAAGAAATACTGATTACACTATGCGACAGCCATTTTGTTCAAGGAATGTTTATAACATGTTCCTGTGCTTTCGACTTCCTAAACTTTGTTAAAAAATAAAAACAAAAATTTATAATAAAATGTTGCTTTAATGTTGCCATTTTCGTCGGATGAACCTTTATTATGTTGACCATGCTGTTGGCAACAGACGTCCTATACAATACAGCAAATGTCATTTAAGGTAATTATGTGAGCATGAAAATGTTGTGAATATGATTTTTAGATAAAAAACAAAAATATTTAAACGACATTTTAAGCACATGACACAAAGATAGAAGGTAGTGACAATTGCCCAACAACAAAAACTCAGCTGACAGAGAGCAGCCGGTCTAATTCAGCTGACAGATAAACGGCAGACAGCAGACCGTTACAACTCATGGCATAATAAAGTAATTTATTTGCCCAGATATTGATTTTTCGAGTTTTGAGTGCCTCAAAGTTCTTTGTTGGGCTTTTTGTATTTAAATTCTTTGATTTAAATGTTTAATACGAATATGTTAGCAACAATTGGAATGACAATTAAAACTCTGTCAAAATCCAAACATTTTAATCAACTGTTTGCATGGCTCTGCCTTCTAGTACTGTCATCCACAAACAGTGTTACCGCCGAGTATTTTCAGAAAGTATCGCAAAAAGGGTAATTCTTAAAAAAAAGTGGCACAATATTTTTAAAAAAGTGGCACACTTTTTTGGTTCTTATTTTCAGAAAACAACAGCAAGAAAATAAAGAGCTAACAATTTTAGACAATTTCATAAAGCGATACAAGCCTTTTTCAATGAGATTCATTTTAAATTTTGAACAGAATAAAGAAAATAGATTAAAGAAAATGTAATTTTAAATTTTTCTAAATTCATATCAGCAAAATCTAACAAGTCCTTCTTGAGTTACACCAAACCAATTTGTTGGCAAAAAATAAAACTAAGGGAAGAAACGTCAAGATAAGGAAAAAAATTAAAAATGCATGAAAAATAAATTGGCCTTTGAACGCGAAACTCTTAAGGTGACCTCTGATACTCTGACCTAGTACTTTCACCCTGACTTGGAATTTCCCAGAATTTTCCACAGTGTAATCATAGCGTATGGCGCGTTTTCTTTGTGATTTTAAGTCATCAGTGTTGTCAAAAATAAACAAGAAGAATAATATAAAACTCGAAAAGTGGTACAAAAGTATAACAAAGGGGCATTAAATACGAAAAAGTGGCATATTTAGTATCAAAATAAAAAAGTGGCACAAAAGTATCATAGCTCGAAAAAAGTGGCAAATGTGCCACTTTAATGGCATAACGGTAACCCTGTCCACAAATTGCAATGCCAGAGATGCCACTAATTGTTGAGGTCGATGCAAACCAGATCGTCGTCGCGAGGATTCATCCGATCCCCGACATGTTGTTTGACGACGACAAATGACAATTTCAAAGAACAATTTGTTGTAAACAACAATTTATCCTTACATTTTTTGTGGATGATTAAGGTTTGCTTTATTGAGACATACACCATTCTTAAAGAAAAGGGAATCTTACAACTAATGAATTTTAGAAAACTTAAAACTATTACAACATTCTAAAAGAAAAAGGAATCTTACAACTAATGAATGTTAGACAACTTAAAACTATTACAACATTCTTAAAGAAAAAGAAATCTTACAACTAATGAATGTTAGACAACTTTAAACTATTATTTAATTTTATGTGGCGAACTCTAATGTGTCTTACAAATATTTGTCACTGTTTTAGAATTAAGGGTGAAATAACGCTAAAAAAAAATACAACAGTGCTGGCTCCCGTCACTTAAAGTATTTTAGTTGAGTTTTATCTACTAAAAAATTATTCTTAAATCTAAACTAAATAAATAATAAAAATACTAAAAAATAAAGGGTAATTATAAAATTAAATATCACCCTCTGTGAGTGCCAGGAGAAGTGAGCGAATAAAAGTTCTGTGCAGACAGTGTATCAATATTTTCTTTCAGAATGCCAATTGCTGAAATGTAGTTAGTGTTCGACCCACTGTACGAGTCCTCAATAGTAAAAATATCTTGCCTAAGGCATCCCTCTGAGTTTTGTAACCTTTCCATATCCTTTTTCATAAGACCTAACGCGTAATCTGCCAAAGGTATTAAAGAAGCTTTCTCATATATGAATTTGTTTGAAAATCGTTTGGTATTGGACTGAAAATTGTTCTCAATGCATTTCCGTAAAGTTTTTCTTTCGAAAATTTCCATTTTTCCCATAACAGTGGGAGATATTGTATACCAAATATCTTAATATATATTTACCCTCGACACTGATTCACTGATACACTGATTCACTGACTCTGTCACGCAGTACGTAGGAATTTAAATAGGCATTCTATATTCTATAATTCTATATAAATTCTATAAATAATAATAATAAAAAAAAATAATATTTATAAATTTTTTTTGAACAAAATTTTTTTTTCAACAGAAATTTTTTTTCAACAAACATTTTTTTTTGAACAAAAATTTTTTTTTCAACAAAATTTTTTTTCCATATTTCAACGGGCGCCATAGGCGCATTACAACTTACTAGTGTATATATATATACAAAATTTTTGTTAATGAATTTCAATTGTTTTTTTTTTCCCCCATTCACAGTATCCACCCCGAATGGAATCTTTAGCGAAATCCTGCCCCGAATCGGTGGCATCCGCAACCTTAAGTGCTATAAAGAATGTTGCGGTCTCCTCGGGAACGACTCCGAAACTTACTAGTACAACAAACTACAATGTAACAGCTACCGCGGCTGCTGCTGCGGCCGCCACAGCTGCCGCTGCCGCCGCTGCTGCTCCAACTACAGATATGGCTAATGCTGCTGCTTATATAGGACCCTGCAGTTCGTCAACTGAAGCGCTTTAAACGAACTATATACAATTCGTTCTTATTAAGTATGTCTAAGTAAATAAAATGCTAAGTACACCACTGAACCCCCTTCCCCCCCCTCCCCCTACTCATCCCAGTAAGAAAAGGCTTGCAAAATAACGAACGAAGAAAGGAAAAAAATAAACCAAAATCCCCCCAAAAAAAAAGAACAGAAAATAACTAAGAAACTGAATACGTTTAAGGTATATAGTGAATATATAGATGTACTATATGAGGCGATCGTATGCTAGTACATACTATATACATAGATATATAGGCTATCAATTTAAGATTCAATGTTGCACATTATTTGTGTACCTACTTATGTAAATGTATCTATATCTGTGCCGTAACTGTAACTGTAGCTACGGGAAGGCCGATTTGAAATTGTTTGCCTGAGCTAGTTAAGGCAACAACCATTTTGTTATGACGTTGAACATGAATATATTTTGTTTTTGTTTTTGTAAAAAAAAAAAAAACCCGAAAAAGTTGTAACTTTTTTTTATACAAACTTTTAAAAGTTTTTGGATTTTAAATGTGAGCGTTTATTTAGAAAGGAGACCTTAAGGAATTACTCGACAAATATATAATGGACGAGTGCAGGCCGGCATTATTTATCGGTAAAGGATGTCACTGCTCCGGATCCATAACAAATACAATATGTACTGAGTATTCAGATTTACCGATCATTAATTAGACAGCATTATATAATTTTGTGTATCATATATCAGGGTTCCATACAATGATACTCTTAGTTGTTGTAAGGTCATTGCATGTTCAATTTCACAACTCGCAACTCATGTCACTCATAAGTCCCCCCCTCAACATGTCCGAGACAGTTTCATCTATTGTTAGACTTCACTTTGAACCTAGACTACTCATGTGAAATTATGACGGTTTATATTTAAAATTGCGTATTTTGAAAAATTAAAACTTTCAAAGAGAAGGAAAATGCAATATCTATTTTCCTTAATATTCATTGATTGTGTTTTACTTAATTTTTTTTTTTTTTTGATAGAAAATCCTTGCCCCGTATTCATAAAAATTAATTAAAAAAAAATTAAAAATTGTAAATTAACAATTTTCACAAATTTTTCTTAACAAAGGTTTTTACATTTTTATGAATACGGGGGATTATCTTTACTGTTCGACTTGGCCAGATTACTTGGAGGTCCATTTACAAAAATTACCAAAAAAAAAAGAAATGTTGTTGCTAAATTTGAATAACAGATAACACCTGTATACAACAGCCACTTTGTCCAAGAGATGTTGATAATAATAATTTCAGATGTTAATGCCCCCCAAAGGATGATGTCTTGCCTATTAGCGTGGGGGCCACCAGAGGCATAGGTCTGTCACTGCAAAAATCTATCCACATGGTCTGTGTCACCCGGTTTACACTTGGACCCAAAGTTAGACTATAAATACACTTTGTATTGAAATTAAGTAAAAACAAAATAATTCGAAAAAATATTCCAAAAGTATTTTAAAAACTAATTCTTTTTGCAGCGACAGACCAAAGCCTCTGGTGGGAATCGATCCCACAACACACAACAGGGTTCTCCAACAAGAGGTGTTATTGTAAATCACCCGGTTATTCGGTAGCTGTCACTATTGAAGCTTTTATTCTTTGACATTTGACAAGTAGAAACAACGCCATTACTAAAAATGACACGATACGCGCTTCAACAACGCATTGAAATTATTAAAATTCACTACGAAAATGGTGAAAATCTTACAGACACAGTTCGCAAAACTGAAGCATCTTGTCGCAACGCAATACAGAAATTGGTGGAAAAATACGAGATGTTGGGACAAGTTAGTGATGTGGAGAATAAAACCCGTGCACATCGCTCAAGAATAGCTGGGAATATTGCTGCTGTAGCCCAAAGTGTTGAAGAAAACCCAGGGTTGTCCATTCCTAGGTTTGTCCATTACTCTTTGGAATTGGGCATTATACCGTATTTTCCATAAAGACTTCGGTCTTAAGGCTTATAAAGTTCAGTTAACACAACAACGCAAGCCGGCCGATCATCAACAACGTCGTGTCTTTGCTGATTGGGTCCCTGAAATGCATGAACATGATCCGGAATTCCATCGAAAAATCATCTTGACTGATGAGGCCCATTTCCACCTCGGTGGCTACGACAACAAGCAAAATTGTCGCATCTGGGGTTCGGAAAACCCAAGAGTTATTGTTGAGAAGCCTCTGCATCCTCAACGTGTGACTGTGTAGTGCGGTTTATAGTCCGGCCGGGTCAATGGTGGGGTTGGATCAACAGTTACGGTGAATGGATTGCGCTATCGAAAGATGATTAATGATTTTTTATCGTCGGAGTTGGATGATATTGATCGAGGACATAGGGCAGCCACTTTGCGATTTGGTTATGGAAAATTTCATTTCAACAGGATATGGTCCTATAAGCGTGGTCGTGGTGGCCATTTGGCTGATGTTATTTTTTTATTATTATTAAATAAACATTCGATCGTTTATCTCAAAAAATTCCATTTTTCTTTGAATACCAAAATAACACCTCTTGTTGTAGAACCCTGTAGAATAGATAGGAGGACGATATTACGATTAGCAGCTTTGCTGTTGGTAAAAAAATCACCATTTTATTATTTAAAATAACTCATCATTGCTGATGCAATGGCAAACAATTTCACGGCAGCCGTTGATTGTGAGTACAGCGGTTGTTTGTGACTAAGCTGCCATATTGTCATATTGCCTAAATGCAGTTTGATTTTGTGCATTTCCGTCAACGTTACGGCACATTAACATGGGATAAAGCACAAGTTAATTTGAATTACGTGTGCTAATTCACATTAACGCTGGTGTAGCTAAAATTCTACAGCAGTTGTTTTTAGGTGAACCACGGTGCGTATGAGTGATATTAAAATGCACTTGTTATATTAATCATATGCTATACGCAATTAGTAATGACGCCATAAATATCGCTCCTTAAATACAAAAGTCACACATTTCAAAAAATATCAACAATAATTTTTATGCATAAAATGCTTCTTAAACGATGAAACTTTCATGTTTCGCTAAAACAGCCGCCATTTTATGATTGAAAACACCCGAAACGAAAACACATAGTTTTTACAATTCAAATTATTTTTAAAAATGGCGATCCTGTATAATTTGCTTATTTTGACTTGTGGTGCTTTTGTATATAAGGAGCGATATGATCATCAAACAAATTATATGAGCATATTAACTTTTCCTTTATTATCGGATGACAATGTTACTTACCCACAAATAACTTCTATAGGCACTTTCGTATTAGGCGTGATTCCATCCGAGAGGTTTTTATTTCCTAACACTCAGTGGACGCCTCCTACGAATAAAGGAGGTGCCCTACTGAGTGAACTCTTGAAACCGCACTACTGCTACCTACTTTCCTGGAAGTCAGCGTAACGAAATTATCGAAAAGATTCGACGAAGTCAGTAAATCCCGTGTTTATAAAATTTTAAAACTGCTTAACAAAACGTTTCTGAGATAAATGTATGAACATTTTTTTTTATATTTTCATACAACGGTTTGTAAAGCTATTTTACCGGGGGTATTCATTTAACGTCCATACTGGCTCAATACACTTCATTCAGATGAAGAGACAATCCGTGTTACACACCCATGACCGACTTTGTGGAGATCCCGCAAACAAAAGATGTGATTCTAGGAGATATCGATGACAGAGACAACCATAATTACGCACACACTGGATTCAAGTTTATGGGAGGAGAGACACCCAGAATTACGCAAGTTGATAGGTAGACTCCCTGAAATACACAGAATTGATGGAAACAATTCGGATTTGTCGAAGACACACCTGTATCTGTGACATGCATTTGCTACAAAACGACAACGACCATTAGATATTTAAGTGGTCATAAAAACCCATGTCCTACCTTCCATAATGGTCCTGCAATCGATTACAATTTCTATGAAAATTGAAAAAATTAAATCCGGTCAATTAGTAAAAAATAACCAACAAATTCAAGACATCTGTTAAACGCCGGAAAAATTAAAAACATATTATTTAATAGTTTTTAAAATTTTAAAAACCGAAATAAAGTAAAAAGATTTTTTAAATTTTTTCAGATTGTTTTTTTTTGTTTTGTACAATAATGGAAATTCTACAATTAGTCGAAAATTTACAAATATTTAAATCAAAACCTAAAGGCAAACACCAGCAGAAAACACTAACAATTTCAATAGTTATCGATTAACAAACAAAGAATCTTGAATTACAAGTTTTATTAGTCAATAACTAAATAAAGAAAATGGCTTGTTTTCTTTATTAGTTTGCTGGCTAATACGAAATAAAGTGAAAATATTTTTGAAAATTTTAAAAACCGAAATAAAGTAAAAATATTTTTAAAATTGTTCTGATTTTTTTGTATCCACAAAACGATTTTTCAGAATTTTTTTCTGACTTTTTTCCCACTCTTCACAATATCTTTAGTGCACATAATTACCTTTAATTTTGTGTAGTGTATTGTTGAAGCGGAAATTTGTTTCAAAATCATAGTCAACAAAAGTGAATATGACAAAAAATGCAATTTAAATTTTGAAAAAATTTGTGACAAAAAAAGCAATTCAAATTCAAAAAAAAATGTATCAGTAATATTTTTTTTTTGCTGATTAAAGGAAACTCAAATTTGAAAAAGAAAATGTATCATTAATTATATTTTTTTTTTCATTTAAGGAACCTCCATCCTCATGAATAATAATTTTTAGTTTCCACACAATTTTTTTTAATTTTTAATCCATTTAATCTTCTTCCGATAAACCATAGTAAGTTTTTCTCATTCCATTCGAAACCGCCAAATTTTAATGAATTACAAATTATGTCATCATCGTAGTGGATTTATCAAACGATGGACTTTTGAATATTACTCGGGATCACTAAGAGATACATCACATGACTTCTCGAATTATGTCATCACCTTCGAAGCATGGTTGGCAAAAAATGTTAGAACTAATGGTCGATTACTCTTTTTGAATTATATCAACTATATAATATCAGATGATTTAAAACCCACCATTACGAAATCAGAAATATCCCTATTTTAGGATGCATTTTTCGGGCCCCGAAAGTGTCTACTTTTCTATGCAAATATAAAACCTAGCACTTACTTTTCTTTATTGGGTAATTCTTTAAAAAATTTACATTTACTTTACTCAAAATTGTGAACATCCAGGGGGGAACATCCACCCCTTCATTCTCCACACAACATAAATACATTTCATGGAACATAAAAATGTACACCTTCATAATGTTGAACAATTTAAGGACTACAATAATTTATGAAATGACGATTAACAAATGCTAGAAAATATAAAACCAAAGTGTAAAAAACATAATAACTTAAAAAAATACCAAGACGAACAGGAAGAAGAAGATAACAACTTAATTTTAGTTTAAGATTAATTATACAACGTGTAGACTTGTAAAGAATTTAATAAAGAATTTACAATAAGGTTTAAAAAACATATTTGAATTTTTTTTTCTTTTTGTAAAATGAAATTGAAAACAAAAAATTACGATTACAAAAATTACAACAAATCAAAAATCAAAAATGTAACTATTTGTAAAAATAGAAAAATATAGGTCCTCCTGCGGGACGTACTAGAAAATTTTCAAGATTTCCAACAATTTCCCCCAAAACGCATTTTTCAAAATATTTCACCATAAACGCTAAAAAAAAAACGAAAACCTCTTCCAAGAGTTTCATTTCCAAACCCAAAACAATAATATTTGTCTTTAGATTTTTAAACAAAAACTAAAAAGAATAACTAAGTGAAACCTAATAAAAATGCAATAAAGCAAAAACAAAAAATTAAAACCACCACCACCATATACCAAAATACATACAGACATATAAACCCAATTAATAAATTCAACTGATGGAGACAAAAGAAAAATTATATTAAATTCATATTCTATACACTTTGGAAAATTAGAACAAAAAAATTTTTTTTTGGTTGTCCTCCCCCATTTAAACAATAATATTAATAATAACAAACACTAAAAATGAACTCTCTGAATTATTAAAGAGCAACATAATGGAAATTATAATAAAAGAGAAATTAAAATAAAAAAAAACGAAATTCTACAATTAGTCGAAAATTTACAAATATTAAAAGCAAAACCTAAAGGCAACACCACTAGAAAACACTAACAATTTCAATAGTTATCGATTAACAAACAAAGAATCTTGAATAACAAGTTTTATTAGTTGCAAAACTAAATTGTAAACGAATTGAGTTTAGTCCCAAAACAAAATAAATAAAGTTGCTTTACGCGAATATACACACACAAACACACACACATACATATGGGATGATTCCAAATTAATTTCTCCTGAAAATCCTTGATTTTTGTAAAATTTTCATTTTCAGTTTTGAATTGTTAAAAACGCCACTGACTCGTTAAGGACAAAGGTAATCCAGAGGGCAGGCGACCAAAGTATAGGTGCAGTAAATAGTTGTCTCTACGTCTCTCAATGCAAATGTGTGCTTCGTTGTATTAGGTGCCCACTGTTAGAAATATCCGATTTCTCCTTTAATTTGTCTATCCGCATGTCACTTAACCCCTTAAGCGCTGACATTGTTTTTTATAAAATTTTTTTTTATCTGTAATTAAACTGAAAATGTATCGCTGATCAAATTTTGTTACTGATTTCTCTTGAATTTGTCTATCCGAATGTCACTTAACCCACTAAGCGTATTTTTTTTTTTGTATTTTTTTTGTAATTAAACTTTATCGCTGATCAAATTTTTCAGATTTCTCCTTGAATTTTTCTATCCGCATGTCACTTAACCCCCTACGGGCCGACATTTTTTTTTATAAAATTTTTTTATATTTGTAGTTAAACTGAAAATGTATCGCTGATCAAATTTTGTTACTGATTTCTCCATGACTTTGTCTATCCGCATGTCACATAACCCCTTAAGCGCCGACATTTTTTTTTATTAAATTTTGGTTTATTTGTTATTAAACTGAAAATCTATCGCTGATCCAATTTTTCAAATTTCTCCTTGAATTTGTCTATCCGCATGTCACTTAACCCCTTAAGCGCTGACATTGTTTTTTATAAAATTTTTTTTTATCTGTAATTAAACTGAAAATGTATCGCTGATCAAATTTTGTTACTGATTTCTCTTTGAATTTGTCTATCCGAATGTCACTTAACCCACTGAGCGGCGACATTTTTTTTATAAAATTTGTAATTAAACTGAAAATGTGTCGCTGATCAAATTTTGTTACAGATTTCTCCTTGAATTTGTCTATCCGCATGTCACTTAACACACTAAGTGCTGAAATTTTTTTTAATTTGTAACTAAAAATTTATCGCTTACACGATTTCGTGTCGCACCAGATGTGCGAGAGTCGCGCCGTTCTCCACTATATAAGTTATTAAGCGTATCATTCTCTTTGAAAACTATCGATTATAGAAAGTGGTTGCACGATTTCTTTTTTTTTTTAGATTAAATTACAAGAGTCACCCAAAAAATATGAAAAATAACTGAAAAAAAAAGAATCATGAAAAATCGCCAAAAAATAAATATAAAAAAATTCTCACTTAAAAAATCACCTACATTCGCACGTTCCAAAATGCTACGGAGGATACTCACGCTTAGCTATTCGGTATTGCTTCCATATTCTTTAGATATTTATTGAGTCTCTGACGTTAGAAGATTTACCAGAAATAAATGTTCTAACGCCTAACGTTGCTGTCATCCGCAAAGGAGTGGATTGGGTTCACAGTCTGCTCCAACAGGTCGTCAAATAGAGAAGGAGAGAGGACAGAGCCTTGTGGCACTCCGAAGAAATGTCCGATCTTATCCATATGTATGTGATAGAATCTGGCAACCAAAGACACAGGGATAGGTGTGTGCTCGACAACAACATGGCCACTTGTAAGAAATATATCATTTACAATTGTAACATGAAAGGGAACAGGTTTTGTCCGCTCTCTTCGTCTCTTAAACTGTGTAAACCGTTTTTGTGCAGCGAGCTTAGCATAGTGTCGGAGGTTTGTGTAACTTTGTCTGGAATTTTGAATGCACAAGACGCTGGATT
This sequence comes from Hydrotaea cyrtoneurina, assembly GCA_958296145.1. Lineage (NCBI taxonomy): Eukaryota > Metazoa > Arthropoda > Insecta > Diptera > Muscidae > Hydrotaea > Hydrotaea cyrtoneurina. The sequence continues at coordinate 67,762,476 of OY282515.1, forward strand.
TGCTTTAACTTCTCTGAGGACAACATTCTTCTGCGCTCATAGAATGTTTTGGCCGCCTTGCCCCAAGAAAATTCTGCACCGTGTCACGTGTGACATTCTTATCTCTTACTTTTTTGACACCAGCTATTTGACGGTGTAACATTCTCCACATTTTCCCACTCATTGGAGACAACACTCTTCATAGGGTTGCATTTTTTCACAAAAATACGGGTTGAGCGCAACATGCAGAACAAATGTAATAACAAAATCACCATTAGTCGTCTCTTCGGTACTGTGTACTGGGTGGTCCACAGCTCTTTAACCATTGTCTTTATATACAAAATCACGTTCACAAAACTTTCCTTATAAAAAATTTCCTTTAATTTGGTTTATGGTCTTGTTTGATCAGACGTCCCCTTTTAAGAGTACAGTCAAAATAATAAGATAAGAAGGGTAAGAAGATACGAAGTGTCCCAAGACGTATTCAAAGGTTTAGGCTTTTTAAAGCGGTGTAAGAAATACTTCACCCTATCTGAAATCGTAAATATTTAGAATATAAAATAGAACATAACTCCCACATATGTGCGGGGGCTTCAAAGACATCTTTGCAGCTTCTGGATCGTGTACAGAGGAGAACGGTGGTGATGATAGGGGATGGTAGGATACTCTGCTTACTACATGCGTCATCTGATCTTTATTTCAAAATTCTACCGGAGTTCATATCTTTGCTAGGTTTCTCATCTGATGTTTGACTTTTTGATGTTTGACATTCGGACATCATCTCCACTTCTGCATGTCCCACCCTCATCACAGTCTGCAACTCCATTTCCAATTTCTTTTGTCGAGTTTCCTCTCTTCTCGCCTTCTGATATTTCTAGCATGCAGATTTCGATTAAACCCCCGGTATCCATTGTTTCCATAAGAGCAGTCTTCGATACCCGTGTTTTTATTTGGCTGCTGTTGACATTGAGTAGGAATTTATGCTTCCACAGCACACACACATATCATAGAGGATATGTGGGATTTTTTCAAAGCAATTGGGAAAGCTCAGTGGGAAATTACATCTGCTGTTTAAAGCGGTGTAGCTTTTTAAGTATTCTGTTACGTACAAGTCTAGCTACATTTGATTTGCTGCGTAGCTTCGCGGTCAATTCTTTGATTATGTGCTGCAAGTTTCGCCAACATCAAGCAAGATATTTTGTGCTGCTCCGACATAATCTAGTAATTCGTGATCAACGGTGGAAGTATGTGATCGTTAACAGTCGCCTGGATCACATGCTCATTATAAAGTGAGCGTCAGTCATGTTTCACTGGTCGCCAATTAATCTGCTCATAGGCTGGTACCACCTGTCGGACTTATTATTATTTTTGGCTATACAAAAAAAACGCAACTCCTGGAATCAAACACCAAAAATAAGAATTCCCTAAGAATTACGGGTATTTGACAATTTGTAATTGCTTGTAGTTGCCAGATCTTTGGTCAAAAGTTGTTTCGGGCAAAAGTGACCTTTATTCCGGCGAATGCCCCAAAGTAATTAAACATGTTTTTTGTGGCAAAATTAATGGAGGCACTTAAATTAAAGGTTCATACATCATGACCATATTTGAATTGCATCTAACTCTGGAATCATCCCGTACACTTATACTTTACATACTACTTACCGTTGGACTTTATGTTGACACTTACAAATACCTAGTATACCGTGTCTATGTATATTTACAATTTTTATATTTCTACTTACTTACATAGATTTCCAACTAGAGACGAGCTGTGTTGATAGGAACTCGTTAAGAATTTATATAATTGACAACCAGAATACTTAAAATATTTAGCGCCCCGCCCACTTCCCCCCAGAAAAAAAAAACAAACAAACAAACTTTTAGTGCGAGTACATATCGTAAATAGTTTATTGAGACTTTTGTTCGTTCTAAAGAAAACGTTTTCCCGAATTTTCTTTAACGTCTAGGTACAAATGTTTATTTGGTAGTTACAAATGTATTTTTAATTTTTTTGTAATCAACTAGAAGAAGAACAAACAATAATTACAAATTGATGAATTCATAAATGTATTGAAAATGAGACAAGAAAACGAAAACAAATAAATGAAACCAAAAAAAAAAAAAAACAAATAAAATAAACAAAAAATGTTGACATAGTTTAAAATAAATATACATTTAACAGAGTTTAAATTTATTTAATAAATAAAAACTAACATGTGTTGGGGGAATATACAAAAATACACACATGTTGCCTCATTACAGTTTCCTCTCAATTGCCTGGGCGATAATGGGAGAATAAAAAGATATACAAAGTCATAAAACAGGCTACACCAACACCCAGCTCCGCCCAGCTTCCTTCCATATCCCGATGACATTGAAGGAATTTGAAAGATTGGAATTCATTTCGGTTTTCGCCGACAGGACAAAATATGTGCCTGCAACAACTGAAAATTAAAACAACTGTACTGACGCCAACAGATGCACTATCAAATGAAAGAAATTTGTTACCTATTTACCACTGTAAATAGAAATAACAACGTCAGCCCAAAATTCAGAGAAGGATGTATTGGATAACTAAGACGCTTGAGATCTGAGCCCTGTATCACCTAACAAAAAATAAATACCTTTATTGTGCTTGCGAAAGCTGATGCTGCAATGTTGGTTGCATTTCTGAGCCACATCCTTTGGTGTGTATAGAGGTAAAAGAGTGAAGATCTAAAATTATTTTATTTATTATTAATTACAATACAACGTAAATTTATATTCTAATTTTTGGACCAATGGTAAACCTTGCCCCATATGGTTAGATTTTTACAGCGACAGACCAAAGCCTCTGGTGGGTATCGAATCCACAACCCCCACGCTGATAGGAAAGCACGCTACCAACACTCCTATCGGGTCGCTTTGACATAAAATGAAATGCATCAAAATAGCGCTAGCTGTCGCACAGTGTTCCAGAATCGGAGTCCATTGTTCTCTAACTTTTCATCGAGTAAACATGTTTGAATTGTATAAAAAATAGGCTGTAGGTAAAGACTGAGGGATTATTTTAAGATATCAAAAATCGAATGATACATTGGAGACGTTGTCATAAATATTTTAATGCCAAACCTTTCACATTACTTTTTGCCTGCGCACAGTAGTTCAGGAAGAAAAGTAAAAATTCAATAACTTTTGATCAAGTAAAGATTTTTGAGTTTCTGTATTTTTCGATTTTAGGGGGGACCGTAGAATGAGATTTCCTAAACGGAGCCAATAATTTTTAAGATCTTAGCCTTCACAGTTTTCTCTGCTTCTCTGCAGCAATTAAAATAGAAGACATACTCTGAACTACCCAACTATCCTGGAAATGCTATATCGGCGAAAAGAGCTATGTGCCTTTTATAACCGCAGAAAGATGTTCGGAAGAGAATGGGATCTACCAGCGAAGCATTGGATGTATATGACAGTAGTTACTGTAGAGCCGAAGAGAGAGAACATTTGTTATGCCACTGTCCAAGTCTACGGGAATGTCGACTCACCCTGGTGGCAGATCCCTTAATATTCGAAAAAAAAAAACAGCTGGCCAGTGCGCCTCTGACTTTTCTAGCCAAATTAATCTATAGTTCCAAATGGTTCTAGCTTTTATGCATCATATCTTCCCCTACTCCAATCCTTCAGCTCTCCCCCTTCTCCGCCAACCAAAGGTATTGCAATGGGCCACTTTATGGCTTCCAGGTGAACTCACTCCTGTCATCGGGAAACCTATTCAACCAAACCTAACCTAGGTGGGGGCATTTTTTAAGGTTTTGACTGGAATTTACTTCTGGGTCACTGTGTCGCATCATACTGATTGGACTGACTACGTGGCTTTAAAGTATTAAACGATTTATCGAAGACAATATTGAAAATCGAAGCTCTTAGAAATCCTTTAAACCATGTCAGACCATCCTCAATCCTTAATACTACCTTTGTCTCGAGTTAGCGATATTAAACGGAGCATTGTAAATACGTTATGCATTGACGGACTTTCTCCAATAGCAGGCCAGTGTGGTTTTAGGAGGCCACCGACGCTGTATGTCCCATGGTGAATAGACGTCGACAGAGGCAACACAAGGTAAAGGAACTAAAGAATAATATTGCTCACTAATGACATAGCTGTCGTATAAACTTTAGGTTAGGATTTATGATTTAGGATTTCCCAACGAAATAAAGACAGCGTCCGTCAAGTGTGATAATCTTCGAACCTAATGTTCGATCATACAATATCCTATTAAGAGATGAGTTGGGTTTGCCGACCATATTAAGAATAGATCGAACTCGAGCTATATGGAAACAAGGCAACAACGGCATACAAAAATAGCGAGAATCAGAAAGACGAGAGTTAGCTAAAACGAGTCTTTAACAGACTCTGTAAAAAAAAGCTTGGCTGGAAGATAAATAACCCAACGCACTTCAAATCTCACAGTCAATTCACACGTTCAGCAAAAAGGCATTGGACATCGAAAATCCACATGTCAGGTTGATGCCAAGTGTGTATGGATATCGACACAGGTTTGGAGTAGTGGTTTCTCGTTAACTAACTCAGCTATATTCTATGGAAGGCATTAAAAGCAAATCCACCTTTTTTTAAAAACCATAAATTGCAAACATTCCCAATATTTGTGAAACACACTTTCATTCCACGGAGATATGTTGTTGACTTTCAGTCAAGATTTCGAACGGAAACAGCTGTCACTGTCAAAATAACATACGATTCGAAAAGAAAGCACCAGATGGACTACCTTGTGTATAATTAGCTCCACAGAGACGGCAATAAAAAAAAAACAAGTGGACAAATAGTAAGTTCGGCCGGGCCGAATCTTATATACCCTCCATCATGGATCCTTAAAAAGTCAATAAATAAGAAAACTAACTGAGTTTTTGGGCCGCTCGTGACCGATAGTCCCAGGAACCCGATCACAAATTTTATCCAAATCATGAAAATAAATGCATATTTGGGTTCGCGAGAAAATTTCGTTGCATTTCGATACCCATATGTCCATGTTTGTCAAGGGACGGTTTTTGGGCCGCTGGTGACCCGATAGTCCCAGAAACCGGATCAAAAAATTTAGGCAAATCATGAAAATAAAGGCATATTTGGGTTCGTGAGTAAATTTCGTTGCACTTCGATACCCATATGCGCATGTTTATCATGGGCCCTTTTTTGGTCCACGGAACCCATGAGAACGCCCATTTTTGGGATTTTTTTCCCCATCTATAAATTATATAAACTTAGAACAATTTTACCAAAAAAAATCAGATGTAGTGTATACAAATATTTGAAAAATTTGATTATGGCCGGGATATATTTAGTCCCGTAAAGGGGAACTTTTTCCCCTTTGGTCCGATATTGCCCATTCTCTGCTTAACCTGCTTAACCTGCCATAACCTGCTTATGGGCAAAAAACATCTTCCTACAAAATTTCAGCTTCTTAGCGTTGGTCGTTCGCACTCTATCGTGATTTCAACAGACAACAGACGGACGGATAGACGGACATCGCTAGAATGTCTTAGAATGTTACACTGACCGATAATATATATACTTTATAGGGTCGCAGATCACTCTTTCGAGGTGTTGCAAACGGAACGACAAACTTAGTATATACTCCATCCTATGATGGAGTGTATAATAACTCAGACGGTGGAGAGAAAATCTGTTTTACTAAAACGGTAATTCAGGCATCCAATGCCGACAAAATTTTCCTGTTGACAAATTTTTTTGATGCTGCGACTCCTTTTTCTTAGTTTCTTATCAAATAGTCAAATCATGGAGAAGAAGAAAATAAAGAACATTTAATTGTGATTTTCAGAGGAAAATACATCAGATATATTTTTAAACAACTAAACTAACAAAATTACAAAATTAGTATCCAATGTTATTTTTTACTCATCATCAACGTATTCAGAAATTAAGTGTACTACAAATGATTTGTGAAGTGACCTTTTAGAAGCTATCCGGAGCGATACAAACATGTTGAGTCTGCAATGTGCTCGTGAATAGAACTTGGTGTCTTTAGACGTTAGCGTTTCCGCGAACTTTGCATATGGAATAGCAGCTGAAGAAACCATAAATCCAGATGATGTCCAAAGCATAGAAGATGTAGAATAACACGGACAACAGCAAACAAAAGGTGAATATGTTTGAAATCTTTATTTATCTTTGACAAGGACAAATTATTTTCAAAATCGAAAGCAAACTAATACCTTCACCAAGTACACTAGAGCGTACCAGGTTACAAGTAAAAAAAAAAAAGTTCGCCGTACACCTTCGAATATGAAGTATTACTGAAAGGTAGTTTAAAAAAATTTTTTTTTATTTTTTTATGCCGAACGTAGGGGTCGCGCTTTTATATTTTTCTATATAACTTCTGCATTTATAAACGGATTTTAAAGTGTGATACATCGATGTTTTTGTCTCGACGAGACGAGACATCATTGAGCTCCAGCACCCCCTTCTGGTACTTACCCATCATATCTCAGTTGCTACTACCCTAATGTACCACTCTAATATCAGAAAATTAAAGCTCGCATAAAATCATGAAACTCTTCCTAAGGAAGTATGTCGATTTTCCCACCAGAAAAAGTGTCGTCGAGACAAAAACATCGATGTATCACACTTTAAAATCCGTTTATAAATGCAGAAGTTATATAGAAAAATGTAAAAGCGCGACCCCTACGTTCGGCATAAAAAAATAAAAAAAAAATTTTTGAAACTACCTTTCAATAATACTTCATATTCGAAGGTGTACGGCGAACTTTTTTTTTTGAGGTACGCCCAAATAATATACACCCATGTAGTTCTAACAAAAACAAAACTCCAAAGACCTGGCCAATAAGGCGCCTAAGCGCCAACTAAAACTGAATTTATTTCAAATCAATTAGGTATGTGTGCAATTCCAATTAATCTTCAATTCGTTCTCTAAACATAAATAAAAAATTTATAAAAATTATAAACAAATTAATAATTTACAGAAAATTTATAAATTCATAACAACAAAAAACCACTTTCGTTCGTTCGTCAACAGCAATCAGCAATGAAACAACCAATGTCCACTTAATCCACTTCCTCAATCGTGGGTCCAGCACCGCCTCCGGGCGGACCGCCAGCCCCAGGCCCACCAGCTGGCATACCGCCAGCATTTGGCGGCGGTGCTCCACCCTGATACAGCTTGGTGATAATCGGATTGCAGATCTTCTCCAGTTCCCTCTGTTTATGCTCATATTCGTCCTTCTCGGCCTGCTGATTGCCATCCAGCCATGATATGGTCTCATTGCACTTTTGCATGATCATTTGGCGCTCCTGCTCCGATACCTTGGAGCGTATGTTGTCATCGTCAATAGTGGATTTCATCTGGAAACAGTACGACTCCAGAGCATTCTTGGCAGTGACGCGTTCGCGTTGTTTTTCGTCCTCATTGCGGTACGCCTCGGCATCGTTGACCATGCGTTCGATGTCCTCCTTGCTCAAGCGGCCCTTGTCATTGGTGATGGTGATCTTGTTCTCCTTGTTGGTGGATTTCTCTACGGCCGTTACATTCAGGATACCATTGGCATCAATGTCGAAGGTCACCTCGATTTGGGGCACTCCCCTGGGGGCGGGCGGTATACCGCTCAATTCGAATTTACCCAAAATATTGTTGTCCTTGGTCATGGCCCTCTCGCCCTCGAAGACTTGAATCAATACGCCCGGTTGGTTGTCCGAGTAGGTGGTAAAGACCTGCGTCTGTTTGGTGGGTATGGTGGTGTTGCGTTTGATCAGCACAGTCATTACACCGCCGGCCGTTTCAATGCCCAACGATAGCGGGGTGACATCCAGCAGTAAAAGATCCTGCACGGCCTCCGACTTATCACCGTGTAGGATGGCGGCCTGTACTGCAGCGCCATAGGCCACAGCCTCATCGGGATTAATGGATTTGTTCAAGTCTTTGCCATTGAAGAAATCCTGCAATAGTTTTTGTACCTTCGGTATACGCGTGGAGCCGCCCACCAGCACAATGTCATGAATCTGAGCCTTGTCCATTTTGGCATCGCGCAAAGCCTTGGCCACGGGTTCCATGGTGCCTCTAAACAAGTCCCCATTCAACTCTTCAAAGCGGGCCCTGGTGATGGAGGTATAGAAATCGATGCCATCAAACAGAGAATCGATCTCAATGCTGGCCTGCGATGAGGCGGACAGCGTACGCTTGGCTCTCTCGCAGGCGGTGCGAAGACGTCGCAAGGCCCTCTTGTTGGTGGCCAGATCCTTTTTGTGCTTGCGCTGAAATTCCTGAACAAAATGGTTGACCATGCGATTGTCGAAATCCTCACCACCCAAATGAGTATCGCCGGCCGTGGACTTGACCTCGAAAATGCCATCCTCAATGGTGAGAATGGACACATCGAAGGTACCACCACCCAAATCGAAAATCAAGACATTTCGCTCCGAGGTGCCCTTCTTATCCAAGCCATAGGCAATGGCGGCAGCAGTCGGTTCGTTGATGATGCGCAAGACATTCAAACCGGCTATGGCACCGGCATCCTTGGTCGCCTGCCTCTGCGAGTCATTGAAATAGGCCGGCACCGTGACCACAGCATCGGTGACCGTCTTACCCATGTACGCCTCGGCGGTCTCCTTCATTTTGGTCAAGACCATGGAAGAGACCTCTTCGGGGAAGAAGAACTTCTTTTCGCCCTTGTACTCCACACTTATCTTCGGTTTGCCGCCATCGCTGACAACCTCAAACGGCCAATGTTTCATGTCGCTCTGTACGGTGGCATCATCGAACTTACGACCAATCAAACGTTTGGCATCTAAAAAAATAAACCAGTAAGTTGAGTAAAAACTTCAATATCTGTATTACATCTATGCTGAACCCATCCATTGTTCCGAAATCAAAACATATACACACTTACGGGATAGTTTTTGTTTAACTTAGTTTAACAACAAATATATTTACTAAATATTTTCGACGTTTACAACATGACTTAAGTTTAACACGTGGACTTTCTGTTTTTTGTTTTTTGTTTGGGGGGGAGGTAGGGAAGGTCGACAACTCAAAAATTACAGGTGCACAAGAGAGGTCAAAGGTCAATGATTTGTTACAAAACTGAAATTAAACAATCATAAAAGATAATATTTTCAAATTAGATTTGGTTTAGGAGAAAAACAAAAACAACAACAAGTACAAATTCCGTCATCGAACAAATAGCTTTAAAGGGGGGTGGTATCAATGATGCTACGAGGGGTAATTTGGGAGGGGTATTTTTCTACTTTCGTTCCGTATTGGGTGATGCTAGCGAAAAGCAAGTGGGATTCTATTATTGAGAACTATTGAAATTCTATTCTCCATATTATAAAAAATGTATGGTCATGCAAATCGTATAAACATATTTTTGAATATAAAATCGTTCATAGATGAATGCTCCTTCATGGATGTAGAACGGCAATCCAATCCAATCCAAATTTTCATCATAGTCAGTATACACCAGAGTGGTGACGAATAACCGTGTTAACAAACTTCACCAGTCTGCCAATATGTTGTGCCACCTAGCGACGATAGATGTCGAACGAACCGAGCAGCCAAATACAACGATTGCATTGGCTGGGGTATGTCGATTACAGACACGATTCACGCTGAAGTCATACAAGGCTACGATGAAATTGTTTTGTTTAACATAATGAGAGGAGCCTCGTATGAACTGAGGGTAAAAACATGGGATTTCAACGGAAGGCCAGCAGGTCTCCACTATGGCAACACATATGTCAATTAACCCATAACTTCAATGAAAACCGATCTAAAACCATTTTCCCACAACAAACATTTTTAAAAATAAATTAATGATAATACATTTGACTCCGCCTTCGAGCAATACGCTTTACTGACAAATATCGGATAAATGAAAGCGATCGCTTTCCCCAGTTGTTTTTTTTCTGTTCACTTCAGCCAAATTACTCCGCATAACTGAAAAAATCGGATATCTGAAATCGCATTTGGCTGCCCTACCTATGTCCTCGATAGCCTCAAGATTTCTATCTTTGAGGTCTTGAATTGACGCTGGGCTGTTGGCGTAGAACATATCTTTCACGTGGCCCCAAACGAAGAAGTCGCAAGGTGTTAAATCACAAGATCTTGGTGGCCAATTGTGATCACCTCTTCCAAAAAAAACAGTGCCCGCGATCACTTGTCAATTACTAAGACACAGATAAAAGATCTTTGTTCTATGCAATACGACAGAGCGTGCATGAAATAATGAATATTTAATGAATATTTTCCAAAAAGGCGGTTACTAGAAACGTTATTGTATTGTCGACAACAATTAACTGAAGAAAAAATAGATTTGCAGAAAAATTTAAACAACACTATAGTGGCCAATCGCCGTTCAGAATAAGCTAAAACATTTGATGTACCAAGGTGCGTATGAGTGATACAGCAATTGTTTGTTTATCGACAATATTAAGCATACGCCCATTAAATCTATAGATTTCGCTATTCCATAGATATTTTAATGGTATCTGCTCTTTAAATACCCGTCGTCTTCATTGTCAAATGACCGGTTGATTGGTTCGGATTGAATTACTCTTCCAGCAAGTGTCCAGTTTCCTGTCAGCTGTGCCATTCTCAAATTCAAGACAAATGCCAACCAAACAAATATCAGGCTCCGAGCAGCTAATGTTTTTCCTATACCTGTACATGGCTTGGACAATACTCTCGAAATAGAAAAGTCAACTGCAAAACCTGGGCGGAAATGGTCTTTCTAGTTTATGAAACCGGGTTCTTACCAAAGTAACTAAACCAAATTAAAAGTTTTGGAGAACTGGGATTTATCCCCTCAATGTCATTCCATGGTGTGTCATTTATTATTTTTGCGAGTACAATGTGGATAACGCATTTACATTGACAGAATGATGAGTTAAGACTGGAGGATATGCGGTTGTAATATTACGGTGGACCATCACACATAGCTCTCGTGACAATAATCATTTTGAAGGGGATTTCCCTAGTCGCCAAATATCTCATTTTGGCGATGGACAGTGGCAATAATCGCACGATTTGAACGATCATTCGATTTACATAGATTCTCTAATGTCAAATCGAAAAATCAAATTACATTTTTATAAATTGCAAAATAAATATTACGTCAAAATGTATAAAAAAAAACCTAACAACAAAAGAAGTGTTTCCACTCTAAAATCGAGAAATACGAAAAGTAGTCAACTTTGGAAATATTTATAAAATGTATCCAATTGTCCGATTTCCAGTATTAGTACATTAAAATAATTGTCCGCTCCCTGTGAACAAACAATTTTTTACAGAACCCAAAATTGTTAACTAGAACAAAAGTAACAGTTTTGTTTGCCGATTGAAATGGATTCTGGACAGAGCGCCAATAATAACAGACACAAACAACCATTGTTCAGATTTCTGTAAATCCTCACATGGTGTTTTTTCCTTTTCTGCTGAAGGTATAAAATTGTGTTGGATTCGGTAATTGAATGTATTCAAAACAATGTGTATAACTGTACTGTAGTTTGTATGTATTCAAATAATGTATACAATTGTAATTTGGATATATTCAATGCATGTGCGTATGTTGTAGCTTGGGTTTTTTAAGATAAGCAGGCAGTACAACATGCGTGTGTGGTATAGAGCGGCGGGCTATTTTTAGAAAAAGGGACGAGCATGATAACGAGTGGAATTTTCCACAAGATGTCACGCGTGTGTGGGTTGACAAAAACAACCCCACGCATGCGTCTATCGCGTTCTCGTTCCTTCTTTAGGATTAGTTTAGTTTAAGAAAATGTATGGTAGATTAAGGAAATATTCATAAATAGAAATCAGTATCTAACAAGTACTCAATGAGTGAGTGTCTTACAAACATTCGTCCGTGCGTGTCGTCTTTACATATTTCGTCCGTACAACCATTTCTTGTTTTCTATGTAGAAAGACCCTGGCCTGCTTGCTCTCATTTTATTTATTTCTTGAAAGAATATTAATTTCGACATTATTTTTAGTTTTAGAGGCAACCTGCTAAAGTTGGATTGGTATCAGAAACCAACATCCTCTGGCAGACTCATCAATTTCCACTCCAAACACCATAGACGAGTACTCTAAGAGCATAGAGTACAGTAAATGAGTTATTTAGTAAAACTAAATCAAAAACTCACAAGGAAGACAAGTCAAATGTTGTACATAACATAAAATGTAATGGGGCCAAATCCACATTATGTCAAATGGCACTACTAAGACAAAACTTAAGACGAGACTATCTTCACATAAATCTGCCCAAAAATTAATTAACAAACCAATAGAACTAAAAACGGCACTTGCAGCCCACTGTACCTTGACCGGGCATAAGCCAAACTTCAAAGACTTAGAGATTCTAGCGCAGGAGAGTAATAACAGACGTAGATTTACCAACCAACAGACAAGAGAATAAAGTACAGAACCGACACAGACGCAAACGCCAATGTATTTCGACACAGTGTCAACAAACATAAACAGAGGAGACATTAGTAGAAAGTGAAGTGTGAGCGAGACAGCAGCGTCAAAACAAATTTATTTAAAATGTAAATAAATGATTATAATTTAGCATCAGTGTTATTGTTGTAATATATAATTTATTTTTATTGTATAGTAATCACCCCCTGAGGATGGTTGACGAAGACCACCGAAATATTGGGAACTAAGAAAATAAATAATAAAGAGAAAATAGACACAACATCGTTTTTTTCACCATATGTCCTCAAACCAAACTAAATTCAACATAAGTTATTTGTTTACTTTATTAGTTTCTTTCGGTATATTAGATGATATTTTAATTTATATAATAAACTAGCAAATGCCCGCTACTTCGTAAGCGGACATTTTCATTCCCAGTAAAACACAAAATATTTTTTAATTGCATTGGTTTACAAAAAAAAATCTTTTATACCGACTCAGAAACTTTATCGCCTTTTTCAAGTTTTTGCCGGTAGATATTAATTTGAAATACATGTTCACACTTTTATGATTTTCCCTCCTTTTAATACTCTTTTTCAGCAGTTGTTGCAAAGCGTAGTGATGGACAAATTTTCCAACAAAAATCACAATTTTTGATTTGTATGTATTTTTGGGTAGTTCGAAGGGGTTTCCCATATTTTTTTGGCTCAGCTTTTGTTCACACATTTTTTCCCCATTTGTACCTTTTTTATCCCGTTTTGGTACGTTTTGGCTACTTTTTCGACACTTCTCCACTTGGTTTTGGCAAAAATCTATTTCACTCGTTTTTATTTTCCCCCCTATTTGGTCCATTTTTTTATCCCGTCTTGGCCCCTTTTTCGTCCCACCTCTAGATTATTTCTCATTTATATTATACCAGTTTTGGGCCCGTTTCCATTACAATCAAATTTTGGCCCATTCCTGTGGATTACAATTTGTTTTCACACATTTTTGTGTTTCCACTTTTGTACTTTTTTTATCCCGTTTTGGAACGTTTTGCCACTTTAACGACCCTTTTTTATTATTATCCACTTGTTTTTGCCTAAAAATAATTGTTTCAATCGCTTTTGATTGTGTCCCCTAGTTGTTCCCCTTTTTATCCAGTCATGGCCCATTTTTCGTCCCACCTCTAACTCATTTTCACCTTTTGTAGATTATTTCTCATTTATATTATACCATTTATTTTTGTGCCGGATTCAGTCACATTTTCCATTATTTCCATTTTTTTGGTCCATTCCTGTCGAATAAAATTGTTTTCACACATTCCCTCCTCCATTACATCCAATTTTGGGCTCAATTAAAATTTTTTTTGTACATAATATCAATATGAACTTTTATCAATTTGTACTTTTTTATCCCGTTTTGGTACGTTTTTGCGATCCTTGTCTAACTATTATCCACTTGTTTTGCCAAAAATTTGTTTCTCATTTTTTGATTTTTCCCCTTTTTGTAAAATGTGTATCATGTCTATGCTCCTCTTTCGCCCCCTCTCTAATTCATTTCCTCCTGTTGTAGATTATTTCTCATTTATATTATACCAGCTTTGGGCCCGTTTTGGCCCCTTTTCCATTACATCCAAATTTGTGTCCATTCCTGTGGATTACAATTTGTTTTCACACATTTATGCTTTTCCACTTTTGTACTTTTTTACCCATTTTGGTACGTTTTTGTCACTTTTCGATCCTTCTCTAACTATTATCCACTTGTTTTGCCAAAAGTTTTTTTTTTCCTTTATTTGATTTTTGTAACTTTTTATCCCATCTTAACTCATATTTCGTCTCATCTCTATTTCATTTCCTCGTGTTGTAGATTATTTCCCATTTATATTATATCAGTTTTGGGCCCGTTTTAGTACCATTTTCCATTATCCTGTTGTAGATTATTTCCCATTTATATTATATCAGTTTTTGGCCCGTTTTAGTCCCATTTTCCATTATTTCCATTTTTTGGCCCATTCCTGTCGAATAAAATAGTTTTCACACATTTTGGTTTTTTTGACTTTTGTACATTTTTTTATCCCGTTTTGGTACTTTTTTGCCACTTTTTCGTCCCTTCTCTAACAATTATCCACATGTTTTTATAAAAAATTGTTTCACCCTTTTTCATGTTTCCCCCTTTTTTATCCCCTTTTCGTCCCATATTTGAATTTTTTGTATTTTTTCGAATTTTGATGGGTTTTAGGGACACATTTTACCCGTTTTCCCCCAATTTGTATCCCCTTCCAATCAGAATTTCCAAAAATCCGTTCTTAGCGGATGTCTAGGCTGCATGATTTCAGCTTCAGTCGTTCTGCCAGGACAGTGATGAATCAGTCAGTCAGTCAGTCACGAAAGATTGGGTCATATTATGTTTGCAAGAACATGTGCGTAATATTGCAGACAAAAAGTCTTACTAAAAAAATTGTACATACTAAGTCCCAATTTATACGACGACATTTTTGGCTTGATTTGTTTTAATTCTCTTTTGCTTCCAGAAGTCATATGAATTTATACGTTGACTTTTTGATTGCGACTCCGTTTAATTTTTCGATGTTTATACTTGAATCTTGTTGATTCGTAATGAAAAAAGAAATTAAAAAAACCTCAAATTTGTGATTTGTGACTTTTTTCTTTCCCTTAATCATCTGTACACCTTTTATCTACAATCTTGAAAATCATAATTTTAAAATTAAGCAAAAAGTCATCGTGTAAATAGGGTCTAAACAAATAGTGTGTGGCAGAGAAGACTTTTTTAACTAGGAAACACGCTAGAAGGGGATATGTTTTTCAATCATTTACAACTTAAAATGGGTCTTATTAGCTTAATACAATAATCAGAAAGTCCGTCACTGGTCCAAATCTGCCCTTAGCTTAATTTTTGGCGCTTGTGACCTTATTTCTTAAGACGGCAATACAGTTGAACCACGGTGAGCATGAGTGGTATTACCCCTAATTTCAATAAACAATCATACGCTATGCTCGATTAGAGATGATTCTAAACAAACACTGCTAGCTTAGATAATCGCTTCATTTATAGGGAGAGCTAAGCGATATTAAGCATGGATAGAAAATATCGCCAAAGTTTGTGTCTTAAATTGGCACGGCATTGCCAGCATAAAAAAATAACAAAACGCCAATATTAAATGGTGCCATGTGAACACAGATATCATTCATTGTGAACTTATACAGAAGAATAAGAAAAAAAATAAATATAAAATTGTTCCAAAGATTATGGACGAATGGATAGAATAAAAGTTATTTATTATTGTATTTGTAATATTCTTTTCACAACACTTACTTATCATGAATATTTTGTCAGATTTTAATGAAAATGTATTACAATTTTCACAGCATTCTCAGAATGCTGCCTAGTTTGTGTCAAATGACAATATCGCTAATTTGATGTTTTCTTTACAATTAAGCAAGCGATAATAGTAAGCTTGTGACGAAAAGACGCCTAAAATGTCCCATTTATTTTCGTCTTCTTCTGTATTAGTTCACAATGAATGACATCTTCGTTATTTTGGCACCATGTAATTATCACATTCTATGCTGGCAGTGCCGTGCCAACTTAAGACACAAACTTTAGCGATAATTTCTATCCATGCTTAATATCGCTTAACTCTCCATACTCTCCATAATTAAGCGATTACTTGAGCTAGCAGTGTAACGAAAACACTCGTATTGTGTAGTCCCTCATATCAGCTCGAAACGAATCTGTACGAACATTGTGCTCTATTCTGACAACATTTTTCTTAAGCGCCTTGGAGACGATCAAATAATTCCATCAATCGGTTGTGTGTGTGCCTCTAATCGGGTTTCGTCGGCTACACGTACACGACGTCGGCAATGATTGACATAAAAAACAAAATTTTTTGATATTTTCGTTGATGGTGTTTTCGTTGATGGTCTCCAGTTACGCTTGTCAAGCATGACTCATTTAGTAGTAAAAAATTGTACGAGATGGACAAGTGCGCGGGTAAAAAAAAATTCATTTTAAAATTTATTAAATGCGAAATTTTTATTTTCTACTTATACTAAAAAATTTTAATTCTTTTTATCGACTTTTTTGGATAAAAACGAGGGAAAAATAATTTTTTTTGGAGTATACTGTTCTAGAAATTTTTTAACATCCCTTTGGTGAAGAATTGAAAGCGCTATATCTAAAGCTGTAGGAACTATTGGGGAGAATCGAACCTTTTTACTTTTATTTTGCAGCAAAAGTAGTATGAAAGTTTCAACCGAACACAACGAAGTCAAACACAAAGTGATGATTGCCGTATTTTGTGGTGCGTTTGCGGGCAAAACACGAAGGCACACACTAATACATATGCACGCGATTGATGGAATTATTTGATCGTCTCCAAGGCGCTTTATTCAAACATGGCGAATTCAATAGCGATGGTTGTTGGTCAATGTTAATGGACTCTTCTGAGATATTCTCTTGTTGGTGCTGAAAACTCCAAATAAAAAAAAAGAAGTTTGTTTCCATTAAATGTGTAAAATTTGTTCAATAACGTATAGATGTGAATGGCGCGCATTATAGGGTGTACCATTTGAAAGTAATAAACCATTCCAGACGATTAAATAATATTGTGCACCGCTTTTGTTTTACCACTCAGTGGTTCCCATCTATCTCTTGAAGCGGTAAAAAATCGAAAATAATATCCATTATTTATAGAACACGATATCATTCATGCCTTTGCTGGTTTTGCAGTAGCTCGTCCCGTTAATTCAATTTACCAAGACCTTGTTCACGATTTCTGGCTTTACGTCACGAATGGCTTGCTCGATAATCGCCTTAATGGCTTGAATTGTTAACGGATTGCATTAAAGTGCTTGGACTTTTTAAAGCGTTCATGTCAATTCGACAAATGGATTTACCTCACCTTCTCCGATTTCTACCAAAGTTTGCACAGATATTCATATTGGTAAGAAACATAAATTTGTGTAATATTAAAGCGATCGGGGTTATGGCTCGCTTGTAACGGTCCTTTCAACATTGGAAAAAGACACACAAATGAGGTAAAGTGCCTTAATAAAATAGACTGTATCTTCCAAAGTACTCAGTATTTTCGTTTATGTATCATTTTGAAGGTAATCACAGCACCAATAAAACCGCATACAAAATTTGAAATCTTTTCTCGAGGTCAAAGGTCATTATAAACCCAAAGAAATTTCTAAAAGCCATATCTCAAAAAGTGACCTTTTTAAAAAAATTAAAAAAATATATATTATTCATTGGAACTAGTAAACAAATTTGTGAAAGTTTCCAGATGGCGTTTTGTTTAGTTTCTGAGAAAAAATTAAAAATGTCAATGTACTCTCATTGTAAATTGAATATAACAATACAGAAGAATATTTTGAAAAATATTCAGCATCTCTTCTTCAATAAAATCTATAAATATTTCACAATCAAATAAGATTTATTTAAAAATATGTAATTACTTATGTATAAGTAGGCTAAGAAAAATGTTTAGTTCTTCTTCTTTATATTCGTGGAACATAGCTCGCATTTTTTTATTTCTATGATGTGCAAAAGAAAAACCAAAAACAAAAATTCTCTCACTCTGCGAATATACTCTGGTCTAAATTTGTAAAGTTAAGATATGACGATCTTTTCGGAAATTAGCGAAGATACGCTTCCTTTTCTAAGCTGGATAACCCCAAAACGTATTCAAAAACACTTTTAGTCCATTGTCCAATTGACTTAAAAGATATACAACATTAATGCTGGATTGTATAACAAAGCATTGCAGGCTTCAGTGAAAAATTTTATTCAAAATTTGTATCTTGGGTCACCAATTCGTTTATTTCTCGAGATAGGGAAAAAACGCCATCTTGAGACTTGGCACATAGGGACAAAAGTATGTTGGGTCTAAAATATATTTTTTTTCGGAATTTTAAAAAGGTCACTTTCTGAGATATGCGTTAAAGAGTAATAGGTCAAGAAAAATGACCTTTGACCTTTCGACAAATATTTTTTTTCTCATACAGTTCTAAAGGTATTTTCAATACCTTCAAAATAACATATCTTTCAGATCGTTACTACAAATAACCCCAGAGATATCAATTTTTATATATAAACACTTTCGACTATTTTTTGGATTTTTCTCCATTTTTCACGATGTTATATATCCCAAACTAACAGGGCTACAGGTCTAAAACTTGACATAAATAGTTGTCTTATATGGTAGAACATTCTCACCAAATTGCAGAAAAATCGAAAGGGGTGAGGTCAAAAATTGCATTTTATTTGTTGAATTGACATGGAAGTACCCGTTGCAGGAAATAATTCACCCTTATCTCGTAAATATTTGCACCACCTTCATCCAACCAAAAATTGAATATAACTGTCATATATGGGCAGAGGCATTCCAGGAACTCTCATCTGTTCGTTGTCAAGTGGCCGGTTGATCGGACGACAAACTATAGAGTAAAATGCGTTCTTTAGCCGAACCATTCGTATGTGGAATATTCCTCCAGCAAGTGTGTTTCCTGCCAGTTGTGACATTCTCATATTCAAACAAATCGCTCATTTACTCACAATTCAAAATTCTTTCTTTTTATTTTGTTGCTCAAGACAACGCTGTACATCTCTTATTTAAGTTGACTTTTCTTCTGTGTGTATTTTACATACATATGTCAGGGGTCTAGTTTATGCGGGAAACCTTTGATTTTTCCCATATCTTTGCTAAGAAAGGCACAATTAAAGGGCTCTTTTGTGTTTTGAGTTGTGACACTATTGAAGTAAATGAGCGAAATGTCAACAAACACTACTCCATCTCTCCTCCCTTCCGATACCTTAATGTCCTTCCTCTAACACAATGAATAGGATTTACAGGGAAATCACCCTAAAAAAAAAATATCCGAGTCGCCAACTGGACATCGCCGAGACGGCTGACACTCTTTGAGAATGCATGGGCTACTGATCCCCAGATGCGGCAGTTTTGATTGATTAAATTAAATAAAATTAGAAACCATCTGGAAAATGTAATTAAACTCCGAGTTGCCGTTAACTATTCGGTCGCCTGTTTGTTAACTAGTAAAATAAAAACAATGGTATCATTGTGGCATAATTAAAGTACACATAAAACTTCGACATGGTCGAACAGAACGTCGCCAACATGTGTTTGATGTGAATGAAATTTGTTTACATGCTCTAGCAAACAAACTGACTACCAACAAAAACGTGTGAAAATAATACATTAAAAATTATCTTTTGCCAAATGGTTTTAGTTTTTCATTTGTTCTCTCGAAAACGAAATGTGCGAAATGTGTTTATTTTTGTGTGGCAATTGAACATTTATGGCCACATCACAGAGACGAAAAAAAAACAACAATTTTTTTTGGCAAAGAAATGCTAATAAACATTGGAAATTCATGACGTTTATGTAGACGTCCCCACACAGATTACTGCATTGCACAAATCACTAGCTCGAAAGCAAATGAACTTAAAGTATTTCGCTCAAAATGCCAAGGGGGTAAAGAACAGGGGAGTTTCTGTCGAATCAGTGAGCAGCTGTCGACTCACTCATCGGGACCTTATGTTTTAAAACCCAGTTCCGAACTGCCAATGTTGGCCAGAGCAGTTTACATGACTTCGAGATTACCTTTCTGTTCGTAAAGTCGAAAATATTCCATGCCTCATTTCAATTGTAAAGCTTCGTTAACATGGTCAAAATGCATAAACAGTTTGACGATAGTATTAGTGAAATTTTGTGAGTATGCGTCCGACACTGATGGTGTATGATGGAAATCAAAAGTTTGCTTTACGATAAATTATTGAAAACTGACCCCATTTTTGTCAGTTTCAAATTTTTTTTTGATTTATTTAACAAAGACAAATTTGCGGAATAAAAATGTTGACTTAAATAAGTTTACAACTTTGAAACCATCATTCAGATTAAAAGGCAATGAAAGCAATAATTAAAAATAATTTCATACTTTTTTTTTTAAATTTCTTTCAACAAAATCGTACAATTCATTTTCGACTTATGACAATTTACCTCTCAAAAAATTGCATTTGCTAAAACTTAGTTTTATTTTGATGGACTGTTTTCTTATTTTTCTAACAGACTAACGGGATATCGTGTCCTTTCTTAGGAGAGGCGAAAAATGTCATGGTCAGGAATGTCATGGTCATAAATGTGGCAAGAATATCGATTTGATTTGCGAATACTGGAATAAAATACCCAAAAACTGTGCGCACAATTTCAATGGTTAGGTCAAATGGCATTTCTGCCATTAAATTGTGTCAATGTCTGTACCAAAAAAAAAATGTTAGCCACATAAGTGGGTGTCAGCTACGGAAATTTTATTTATTTCATATTCCCAAATTTGTATCTAAATCTTGAATTAGGATTAATTAACAAAATACATTCAGAGATTTCAAATAAATCTCCACAAAACCAATGTTACTATTTGAATAATAATTTCAGATAATTTTGAATTGTGCGTTTAGTGATTTTTCTTAGAACAGAATATAATTATAATAATCGCTTGGGCCTTAGTATAAAAAATATTCATATTTTATTCATAACTAGCTGACGAGGTAGACTTCGCCCAACCTAGGAAACTGTAAACTTAGGTGACCCAGCCCAGCGTTGCTGTACATTTAAACCTGTACCTCTCTTTACACATGTTTATGTACGAAAAATAGTTATGAGCATTAAATCGATAATAAATTTCTTGCAATCAAACAAATTAGAAAATTATTTTGAAAAGAATTTGATTATGATTTAAATGCACTCATCGGCCGGAGAAAAATGGAAAGCGCAGATTATTTACCAAATGTCGAGGAAAACTGAGAAAATCGAGGTCCACAGACTTGAATGATTGGCCTTGCGTTTTATTAGTCGTCATTGCGAATTCAAAGCGACCTGTAAACTGAACGCGCTTGAATTGGAATGCCAAGTCGGTTGAAATCATAGGAATACTTGGAATCAGGTTCTATTCCGCTTACAAATTCTTGGTTGGTTCAGGTTGGGTAACATGAATATAACCGATCCTACTTTGAACTTCAAATTGTGCGGCGACATTCCTGGAAAATCCGGTGAGGATCTTTAATAGAATCGATCGACTGAACTAAATACAATTGGCCACAGATTTGAATTGATGATTTTTTTATAATTTGCTTCAATACACGGTGTCGCTATTAAATCTTCTTTTAAAGTTGTGAATTGATAAAAAGTAGGTGGAAGCGAAATGAGACCAGTGGAAGCGTCAACTGAAATTACCCCATTGTCCATGTCTAACAGTTGCTGCGAAAACACGTTCACTGATTAATCATTTTGTTACTCGACCCGTATATTCGTTGTGAAATTGTGCATTTTTATATATCTACAAATTCGATGACTTTTAGCACGTATTTATTTATTTCCTAAAAAGTAGTCCTGATTGTGGCGTAAATCTTCCATTACCTAGGGCTTCCAACATACGTTTCAGGCAAAATGCTAAGTCGACCGACATTGTTTGCATTTCCTTCTGTAGAACGCAATTTTTTAGACTTTACTTCTCCCCAAAAGCCCAATATGAAAATTTCCCCAAAAATTATAAAAAAAAACCCAATGCTCAATCTCCCAAATAATATCAAAAAATATCCCAAAAAAAGCGATAAATTCCACAAAATTAAAAATGGGTAATTTTTCGTTGTTCACTTTTTTTGGGCATTTTTCATATGAACAAAAATTTAAATAAAGGGTGTTTTTTATTGGGGTATAGAACTTTAAGTTGGCATCACTTTTTTAACTGGCGGCCATTTTGTCAGCTGTCAAGTGATTAATATATAGTTTGGTTTGCCATTTCATCATGAACAGGTTGACAAAAGAACAACGCTTGCAAATCGTGCAAATTTATTTCGAAAGTAATGGTTCAGTTCGCGAAGTTCACCGCAAGCTCCGTCCGAATGAATCGATTCGCCACCGTGCACAGCAATTGGAGCTTTGTCCATCAACTTTATGGAAGATTTTGCGCAAAGATCTTGGCTTGCGACCTTACAAGATTCAGCTTGTGCAAGAATTAAAGCCGCGAGACCATGCAATGCGTCGTGATTTTGGTGTATGGGCCGAAAATGAGATTCATCTCGATGCTGATTTTCATCACAATTGGAAAATTGGACCTGTAGAATTGGCTTTATTCGAGCCAGCCGCGGCGGCCACATGCCCGAAATCATATTTAAACATTAATGGCATAAAATTATCCTTCCAATAAAGCCAAATTGATGGACATTAAAACGATTTTCTTGTGTTTTATTTCAATTCGAAGTTCTATACCTCAATAAAAAACACCCTTTATTAGCCAACAATTATGAAAAACTCACCAATTTTGTATGATATTTTTTGTGGGAAATTCTGCATTTTTTTTGGGGGGCATTTTTCATAGTGCCGTTATTCGTTTGTTGACAAGCTGGCACGAAAATTGTTACTTACTTATTTATTGATTTTTTGAAGATGGTGTGACTTCATTTCGATAAACCCCATTCCCGTACCGTGGCGACATATCTCATAACAGCATTTTTTTTCAGGAGAGCCGTTTAAAGTTCTCAATTGCTTCTTACTTAGCAAATATGGAAAATAAACTATAGGCTTTCCCAATAATATAAAGGTGTTTTTTTGAATCATCCGGTATTTCGGTAGCTTTCACATTTGAGATGTTGGGACAAGCTAGTGATGTGAATAATAAAACCTGTGCTCATCGCTCAGGAACAACTGAGAATATTCTCGTCGACCTTTGGAATTTGGCATTTCACACACGTCATTACACCGTATTTTACATAAAGACTTGGGTCTTAAGGCTTATAAAGTTCAGTTTACATGAAAAGTATCCGGAATTCCATCGAAAAATCATCTTGTGTGTTTTTCATTATTAACGGCATACCGTCCTCTTTATTACGAAATAAACATCCGATTATTTATCTCAAAAAATGAAAATTTTCTTTGAATACCAAAATTACACCTCTTGTTGGAAAACCCTGTAGAAGCCTGACATACTCTGCAGAACAAAAGTCAATTTAAATTTGAGATTTCTACAGCAAAAAAATTAGAATAAAATCACATTTTTTAGAAATTATAATCGCTTTTATGTCTGTCTATTTGGCAGTTTCGCGAATTTTTCCACGATTATTTCAAACACAATAGAGTGATGGTTGCATTTTCATCTTCAACGTAAACCTAGCTTAGTTTCATTAATTTTCAATGTGTGTTTTGGACAAATGTAGAATTTCGTAAACGAATTATTTTAATCATTAATTTAAACATAAACAAATGTAAAATTGTGTAAATTTGTCACCCAACAAAGTGGAAGTTTTGTGGCGATTTTTAGAATCACCATAAAAACAAAATGTCAGCTTAACTGGGAACTGCCATATATTTTTTGTTGTTTCTCAACCCACTCTAATGTACACATTGTATGTATTTATTTAGTTTGGTAGAAACTCATGTAACATACACAATTATAATATGAACAAATGTCTGTTGGTGTTTTGTTTTTTTTTTTGCGGGCTAAAATAGAAACATTCACTCACTATTAGTTGTCTGGGGTGGGAGATGGTAATGAGGATTATGGGGCTGGCGATGATGATGGCTGGCTGATGTACTCGTGAATGAACTCAGATTCCGATTCAGTGTCTATGCATGAATTAATTGAGGACAACAGGCAGATTTGAAACAAAATTCTATTTAAAAAAATAATTATTTGAAGGCGTTGGAAAATAACAGACAATAAACACACAAAATAAATCGGATGGGTTCAAAACAAACAAGACATTCGAATGTTCAGAATGTTCACTTACCAAAGATCGTGTTATTGGGATTCATGGCCACTTGATTTTTAGCCGCATCACCAATTAAACGTTCCGTATCGGTGAAGGCCACATATGAGGGGGTAACACGATTGCCTTGATCATTGGCAATGATCTCCACTTTGCCATGTTGAAAGACACCGACACATGAATAGGTAGTGCCCAAATCGATACCAACGGCCGGAACTTTAGCCATGTTAACCACCAAACGTCTACACACGCACACGCCAACAAAGAGAAGAAGACTATTACATAATGACCTTGAATAGATGTGGGATGGCAACTAATCGTGACAAGTTCAACATTACCTTTTGGTCTATATATGCCTAGAAGCTGGTCGGGACTGAATACACTGGCAAAGAAAACTTGCAGATCTTGCGAATCCGGTGAGGCGTGTTCAGAATGTAAATCGATACAGATACAACGAAATGATGAGAAATAATAAGACAAAGGCTAAGACGCGCAGGAATTCAAGGGCTTTATCCTTTTGCAGCTCCACAGCGCCTGACGTTATCAATAACGGTTAGATAATGAATGGCGAGATACCAAAATATCTCATAGATCTTCCAAAGATGGTTAATATTCGTTTTACAAAATTCCTTCCGAGAATTTTCCACGACTTTGTCACTATTTTATTTTTATTTGTTGCGAATATTTTATCATTCTTTTCTTGTGATTTTCTAGATTTTATTTTATTTTTAGTTGTAGCGGTTGTGGTTTATTTGCAAATTCTTCAACAAATTTTTAGATTTTCTTGTACGAATTTAAATTTGTTTCGATTTGTATTCCCCCGTTTACGTTCCGTATTCGATCGCTGCTAAATATCGTTTGTCGTCTGTCGTTGGGGGTTTTTCAGTAAATGCACTTTCGGAGCGAGCGGCAAACAAATTGAAAATTTATTCATTTGTCTCATTTCCCACAAACAACAACAAATTCACTTTCACTGCAGTCCAACAGAGCCGGAGAGAGGAGAGAGCAGAGAGAAAAACAGGTGCATTTTGTCTATCTCACCACTGCAAGTTCAATATTCACCTCTGCTTATGTTGCCTGTTTGAAATTATTAATTGCTTTTTCTTTGTTTGTTTATATTTGCATGCATGTGTACAAAATTAATGTTATTGGGTGTGTGGACTTTCAGTTTTAAATTAATATTCGTGGTTTATAGTATTGAAGATAGATGTACATTAGGGTGGAGTGAAAACATGCTTTTTTTTAATTTGAAAAAGTTAACCTCGGAAAGAGGTGTAGTCTGGGGTCCTAATAAGGGGAAAAAAAAGAAAAAAAATTTAAAAAATTTTTAGGGGTCGCGCCACTCCCTCGAAATTTCGAAATTATCGCTATTTTGGCGATGATTTTAGAAAAATCCTAAAAATTAACGACTTAACTTATTCGAAATTTAAAAGTTTGAGCTTGTTCAGTGCCCAAACAAAAGTATTTGAGGCAAATATGAGGATAATCGACTAATATTTGTAGCTTTGGTGGCGATTTCATTGTTCAGTAAATTTTCTGAAGAAGGGACGATTTGACTTATTTTACTTTATGAAATTTTTGAACAATGAGAAAATTTTTTTTAAATTTTTTCATGCCCTTATTTCATTGTTTACGCTATTGCAAACATTTATTGACATAAAACTTTTTAGGATTTTTCTAAAATCAACGCCAAAATAGCGATAATTTCCATATTTCGAGGGAGTGGCGCGATCCCTAAAATTTTTTTAAAATTTTTTTTTTTATTTTTCCCCTCATTAGGACCCCAGACTACATCTCTTTCCGAGGTTAACTTTTTTTTTTTGAATTCCACTCCACCCTAATGTACATACATACATACATACATACATATGTATGTAGAACTTTGATAAGTTGTGCACTTGTGAACTTTCTATTTCAAATAAAAAGAACTTTGATAAATCGTGCATCATCAACATCCGGATTTCACTCTTTTGCCTATATATTTTTTTATATTTGTCTATATTGTAATTCGTAGACCAAATTGAAAATGAGCAAATATTTCCTAGATATTTCAACAGTTAGTTTGTGTTTTTGTTTGTCTCTTTTTAATTGAATTCCAACATGCATTTATCAAAAATCATTCAACCGCTTCTGATCTTTTTGTCTGTTTGAAATGTTGGTCCAGAAAATGGTGCACTGAAAAGATTGCCTTTCTTACTTACCTTCCTTAACATTCCATGAAGGAACTGACAGGGACCTTTCGGGTCAGTGAGCTGTGCGCAAGAGGTGTTATTTTGAATCAACCGGTATTTCGGTAGCTGTCACATTTGAAGCTTTTATTCTTTTTTTTTTTTTTTTTTTGAAGGCCAACACTCAGGTGATGCCCCCTATAAATGCAATGCATTGTGTTAGCGGAAGGAAATTAGGGTATCGGAAGGAGGAAAGAGGGAGTAGTGTTTGTTGACATTTGTTTTGAATTTCTGAATGTCACAACTGGCAGGAAACACATTTGCTGGAAGATTATTCCACATACGAACGGTTCGGCTAAAGAACGAATTTTCTCTATAAATGGACCGATACACGCTTCAACAACGCATTGATATTATTAAAATTCACTACAAAAATGGTGAAAATCTTGCAGTCACAGTTCGCAACACTAAAAAGTTTCAGGACCGTGTTATCTTTCGAAAAGGTGATCACAATTGGCTACCGAGATATTGTGATTCAACACCTTGCGGCGTCTTCCTTTGGGGCCACGTGAAAGATAAGGTCTACGCCAACAGCCCAGCGTCGATTCAAGACCTCAAAGATAGAATTCGTGAGGCTAGCGAGGACATAGTGCAGCCACTTTGCGATTTGGTTGTGGAAAATTTCATGAAAATGATATCGTCCTGTAAGGAATTTGTCTGCACATAATGCAGGCTACTCCTGTATGGATCACTTATGATCTACGTAAAATGAGTAAAATTAATTGATAAAATGTATTAAATTGTTAGAAAACATAAAAAGGGGAATCAAAAATTAAAAAAAAAATGCAGGTCAATTAAATCAATTAGGTACTACCAAAACACATCAGATATCAAATAATAAAATAAACAAACAAATAAACGGCAAATTTACTTTCTTAAACCGATTATTTCCACATTGCAAGCAATAGTCTCATATACAAATGTTAAAGTGTGACGTCATGCGCAGAGAGAGCATACAAGTTGCACACTTCTTTGCCGTGGGTTAGGTTAATTTGGCAGTTTTTCGTAGCATATCTCTCTTGGATCCATC
This sequence comes from Hydrotaea cyrtoneurina, assembly GCA_958296145.1. Taxonomy (NCBI): domain Eukaryota; kingdom Metazoa; phylum Arthropoda; class Insecta; order Diptera; family Muscidae; genus Hydrotaea; species Hydrotaea cyrtoneurina. The sequence continues at coordinate 67,789,940 of OY282515.1, forward strand.
AGAAGGTCCCGTTATGATATCGGCCCACCCGCCGCCGAAATGAAGGACATACAATTTGTCCACTCCGTCCACTATTTCTATACTCTATCTCACACAGTGGTGCGTTTGTATCCAAATGATAAAAACTTTCAGTTAATCGAAAATATTTCAAATTTTAAAAAATATTAACAGATTTACTGGTTACCGATGAAGAAGTGTGGCAAACGGATCCGTATACCTTGCCTGCAAGGGTAGACACTTACTACAAAGAACTAGAAAAGGTACAGAGGTGTGCGGCTTTAAGAATAACGGGGGCCAACAGAAGTACACCACAGGCTGCATTAGACATCATTCTACACCTTCTCCCCCTTACGGATTTTATAGTGGGTGAGGCAGCATCTTTCGACTGAACGAGTCATCGCTGCTCAGACACGCTGCGAGACTACTGTCAGAGTTCTGTCTTCAGGGTCAGTCCAGGGTTCCAAAGGAGCAATCGGACTACATAATTAAGAAAACAGAATTTCTGACCCTACCGGGGCTAGACATCCCTGAAATGGATTCATGGGTAGGAGTCCACAACATGCACGCGGGTTGGGCGGTCTTCACCGACGGGTCCAAAATGGAAATAGGCACGGGAGCTGGTGTCTACGTAGAAAAGGCAGACATTAGGAAATCATTCAGACTACCGGATGAATGTAGTGTCTTTCAAGCAGAAATTCTAGCTGTATGGCGAGCTGCGGAGGAAATTCCCGGTAGCATAATACCGATAATCCCCAGACTTCAGCTCATGGTTCGTTCGACTCCTATACTACTCTTTAATACAGGTCGGTCCAGATCGGTTCCGTGGCGAAACGGCCTGTCGGACATTGAAAAAATGCCGGCACGTTTCTTCCACTTTTCGAAATATAAATGTAGATATACCATTCAAATATGTTTGTATTTAATTTATTATAGTTTAAGTAAAATAATAAAAAAAAAAAGTTGCATATGAAAATCATAACATACAGCTATTAATACAAAATCCGGCAAATGCAAAAGCCAACAATCTTAGAGCCGATTTAAACACTTTTTAGTCTACCCCACCATTTGAAAACAACTGCAATAACTGCTCTTATAACTATTGTGAGTTATCATTGCTTTTAGTGATGTCATTTCAGCTGTTTACTGGCAGTATTTGAATTTTGAGCGCTTTCTTTCACAAATGGCTATTTTTCGCGAAATGCTTCGGTAACCCTGGTCAGAAAACAACATGTGTGGCAGTGATGGTAAATGGTGTCACATTGAAGTAATCGAAATACCATAATTTCATTCCATTTCTCAGGCAACTATGCAATTCGCTTTGGAATTGGTGAAATTGCTGACATTCCTGCATTGGAAGTAATACCTATCTCTGGTTTATTGTCTCTCAGTTGTTTCAAGCTGATTTGAATTATCAAAATTCCATCGACTCGGCTATTTGCCCACATTTATGTCAGCTTCGCCCACCAGCTATTATTATTACGAAAGAGCATCAAAAGTTTCTGGGAAGGACTCCAGTAACTGTTGTTATTCATATTCACTTCGATCCCTTCTTCGTGGCAGGCAAGGACTCCAGTGTGGGGTTGCCACTGTTAAAAACTTGGAATCTTTATTCCGCTCCAGTGTTGCCAATTAAATAATTTCTCCGACTGCATTTGAACGGCTCAGCACCCCGCCGCCGACTGGCTCGGTTCTCTGTTTACGCATGGCATGTGTTTACCTTATTTCGTGTTATTTTGTTAGTGAAACCAGAGCAATTTAAAAATAAAAAATGTTGCGAAGACAAGCCAGATTAAGAAGGGAATATATGTTCGAGAAGGCCAAGGAGTCCCGTCGCCATAAGACCGAAGAGAAAAAACAGAGGTTGGTGAACAGTGTAAAGCAGAACAAAACAATACATCCCAGTCTGCAGAGAGAAGCAGTCTCGCTCCAAGGAAAGCTAAAGTATTCACTCGGTATGTATGACTTCTACACTAATATCATGTATTAGAACTCATTATTATTGCCCCTTAGATCAAGAAAATCCAAACGTTGATGATGAATACCGTTATGCCGGCAGCGAGGATCCCAAAATTATGATAACAACTTCACATGACCCTTCAGCGCGTTTGAAAATGTTTGTCAAAGAGTTGAGACTCATTTTTCCAAATGCCCAGCGTATGAACAGAGGCAAGTATGAACTGAAACAGTTAATACATGCTTCCCGGGCAAATGATGTCACCGATTTTATAATCGTCCATGAACATCGTGGTGTTCCTGATAGTCTTGTCGTCTGCCATTTACCATATGGGCCCACAACATTCTTCAATATATCGGGAGTTGTTATGCGCCACGATATTCCGGATATAGGACCCATGAGTGAACAAAAGCCTCACCTAGTTTTCCACAACTTCAAAACGCCGCTTGGTAATCGAACAATGACGATATTGAAGCATCTGTTTCCTGTGCCAAAAGAAGACTCAAAACGCGTTATTACATTTGCCAACCACGACGATTACATCGCTTTCAGACATCATACCTATCAATATGTCAACAAGGAACTGGAAGTTAAAGAAGTCGGGCCCCGCTTTCAACTGAAATTGTACCAAATAAAACTCGGTACACTGGATGAAATTCATGCCGCTGATACAGAATGGGTTATGCGTCCGTATATGAATACCTCTATGAAGAGGCGATTCTTGTCGCATGATGATGGTTGGTGTCAGGATGATGAAAATGAAGCGTAACTAAATGTGAATGGACTATATTGTTGGATGTTTAATATGAGTAATGAAAACGAAACAAAAACAACATTGCCTTTGCATTTTATTTTATGATTGATTGAGAGATTCAAGTTGTTGGAAACAAAATTCAGCTTAATTATTGAACAATTACTTTGGAATATATCCGATAATAAATTGATTGGAAAGCCTTCTTAATGGATTACGGACCAGTTTGAAATTCTAAACATAAACATGTCGAATTTTAATTTGTAAATCATTGGACTTACCAATGTTTTTAACGTTTCCTCTTTAGCGTCAAACCCGGGATAGCGATATATAAATATTAATTTTGCCAGTTCATCATTCACTTTAGAAAAACGTCTTAAATGTTTTTAACGTTTCCTCTTTAGCGTCAAACCCGGGATAACGAGATTTAAATATAAATTTTGATGGGTGATACCAAAAATTATCAATTTTGTAAGCCGTTATTTCACTTAGACCAAAAACCTAGTGAAGATTATATTCACCCCTACTCTGTAAGTCGTCGCCAAAGGCGTCGTCGTCTCAGAGTCGTTGTCACTCGTTGACGTCGGCGTTGTCACATGAATGCAAAATTGGTACTTTGTAAGACGTCGCGGCCAGTGACGCCTGCGTATCGATAATTTACCACCAAAAAGTGTAATCACTAACGAGTAAAGAAAATTTTCTTCTATTTGTTTGGTAAAATGTATTATTTTCTTGATGAAAGTTCAAGTTCTAGTGATGAAGAACAGAAAAAAAGCCTTCGTATACAAAGAAAAATTATAAGGCAAAGGTCAGATATATTTAACCTACCACATATCAAGTAAGTTTTATAATTTTTATATTTTGGGTCATGATACATGCCATTCATAAAATATGTCATTTATCTACAGGTTTCAAAACCATTTTCGACCAACCAACTGCTTCTTCCAACGGGGAAAGTTGCATCTGCTGATATCTGCCTCCACCTGTTGCATTACATTCTGCCTTGTTGAAGGCTACTTTCTTTTTAGATTTGAATTTTAGATCTCTCCAAACCTAAAACAAAACAAAGAAAGTTTAATTATTTGTGTACATATACTGTTATTCCTTACCTTCTGCCAACCATCACTGTCTCTTGCCGGAGGACCAAAAGCATTCAGTTTTGAAGTAATATCCTCCCAATTTTTTTTTAAAATTGGATGGAAGAGAGCCTCTGCTGAACCCTTTCCCAAGGCTTGGGTTTTTCCCAAGTTCTTTTATTAAACAATCAAATTGTGTTCCATTTGTAATTTTTAATTTTTTCTCCATTTTGACTTTCCACCAACTTACAAATCAATAAAAACACAATTGTATGTATCAAGGCGTCACAAGGCGTGCAGAAATATCGTAACGCCCAAAAGTAAGTCGAGTCGACTCAACATGGTTGTATAAACGCCTTAGCGAGTACCAAGTACTCGTCGTCTGCTGTCGACACGACTTCAGAGGTGCCAAAATTAACATGGCGACACAAGGCGTCGACGTTAGCTGTCGACGACGTCTTACAGAGTAGGGGTGATTATTGGACGATATTTCACATTGACTAAAGAAAACAAACAACAAAAAGTAAAAATATTCTGATAATATATAAAGAGTTAACTAGTTTATGGCTAAAAGTTAATGAACCAACAATGAAGAAAAAAATATCAGCAAAATGGAATTACTTCTTAAAAAGTATCAAAATAAAATTAAAAAAATCCAAAACAAATAGGATTGTTTAAAAATATTTTTGATATAACTTCCAAATCTACAAATAAAGAGATACCAAAAAGTGGTCAAGTATCAAACGAATTAGATGAAGGCAGCAGTTTTAGTGAAACCAATAGTATCGATGAGAATTATATGTGGTACTACTGCCGTCAACACTGGAAAAAGAAATGGAATTGTATCGAAACTACAAAAGTACTATATATCAAAAAGCAAAATTCCCCGCAGTATATCATCTGTCAACATCACGTTCTGGATTTAGTATTAAGACACGCTATGGATCAACAATTTGGTAATTTGTGATTTCTGTATAGAGTTAAATGAAAATATATAAAAAAAATTGCTTTTGAGAAATGCTAGATGGAACAGAATACTTTCCAATTGCGAAACGAGAGTGGGTTGCAATATATCGAAGGTCTTGTGGCCTAGGTTAGATATAGCGAGAACAAATGCACTGATGGGGCTGGATAGAAGTCTCAGAATTGCAATAGGAGTCATTACAGGAACCTGCTTAGTTAGGGCTATGACCAGCAGATGGGACAGTCGATCTCCAGAAAATTCAAATTCAACGGCATTAACGAGGTGATGTTGTTGATGGGTGTTACCAGGATTCCATACAGGATTTGCTGACTGAAAATCGGACACACTACCTAGCACCCAGACAGCGTTACTCACGGACAACTTTGCGAGAGACATGATATCGAACCGCATTGAGCGCAGGTGCCTTATGACCTGGAAAAGCAAGCCTGCGTACATTTGAACATTATCATCTAAATTCACAGCAAGCACAAAATGGTTGGAATTGTTCTTTTCAACTAATGATTCACCTCTAACCCGTCCTCTCCACTCCCGGCAGCACATTTTCTAAAACAATACGCTAGATGCACCCTAGCACAACTGGATGTCTAGGAATGCCATTGTTACATTAGCTAAACGAGAGAAAATTATATCCTCCTCCAATTAACGCCACAATGTCATCCGTCTGTCTGTCGATAGATTTTTTTCAGCCATTTCTGCATTCATTTTATTCGCTGTCGTACGTTTTGTATAAATATGAACTAAAATTAAATACGAGTACATTTCAAAAGGGTTCTGCATATTTGAATCATAGCCACTTCTGACAAAGCCGCACAAAGTTATAACGCTTCTATCTGAAAAAAAAACAACAGGTACTTCTTAGTAATTGCAATACATTTAGTCTAAATATTCATTATCTTGCTGTACTGCCTTATGCGGATACGGGTGCCGTTTGTCCACAGCTGAATCTACCGCAATTGGTTACTGCTCGAGCAATGCCTCCTTGACGACCTTCAAACTGATCCTCGTCGTCGTCATCAATAAGATATATATCAATGCGATTGCTTCGTCTAGATCCCCCAGCTCCGACAGCACCGACATTGACACCAACACTCGTACCAACTTTAAGTGTTCCACGGGTACCGCCAACCGTACCCACTGACCTACTGGCACGAGTGTCTTTGGAACATTGAATCAAATCGATTGCCACAAAAATGATTAGAAAGACTTTCAAGAATATTCGCCACATTGTACTTCAACTACGAGTGTGTTCAACAAGCGTTCAATAATGACTAATTAGAATTTAATTGTTGCGTTTCATTCAGTTCCATTCAGTTAGAATCGAAGCTCTTCTATTTATTATTAGAAACTAAATCAGTACTTGAGTCAGTGTAGGTTAAGGCAGGCCTCAGGATGCTGTATTGCAGCGCGATGCCGAATGTTGGCGACTGTTCAATTGAGAAGAGAAGAATGCTGCCGATAACGCAATGCTGCAAGGTATACCAGTAATATATTCATAGAAGACGAAAAGCCTATTCCGGCAAAGGAAGGGGTGAACAAAAAGTGTATCAACTCAATGTCAACGATTCTTCAGTAGGTCTACATCAAAATTTTTGTTCAACTTTTCGTCCAACATGGGTCCGTTGTTAATCAAATTAAGAATTTCATCAAACTAATGTTCAATTGATGTAGAATTTCATAAAATTCAAGTAAAAGTTGTATTAAATTGATCTACAGACTTGATGAAATATTAATGAAAGGTTCAAAATCAAATGTTGGACATCGAATTGATGAATGTAGTTTTTTGTGTAGAAATGGGGGACATTTATCTGTACAGATGACGAAATCCAGTTAGAGAATACCACAGTATGCTGCAAGAATGTTAGAAATAAAGATTACGCCATGCGCATGATTTCCCGTTAGATGACGTAGTTGGTCCCTTGTTTGGGCTGCCAACTCTATGTGTATCCGCAACGAGTGAAAAGTTTCTGATTGGAACACAGCGTAAGAACTATTGTTGGCAACCCTGTAATTGAAATCACTTTGACTATTAGCCAATAGGAATACATTTCGCGTGACGTCACTGACCGAACATGCGCAGAACATTTCTATTTTCTGCACGGGATGGCTGTATGTAAAACACCGCCCTATTAGAGATGATTTCAATGTGTCGGTTCTTTAGGGATGACAATGGAGATTTGGTGAATGAATGGAACGAACCAAAGCCAAGAGAAGAGTTGACAGTTAAAACCCGCTTAAATAGCTCGCTAAAAATCCCAGGCTTTTGGGTTATTTATCCGGGTAAGGTAATAAAAAGATCCCGCTTAATTACCTCATTTGTGTAATTATTTAACTACGGTTTATAAAACAAATTATAGTTGTATTTAAAAATAAATCACATATTTCGGTTAATACGCAAAGAAGTGTCATTTTAATGCGATTTCCGATTTTTGTTAATTTTCTAACAAGTTTGTATTTTTTGCTGACGAACGTAGCAAGTAATCAGCTGACACAAAATAGCTTTGGGAAAATATGTGCAAGTGATTAGTGAGTTAGATTTTGAAATAGAGAGCAACGGCAAAAAGAACGAGAGAGTAGCAAATCTATACAGCGTTGCATTTATTTAAAAAAATTACACGGTAAATGAAAACTGTTCAAACATCGTAATCAAGAAATACGTCTAGGTCCGATGAGTAGTTGTTGTTCTACGGTTACGATAACACTACTTGACGTTATCTACTTTATTGGATGACTAGTTGGGGCTTGAGTGTACGCATGCAAATGACACTCTCACACATGCTGACGTAGACAAATCGAACTGCGCGCCCCTGGGGGGAGAAAAGCGCCTGCGATAAGAGTAACGGACCGCACACACATCCAAAAACTATTGAATTCAATTGTAGTTGTCTTTATTAGTATGAATAGTCTAGACCACTGATGCTATGTGTAGTACAATCTCTGAGTAGTACCGTGGTACACACAACACTTTTTTGGGTACAATTTCAGATTAACTACAAATTGATCTAGCGAACGCAACGGATTCTGTAAATACAAAGGCTACATTTTTGGAGTTGATGCTTACCAATTTTGTAGTAGAACATAATTTACCATTCGGTGTCATGGATCATCTTAATAATCTTTTAAAAAATCCGTTAAACGACTCTAACATAATAATATTCATTATTTTTGTTACAGCAACTTGAACTTTGCATACTTTTTTTTTAATAAATAAGAATTTCTGTTAAAATAAAATAGTTTTTTTTTTTATTTTTGGTACAATTTTCATGTCGACAGGGTAGAATTTGAAATTTTTTGAGAAACCATCACTGCTCTAGAGCGATGATATGCAAGTTTAGTTGTTATTATTCAATTGTTCACTGAGTCTTACAAACACATCATGTTTCTTTTTAATGTCAGGTATTTTTATTACATTTTGTTAAGTCAATTGACTTTTGTCTCAACACCCTTTAATAAATTCCTTATACTTGTGCATATTTTTACTCTGTAAATTATCAATATTTTCCATGACTCTGTCTATATCCATATTTGTGGTTAGAGTCTTCAGTTCTTCCGCAAAATCTTTATAACCATGGCTGAAGAATAATTTCATAACTTCCTTGGCCTCGTTGGTAGCATCGTCTCTTTCGTAGGGTTCCATAAAATCGGCAACATCACCGACTATATAGAAAACTTTTACCAAACACATTTCGCGTTTCTTTTCGTTGTACTTTTGCAGAAAGTTCTCCAAATTCACCGTATATTTGTTGTAGGTCGGCGTACGGGGCATATCCTCGAGGACTGCCTTAAGCATCGGCTGGAATTTGTCCATGACAACTTTCAGGTTTTGAAATAAAAACAAAACATCATTTTCATCACGTCGAAAGTGGACAACAGCGTTGGCGCCGGAAATCTACTGAAACTCGATGGGATTATTTGTTGGATGCACATTTTCTTGAACTCACCTCCGCTTTCAGCATCATCAAAATGAACGGCAACACAGCGATGGCAAATTTCATTGTGTGGCGGTGTCGATTGGTACTGACCGCTCCGTTTGTGTTTTGCAGTGGTTTGAATGAATTTTTTTTCTTCGTAATTGAGATCTTATCTCTCGTCTATTTAATTTGACGGGCGAATTTTTCTATTACGCAAATAATTCGAGATTGTTGTGAAACATTTCATTATCTCTTGTCGACCGAATACAGTATTTTGAAATAATTTTTATTTGCATTGTCTGTCCGCCGACGATCTGGGTTTGTTGTCGTTTTCGATTATCAGTAGTCCATTGGAAACGGAGAATAAACGGAGTGCATATTTTTAAAATTTCGCAATAACATCATCATGGAGTGTGGGGTATCGGATCGCAATCTCACCTATCTCAGGTTTAAAATTTGTATTCCAGATCCTAACATTGTTTGTGAGACGTACTCATATGTTAATCAATGTCATCTGGTTCAAACTATACAGAGACAGACAGACGATCCTTCATGCCATATAAAAAAAATTGTGCAAAATGAAGAATTGACCTTTTCGTTCATATCTTGGAAACCAGCTTTTTCGATGCACAAAATATCTACCATAACGAAATATCAAAATATGATGAAAAATATTTTCGTCCGAAAAAAATAAAATTGTCTGTAATTTTGACTATCTACAGAGTATGTAAATCTGAAGCTGATGCTGTGATAATTTTTGTCACATCTAAGAAATTTCGAATTTAGTGAACTTTTGTAATTTGACCTTCCCTCTCTTTGGGCCAGCCAAGGTACATTTACCTCAGTCTGACCAGAGATAAAATTTGATGGTGCGTTCAAAGCATTTAAATTCTTGATCATAAACGTAATCGTGTGACAACGTTAACGGATTGTTTGAAGTTGTTTAATCACAATTCGAATGAGTTTTAGCGGCGTTTTGTAATTGTGGATGAAACATGAACACTCCGGAGACCAAGCAGCAGTCTAAAGAATGGGTTTCTCCGGGTGAACCGGTTCCGAGATGGCCAATGAGTTGGCCAAAGTTTTGGTCAAAAACTTCGAAGTCTGGCAACTCCCATACAAATGTACCATCCCTCCCCTTATAAACCGTGTAATAATATCAATATGCCCAATGCGATTTTGCCCAAATTCAGTAGTTAGTAAAGCTATGGCTGGAAAAAGTTTCGGACAAAATATTCGAAGTCTGGCCACTCCGCTTCTGGTACCTCCCATTCATATGTACCATTCCACCCACATTAGAAATCGTGTAATTAAAAGGTCCGCCATCTAACGTTTTTTTTCGACTAGTGCTTATTTCGTTATTTTCGTTGAACGAATTTTTGTTTACAAAAATTGAAGAGGATGATATGGGCAACATTTGGTTTCAACAGGACGGCGCTACGTGCCACACAGCCAAAGCTACACTCGATGTTGTGCGCCCTGTTTTTGAAGAGCGCATTATCAGCCGCAGAGCTGATGTCGTTAGGCTACTGCATGGCCAGCCGAGGCAGCCATTTGAATGAAATTATTTTCCATTATTAACCGGAAGCATTGTATTTTCAAATAAAAAAAAGAAATTTGAGAAAATTTCCAGAAGTTTTTTTTTTATAGTATTTGCCTGTATAAGGCATTATGCATACCTGCCGAAGATGTGCAATTAGCTTGATGGAAGAATTGGCGTTTTCGTTCACAATTTGTGGGCATCACTGACACTCAGGTTTATTTTTGTACCACAGCCATAACAGCTGATTGTGAATGTCAGTCGCGCGGTGGGGTAGGAAAAAATTGTCCATCTTTTATAGTTAAAGTGTATTTCCGTTTTTAATTAAGAAAAACTTCTTCAGCTAGAACAAAAGTTAAAGTTATGTATTAATATAGACTCCAATTAACACAAACAGTCTCAAAATCATAGACACGTAACCAACGCATTTAACAACAACAGAAAGAAAAGACTACAAACCTGGCATGGTAAGTAATCGCGGAAAAGGCAAAAAAAAATTGTCAAAATCTTGTTTTTGGAAAATGTGTGTTTTGGCTCTTTATGAATATTAACCAAAAATAGAATTTGACCCAAATTTGGTGCTATTGTTAAAATGTGCATTGGAAAATAGCTCAAAATGTTTTTTTTTTTTTTTTTGCTTAAATTTTGCATTTCCAGGCCATTTTAGGAGCTCAGTTAGTAATCACACTAGTTGTGGTGAGTGTGATACAAAAATTAAATCCTCACTTTTCATTTGCCAAATGGATTTTGTGTTCGACTGGCCTCTATCGTTACTTACATCCCACCGATGACGAACTGCGCACCAAGGCCGGAGTGCCGAAAGAGAAACCGCAAAAAGGTGGCGGCAAAGGGAAATACCATCACCAGAATGGCACCGTCAATCCGAAAGAGGGACAATTTCATATACCTCGCAACTTAGATGTGGAATTGGAAACTACACCGGTCGTGGCACGAGATGTCATATACTTGAGATATTATACCGAATACCAATGGTTGGTGGACTTTAGTATCTATGCTGCCATAGTCTATGTCATATCAGAGGTAAGCGAGCGGGTCTCATTTAAAAAGTTATCATATGAATGTTAATTGTCTGTTGTGTTTGGTCGGCGGGTGATTCTCTGTTCTTTAGGTCTATCATTATTTTATTCCTTTGAAAAACGAGGTTAACCTGAGTATGGTGTGGTGTTTATTGGTTGTCTTCTTTGCCATGTAAGTGTCTGTTGCTTTGCTATCTCTTCACATTTTTGAATGTTATCTGTGACGCACAATGTTATCATTCTCGAATTTGTTTGTATCTTATATTTCCAGTAAATTGCTGTCGTCTCTAACGGTTTTGTATTTCCAAAGTGAAGAGTCTATTGGTGAACGTTCCATGGTCATTGTGGCCTGTTTGGTATATCTCTTAATAGCCATGATTGTTTTGATTATTGATGAGAGTGTTTTGGAGACAGGCCTGGAAGATGCTTATGCCAGCTTTAATGCAAGTGCCTCGAAGTTTTTAAATGACCAGGGTCTACAGTCTTCGTAAGTATAAAAGTGGTTTTTGGCGTATGCATGAATTAACATTTTTGATGAAATTAAGAAGGCCGAAAAGAAATAAGTAATTTGTTATTCATATCTCTACTACGATTAGCACAGGAAAAACAGGTCATTTCTTGAAATTTGCGGAGAAACTTGCTTAGAATCGAGTTCACATTTGTGTCTCTAACGTGGGTATACGATTCAGTGGATCATCATATAGGTCCGCAGGTATGTGCTGGTACATTCTCGCTAAAATTCCAGAAAACTGCCGCAAGAACGTTAGGGTCTACAAAAGTATCGCAACGAACCGGATTTCTTTGTCAATAACATCGGTTTGATTTGAGTAGAGTTTTACACAAAGACCGGCACTCTTCTTAGTAGATAATTTTACAATTCCAACGATATTCTTGGAATAGCGTTTTGACACAATCAAACATCTTAACTCATTTTCCAGCATATACGTTGTCGAAAATTGTTATTATTCTGCCAAATATTGCCGTCATGCGGAGATACAAATATGATTTATCTTAATATTTGCCACAATTTATTGACCTGACGCTATTAAATGAAATTGTCTTCCCGATCCTATTACTGAATATTTCTACAAAAAATGTTAACCCTCATTTATTATCTTCGTTTAAAGGTCAAATATTGTTAAAATGACGATAGAATTCAAAACTAAATTTCCTTGAAATTGTTGTCTAATTGCATTTACGTATTTCTTTTTCAGTGGTCCTGCTTCAAAAATTGTCGTTAAATTCTTTATGGCCGTTGCCTGTGGCATCTTGGGCTCCCTCTTCACTTTCCCCGGTTTGCGTATGGCTAAAATGCATTGGGATTCACTGAGATATTGTCAGAGTAGGAAATTCATGCAAATTTTATTGAACGTCAGCTTTGTGTTGCCATTTATTTTGGTAATATTGTGGATTAAGCCCATAAGCCGGGATTATTTGACCGTGCGTATATTCCACGGAATGGAAGAACCTTTGTAAGTAAACCGAAACAATGACAATCTGACTAGAAAATGACAATCTCTTACACCTCTTAATTGTGATTGCAGGCTTAAACCTCATATTTTTGAAACATTACGTTTGATATTGGTTGTATTGGTGGTGGTTTTGCGCATCGCTTTAATGCCAATATATTTGCAATCCTATTTGAATTTGGCTTATGATAAAATTATGGATTTACGCAAGGAAGCCGGCCGCATTACCAATGTGGAATACCAGAAAAAGGTAGTGTCGGAAATTGATTGAAAATTTCATTTTAATATATACGATTTTTTTTGTTCTGTGTATTCTTTAGATTTCATCCATATTTTACTATATCTGCGTAGTGACTTTGCAATTTGCCGCTCCTATTATTTTGTGTTTATATCTAACGCTGATGTATAAAAGTTTGGGTGGCTTCAGTTGGACGGGCCTTTTCACCGAATCCGTACTGCAGCATGAGTGTTCGGCAGAATTGGAGCCTGTGGCAGTGTCCGTTCAAGAATTTTTCGAAGGCAGTGGGGCCGATGTTGTTGCTTCGATAGCAGATGAGGCGGCGACAGCGGCATTGGTTAACAATGAATTTAATATTATGGAATCCGCACAAAATCTACAAGAATCTATACTAAGCTTAAAAAATGTAAGCTGGCGACGTTTTAAATGGCCAATAATCGTTAACTTCTTATTTTATTTGTTTACAGGTGTTCACTACTGAAGTGTATAAGGGCTTCCTGGGTTTTGCCACCTGGTGGAGTTATTTCACTTTATTTGCCAGCTCTTCGTTGGGTATCGTTTACCAATCCTACTTTAATAAGACCTAAAAAAATACCAACCGGCCTAGGAACTTGGATGATGTTACACATATGATATGGAAAAGCAAGCAATATCTAGTTTTCAAAGTTAACAAAACAAATCGCATAAAGTCATTAGTTAGTAAACATAATCTGTTTGTTAATAAGTCAATCAAACGCCTCTGTGTTGTGTTTCATTTCATAAATGTCCTCCGCCCATTCGCCCTCACTCATTTTTTCCAAAAAGAATAGTTAGCCATATCTCTCTTATATATTTTTGTTAGTAGTTGATATTATTATTGTTTTATTTATTATTTTGTAAAAGGTTTTTTATTTTCATAAAAAAAACAGAATTTCTTGTCCCACAATCAATGGTTGTTCAAATGTGTTCTTCGTTTCCAACTTACGATTTGTTCGTTTTCTTGTTTTACTTTTTATTTTGGAAATATTTTTCGTTTTCTTTTTTGACTTAAGAGACACATGGTTATATAATACTTTTATTTTTTAAATGTATATACTTAACTGTGTATATAATGTGGATAGTGTTAATAGAAAAAGAGCTTATACTACGAGTAAAGAAAAACAAAATAGAATAATTGTGTTTGCTACTTGTTTTGTTGGTGGAAGGGAAAATGTGATCCGTTTTGGCAATAGAGAAGGAAAAGAATCATTCAGTAAGATCTCGATGTCAGCTAGGTCGCATGGCGTACATATCTCAATATGCATTTAACATTGAAAGTGAAATTCGTTACGAATTTTCACTCCTGTTAAGAGCCTAAAAACAATCATGTCGCATGGCGAATTGATGCCGACATGTATTTTATGGGCTCAAGCGAAATTAGTCAACGAAAGAAAAAAATCGTTACTTTTTTTTCCTCTTGACATTAATACATGTAGAGATAAATTCGTTATGTGTCAACGACATGGGCTCTAAGACCTCGAGCAGAACCTTGTCGCATTTTGTTGTTTCTAAAGACAATTGGCAAAAGGAATGCTAAAGAAATATGCCGGGTCTCAAAGGTAGATACACTGACAAAAACAATAGAAGACATTCATTTGTAATACAACGTATCCCACAATAGCTGTTTGTGGCCGTATTCGCAGTACCGCTTCTAAAAACTAGAAGAATTGAACGGTGTGGTTAAGAACTACAGAATGTTTTGGTGTTAATACAATAGAAGCCTTTCTTTTTTATATATTTATATAAAAATAAATAAAGATACTGAAATGTCTACACAAATAGGATTTTAAGTAGCGGCCAATCGTTAATGAATGCAAATACTTCATTGTTGAGCTATGCTCAAGACTGTTAAAAAGTGTCATATCAAATTAAATTAACCGCATTAAAAACATATATTTTCTTCGCATAGAATTCCCAAAAGTCACATTCACTTTGTCCAACACTTTTCACCTTCCTTTCACCTTCCTTTTCGCCTCACAACACGTCGCCTCCTTTTGCCCCATTCCATTTTAAGTGTATTGTAGGTTGTGTTTTTCTGCTTTCACTAATAAAAACTACGTCTTAAAAATGCCTTCTAAATAGATTACCTTAGACTACGTATTTAAAGTCCCATTATTTGCTCTTGTTTGTAGACTGCATGATAAGCATTGCGTATTAGAACATAGGGGAAGCAAGACTCAAGCAAATCCATTGTCAAGAAGGGAGATTTTTTAACAATTTCATCCAATAACAAATAAACGGATTCACGATTTCGGGTAGCTTCACGATCAGATTCTTGTCCCAGCCGCAGGAGAGAAGACGAGGCCAGCGCCAAGAATTCTTTCATGCGATCTTCAATGTCATTTTGGCCACAAATGGTGAATAAGGCTCCAAAGATGTTATTTATTGCCACCGACATGCAATGTGTATTATTTGAGTGACCATCGATGGTGGCGCGATAGAAGGAGTTGTCTACGCGAGCCAATTTCGGTATGGATACGGCCACAAACACCATTAGGAGGCAAGCTGTCAAGTGTTCACCCTCATCGAATTCGGGTTTTTTCGATTTCAGTGTTGCAGCCAACGTGGGGTCAACTTTGCACATCAAACCCGCAGAGGCAGCCATTTCAGAAGCGACTCGTATCTGGTCACCTCCAGGTAAATGCTCTTGGAAGTCTTTGACTGAGCTTAGCAAGAAGGGAATGCGTTTCTCCAAAACATCCACTAACGCCTCATGTACCAAATTGCGGAAACATAGAATAACACCGATGATGGTCATTCGCTGTAGAACACGATCGACATCTTGTAAGCGTTTAAATTGCTCTTTCATTACCTCGGGCTTATCAAAGCTCGTTCTCAGTGTGATAAGGACTTCTTTGTTGACACCCACCAGAGACTTTAATTCTTGCACTTGGTTGGCTATGTGCCACATCAGCGTTTCGTTCAACGATTTTATGCCATAGGGGCCGACCAATTCCGCCAAAGCGCGCAGTTCATTAAGATCGGAAAATTCTTGAGGGTTAAATGGTACCCAACCCTCTGGAGATATGGGCACAAATGCCTTTTGGTTATTGCTGAAGACAATGTTGCCGGCAGAAACGCGTCTTAGCAGAACTTCGCTATACCTAGAAATGAAAAACACACGAATTTAGATAATGTAACATAAAGTCTCTCTCGTGATAAGAGACAATAAAGTACACTCACCAAGTATTGTACAAGGCAGCAATGGTCTTCTCACCGTGTGAATCCAAGGCTTGGGTCTGTTGCAGCAGACAATTATTGAAAACACGTGTCATATCGATGTGCACATAATTCTCCACCGTTTGCAAGACATTCATATATGCTCGCACCGAGGCCAGCAATTCCGAGGGCTTGGCAATTTCCATTGTGTCCGGATTAAACATAACCATACCCACCAAATCCCGAGAAAAACGATGTTCCAAATTTTGACACAAATATTCACGTGGAGCGAATGCAAACTCCCATACATTCACTGTGGGGCAATAGTTGATGGCGTAGCACAATTCCGTCAAAGCCATATGCAATTTGTCCATTGTAGTCAAGTCTTCACGAGTCTTGCGGTATGACTCATCGCCGGGCTTGCGTATGTCATCGAACTGCTTCTTCGATTTATCCTTCTTCTTGCGCGCCGACTGAACCGACAGAATTTTGGCACAATGTTTTGGCAACAGGGCATCAGCCATGGTACATTGTTCGTCACAAATGGTGGTGATAATATTCTTAGCTTCTTTGGCCATCTCTTCGAGGAATATATTCACCACACTCAACGATCGTTCGCGTATGTGGTGGCGCTCCTCGGGACACATTTCATGAGTGCAATTCTGGAAGTGGCTACAGATTAGGGGGAAAGCGATAATATAGCGATTCTGTGCCGGAAATTCTAGGCACATATGGAATTGATCATCGAACATTTTGCTATAGAAGCAGAATATGCTCAGATCAGAGGTTTCCACTAAAATCTCATCCAGATTGTCTACGACACGTGTGTGGAAAACCATGGAGTCCAACAGGCGGGCCAATTCAATATGCTCTTGAATGCGTAGCACCGCTTTGCCTACACTCATGTATGTCTGCAAACGGAACCAATCCAAACGGAAAGCTCTGAAGTCGAACAGTTCATTGTCCTCCACTTGCTTTACTGTCAAGCCGGAAGCAGTATTGTAAAGCGAGGAGAAGATTACACTTTCATCCTCGGGGCACATTTGCAAACTTTGCATGCGTATATTAAGATCGGTAGAATCAAAGCCCGATAGATATTGCACATAATAGCGTTGCATGACCTGGCTGTATTTACGTACCAAGGCACGAAGCTCCTCCATGTGGAACAGCAGCTCCGGTAGCTGGCGATCGACAAGATCTTCATTACTTTTGCCTGAAAATGGAAATTAATTGCAAATTGTTACGGTAACTAATATGTAAGGCCAACAATTATGTTTTACCTTTATTTTTCAACAGCGGCGGATTGTCGTTGTGTCTCAGCAACCATAGAATCTCATCTCTGGCCAAGCACAGACCGATAAATATGAAAATAGCCTTGGGTCCCAACAATCCCGGCTGATCGGTCATTATCAAGGCCAGCTCCTTCAAGGCCGTGCGCAAGAACTTCCTGCGTTCGCGATGCATTAGTGCCGCCTTCTGAACGGCATTCGTGTAGGCCTCCTTCACCTCACTGATGCGCTTATTGTAGCCCTTGATACCATCAAAGAATGTCTGTATATATTGATGAATTTGCAAGACCTCGTCACGGAACAGCGCTATAACCCAGCTCGACTCCAGGGCCGAAAGCCATATTTTATTGACCTCGGGGTATTGAGCCAACATAGGGTGATTCAACAGTAGACCAAAGATAATCCATCTGTCCATAGCTTCCAGCGAAAGATATTCACAAGACATGGTGTCGGTGCGTACAGCCTTCAGCAGAATGGCCGGATTGCCCACCAAACTCAGCTTTTGCATTTCACGCCACTTATCGGCAGGCAGGTTACGAAGGGGATATATGCTGGTCAGGGAACGCAAGGCATTTGTCAACAACCGTTGATGTGGAATAAACTCCTCCGAGAGTTTTTTCAACGGCACTTCATAGTCTAGAATCATTTGACCCAAACGGGGAAACCCTGCATCCGATGTATTGTTTTGCAATTCGAATGCGGCATTGTAGAGACCCAAGACTGCTTTGCGGTCTTCGACGCGCGATAAGAGTATCATTAGCGATACATATGTGACCACAAGATCCAAATAGTTTTTGGTTAGCTCAAAGTTTAGCGTTATATCCAAATGGATTTGGCAAGCATCCATGGTTGTGAGCAGCTCACAAACATTATCCTTAAAATCGAGTAGATCCACAAAGGTGTGGTAATAAAGCGACAACGATTTTATAATTTCCGCCTTGATGTTGACTATAGCATTAAGTCCCTTAACATCGATATTTGGAAATCTCTTTACAATGAACTTAATCGAGGACTCCAATGATTTCTCCGATAAGAATCCTGGCTTCGATTTGGTGTCGCCACATGCCTTTTTGATGTTATAGACCCGCGTCAATATACCCAAACCACGGTCGTTGAGTATTATCAGTTTTTCAGCAATTTTTTGCTGATTGGGATATATAGGACGGGCCATTGTGGCAAGAACTTGATTGCTCTATAATTGCAATGTCTGTTGAATTTCAATTGCCCCACCTAGAAAATTTGTTTGCTTTCGTTTTATTCCTATTGAAGCGTTTAGGAAATGGATTTAATCTTTTAACGTTTATACGGTTTCCTTTAATATTTCACTTTTACGTGGGTTTCAGTTCTCTTAAATCATTAATTTTACATTTTATTCGGAAAATTCGATTTTTTCTCTACCAGACACTAATTTTTGATGACAAATTTTTGACCGAGCCGAAGCAATGACGACGACAGCGGCGGCTTGTCTTTTTTCCAGTCGGCGGCGGGGTGGCTGAGTACCATAGTTGCCTGAGAAATGGAACGGACTGAAAAGAAATTGTGTTTTTTGATTCCTCCATTCCATCTTCCTCTAATCGGAAATTCCTCCATTTTTGACGTTTCTATCATAACTAGTAAGTTGTAATGCTCCTATGGCGCCCGTTAATTTGCTTGAGAAAGTATTTGTTACTTAATTTTAAAAATTTTGTAAAAAATATTTTGAGAAAACTATTTTGTAAAAAAAAAATTCGAAAAAAAATAAAATTTGTGGAAAAAAAATTTCGAAAAAAAATAAAATTTGTGGAAAAAAAATTTTTGTAGAAAAAAAAAAATTTTGTTTAAAAAAAAAATTTTTGTGGAAAAAAAAAAATTTTGTTTAAAAAAAAAATTTTGTGGAAAAAAAAAAATTTTGTGGAAAAAAAAAATTTTTTTTAAAATAAAAATTTCTTGAAAAAAAAAATTTGGAAAAAAAAAATTTCTTGAAAAAAAAAAATTTGAAAAAAAAAATTTTTGTTAAAAAAAATTTTTGTAAAAAAAAAAATTTGTAAGAAAAAAAAATTTGGGAAAAAAAAAAAATTGGGGAAAACACAATTTCTGTACAAAAAAAAATATTATTTTTTTTATTATTATTATTTATAGAATTATTATAGAATGCCTATTTAAATTCCTACGTACTGCGTGACAGAGTCAGTGAATCAGTGTATCAGTGAATCAGGGAATCAGTGTATCAGTGAATCAGTGTCGAGGGTAAATATATATTAAGATATGAGAGTAGTCGAGTTGCATTGTCGACATTAAAACGGGTAACCCCGGAAAACGCGATATTCACATAAAGATGTTACGAAACAAGAACCAGTTCGTATGTGAATTTGCTGTGACCCCAACAAGAATACAGAATAATAAAATGAAGTGCTTATTTATATTTAAATCCTGTCTGGATCGCCTGTAGCCTTAGAGAAATTTCTGTCCGTGGATTATCAAGAAAATACCGATACCGTAGCACTCCCGTCTACATGATGTAATGTGACGCAGGAATGCAAAAGTTGATAAAAAAATTTTGATAAATTTTCAGCATCGAGGCAACGAATTTTGGCCCTATTTGATACATTTTACAAATGTTCGTATTTGTTGCCTTTTTTTTATAGATTAATTTGATCTATAAAATGTACGAGTATCCCGGGTTGTGGTTTAAACGCTAAATTCGCCACACATACAAACAGATGCAACAGCTACAAGGGCAGATATGCTATGGTTTAAAGTCTTGCAAATGACACAAAGCCTAACAAATGACGTTTCTGTGTATTTTGTTGGTGTGGTCTAGCAAATCGTTGCAAACTTTGCAAGATCTAGAACCCCAATTTGCAACCAGGAGTGAAAACCCTAATTATAATAAGGAAACGTTAACATTGGCCCTATTTGGGCACATTTAATCTGTCACTGTGGCACAAATTAAAGTTTTTAAAGTACCAAATGTTGACATCGACACTTAAGTGTTGGTGACACATTGTGCCATTTTCGGCACAATCAACTGTTTATGGGCCCAGTGGCACACTCAGATCTATTTTGGCACTTTTTCATATTTCTCACAAATTAAATAATTTAACATAAGGACGAAAGTGATGGCGACTTCAAACTGTAGAACTTGTCTGATATATATGTAAGTCATGAATTGAATTTGCGAAATTGGTTGAAAGACACATCAGGCAACTATACAACGGGATTTTTGCGGACACGGTTGGCACTATTGGCCCTATTTAGGCACATTCAATTTCTTAGCGGCACAAATTACCAACACTGGTGGTGCACGTTGACATCGGCACTTTACGGTGGTATTTCGATACTGAATAAATTTCGAATAAAAGCTGAATAAAAGTTAAACGATTTATTGGAATTAACAATACAAACAACTGAATCAAGTTGTAAGAGTACGTGAATTTGTAGAAAATGGTGGCGAGTAAAAGCGGCGGTGTGCCCGAAAAATTGACGAGGGCGGATGTGTGCCGTGTGCCCGAGAACATTTCATTTCCAACAGAGGAGGCCAATGTGTTGGACGAGTGGAAAGCAACCCAGACATTCGAGAAATGTATGCAACTGTCGAAAGGAAAACCAAAGTAAGTCTCACCTAATATTTGTAGAAAATTGCATCATTTCTGATGGATGTTGGCGTAGGTTATAATACAATAATACAAAATACAAAGAAACATTAGTATTGGTGAGAACGTGAGTCAACAAGTGTACGCATTCCTCCATTTCAGATATACCTTCTACGATGGACCTCCATTTGCTACAGGTCTGCCCCATTATGGTCACATTTTAGCCGGTACTATCAAAGACATTGTTACCCGGTATGCTTACCAACAGGGTTACCACGTGGATCGCCGTTTTGGTTGGGATTGCCACGGCCTGCCGGTCGAATTCGAAATCGACAAACTGCTAAACATTAAAGGTCCTGAAGATGTGGCTAAAATGGGCATTGCGGCCTACAATGCGGAATGTCGTAAAATTGTTATGCGTTACGCCAACGAGTGGGAAACTATTGTGACTCGTATGGGTAGATGGATTGATTTCAAAAACGATTACAAGACGCTCTATCCTTGGTATATGGAATCGATTTGGTGGGTGTTCAAGCAACTTTTTGACAAGGGTTTGGTGTATCAGGGTGTGAAGGTGATGCCCTATTCGACAGCATGCACCACGGCATTGTCTAACTTTGAATCGGGTCAGAATTACAAAGAAGTTGTGGATCCATGTGTTGTTGTAGCCTTGGAGGCGGTGGGCAATGACAATACGTTCTTCTTGGTTTGGACAACCACACCCTGGACATTGCCATCGAACTTTGCGTGCTGTGTTAATGCAAACATGATTTATGTTAAGGTAAGTTCTAAAATAAATCTCTGGTTATTATAAATCTCAAAAGTATTTCCATCCATTCGCTTGACCAGTCCAGTTTAGTACATTATTCTTCCTTTTCGATTGATGTTGACGTCATTAAAATCTATTATTTTCTGGATCTATTGTTTGTATCTGCCTAACGCTAAAAGAATTTGTACACCTGCAAAAATTGCAGGTGACCCAAAAGGTTCATGGTTTTTTCTTCGTTAATATAACGCAATTTGGAGATGGGAGTTTAACTTAATACAAGTATAAAGTTGACTACGTGTTAATCCCTTGAGTTTTCAGTTCGCTGACAAATATCCCTCAGTAGTTTATTTTAAACTCTTGCATATATCGCTAAGTGTAGATAAGAAATAGTATCGTCGGCATACGTGACTTTTTCATAGGATATTTTTTTTAATGTATTTTCACATAGTGACACGTTTTTGGATAACATTTCTTCATTACTTTTTTCAATATTAGGTTTCCGATGTTAAAACTGGCCGTTTCTATATCTTGGCTGAAAGTCGCCTGAGTTATGTGTACAAAAACGAAAGCGAATATAAAATTGTGGAAAAGTTTTCTGGAAAAACTTTGGGCGGTGCCCATTACAAGCCCGTGTTCCCATATTTCGCAAAGCGGGGCGAAGAAGTTCGCGCCTTCCGTGTATTGGTCGACGATTATGTTACTGATGATTCGGGTACTGGTATTGTCCACAATGCTCCCTACTTTGGCGAAGACGATTACCGTGTATGTTTGCTAGCTGGTCTCATTACCAAATATAGTGCTGTCATCTGTCCTTTGGATGATGCTGGCCGCTTCACGGATGAAGTAACCGACTTCAAGGGTCTCTACGTCAAGGATGCAGATAAGCAAATTATTGCCTTTTTGAAAAACAACGGCAGTTTAGTGTCTTCGGGACAAGTTAAGCATAGCTATCCGTTCTGTTGGCGTTCGGATACTCCATTGATCTATAAGGCGGTGCCGTCGTGGTTCGTGAGGGTGGAACATATGTCGAAAAATCTCTTGTCCTGCAGTTCTCAGACTTACTGGGTGCCAGACTTTGTCAAAGAGAAACGCTTCGGCAATTGGTTGAAGGATGCTCGCGATTGGGCTATCAGCCGTAATCGCTACTGGGGCACACCAATTCCCCTATGGAAATCGCCGAATGGTGATGAAATAGTGTGTGTCGGCAGTATCAAAGAATTGGAACAGTTGTCGGGACAACGTATAACTGATTTGCATCGTGAGAGTGTGGATGCCATAGAAATTCCGTCGGCCATACCTGGCAATCCACCATTGAGACGTATTGCCCCAGTATTCGATTGTTGGTTTGAGTCCGGCAGTATGCCTTTCGCCCAGCAACATTTCCCCTTCGAAAACGAAAAAGATTTTATGTCCAATTTCCCTGCTGATTTCATCGCCGAGGGCATCGATCAAACACGCGGTTGGTTCTATACCTTACTCGTCATCTCCACAGCATTGTTTAACAAGGCACCCTTCAAGAATTTAATAGCCAACGGTTTGGTTTTGGCTGCAGATGGACAAAAAATGTCGAAACGCAAAAAGAATTATCCCGATCCCATGGAAGTGGTGCATAAATATGGTGCCGACGCCCTACGATTGTATCTTATCAACTCGCCAGTGGTACGTGCTGAAAATCTACGCTTCAAGGAAGAAGGTGTCCGTGATATCATCAAGGATGTCTTCTTGCCCTGGTATAATGCTTATCGTTTCCTTTTGCAAAATGTTGCTCGCCATGAAAAGGAAGATTTGAACAGCAAGGGCCTCTACACATATGACAAGCAGCGCCATTTAAAGAACATTGAAAAGGCTTCGGTCGTTGATATCTGGATTTTGTCATTCAAAGAATCATTGTTGGAATTCTTTAGCACCGAAATGAAGGGTTACAGGCTGTATACGGTGGTCCCTAGATTGACGAAATTCATTGATCAGCTGACTAACTGGTAAGTTGCCCTTATAGTATTTCTTTCAAATGTGTTTTTAAACTGGAATTTAATATTTTAAGGTATGTCCGTTTGAACCGTCGTCGCATCAAGGGTGAACTGGGCAAAGATGAGTGCATTCAGTCTCTCGATACCCTATACGATGTCCTCTTTACCATGACCAAAATGATGGCTCCCTTTACGCCCTTCTTGGCCGAATACATTTTTAAACGTTTGGTGTTGTTCCAACCTAAAAACTCTACGGAGAATAGCGAATCGGTCCATTATCAAATGATGCCAACATCAAATCGTAACTTCATTCGATCTGATATTGAAAAATCGGTCGGACTCATGCAAGCCGTCGTGGAATTGGGACGTGTTATGCGTGATCGCCGTACACTGCCGGTTAAATATCCCGTATCGGAAATCATTGTTATACACAAAGATCAGAAATGTTTGGAAGCCATCAAGAGTTTGGAAGATTTTATACTGAGCGAATTGAATGTGCGCAAATTGACTTTGAGTTCGGATAAGGAGAAATATGGTGTAACGTTGAGAGCTGAACCAGATCATAAGGTAACAGAGCATATGCATAATTTTAATTTCTTTCGGAAATATACATTCAAATATTCTTATTGTAGACTCTTGGCCAACGCCTCAAGGGCAACTTCAAATCGGTTATGGCGGCCATTAAAGCCTTGAAAGATGATGAGATCCAAAAGTACGTCAGCCAAGGCTATTTCGAAATTGAGAAGCAGCGTATCGAATTGGAAGAAGTACGCGTTATTTATTGCATTTCTGGGCAAGTGGGTGCTAACTTTGAAGCTCACAGCGATAACGAAGTTTTAGTTCTTATGGACATGACACCCAATGAGGAGTTGCTCGAAGAGGGTTTGGCTCGTGAAGTCATCAATCGAGTACAGAAGCTCAAGAAAAAGGCACAATTGATTCCCACGGATCCCGTACTTATTTATTACGAACTGAATGCTTCAGTCCAAAAGAAAGCCGAAGCAGAACAAATCCAAAAAGTCATGAATAATTACCACAGCATGATTAAGACGGCCATCAAGTCCGAATTTGGTAAATATAATGCCACAGAAGCGGGCAAGAAACGAGTCATCATAAGCGAGTCTGTAGATCTGAAGGGTATTGATCTTAAACTTACCATCTGTTCAACGGAAGAAGTACAACTGCCTCTATTGAAATGGATTAACATGACCTTGGCCTCAGATCTTAAGCCTCGTTTTGGTAGATCCAATAAAGCGTCTTTGCTGCTCGAGAATTCTGCCAATAAAAAATTGATTTCTTTGGATGAACTAAAACAAGAAATTGAAGTTCTGTTCGGTATCTACGGTTTTAATTACAAAATATTTGTGGTAAATCAACAGACTGCAAATGAACTCGTCCATGTGGATGCTTCGCTCAATGGCAAACTGTTGGTGGTTGCTGGGTCACAGGAAGAGGCCTTAAAAGTCCCCAAAGACACTGCCGCCAATATGCCTTACTGCAAGTTTGTAAATAAATCGGGTTCCACGGTATTCACGGAAAATCCTTTGGGATTTTTGTTAGCTGCATAAAGAAATCTATAAATATTTAATTTCAGTTTCATTAGTTGCTTGCGTTATTTATTTCCCCTTAACCTACGTTTTCTACCGAAATGTTTAAAACAATGCGAAACTATCGAATTGTATCTAAAAACTAATCTTGAAGATTTGAAAGAATACAATAAAAATATATTTGGAAAAAAGAAATTTTTTAACGAAGTTGTTTTTATATATGGGGTATGGATTTCGATTATGGTGGGCGTTGAAATGCAGTACGTAGTAACAGGGCGTCCTATTCTCTATCTTCATTATGGAGTTATAGAGAAATATATGAAAATTATGAAAAATGTGGAGTAGTTAAGCGGCGGTTACGGAGGTAAAAATGTTGCGGAAATGATTCAACAAAGTAGGAATTATCTTGGTTTTTGGAGACGATTAAAGTTTTTTCCATGTATGTAATAGTTTCGTTCTTGTTTGTTCCTTTGGGTTAAGGCGGTAGGATTGTGACTTTATGACGCACGTAGTTTTTTGCATGTATGTAATAGTTTTGTTCTTGTTTGTTCCTTTGGGTTAAGGCGGTAGGATTGTGACTTTATGACGCATGTAACACCAACGATACAGAATTTAAAACTACAATTTTCGTTATTGCAAAAAAAAATAAGAATAAAAAAACCGACAGTATTGCAAAACAATTTTGAAAATGTTGAGTTTTAGAAAACTTCTAAACGCCAAAAATTTCATAGAGTACTTCTGAAGTTTTAAAATTTTGAATTTTTTTATAATTCCAGGTAAGCATCGATGTAAACAAAATAATATTTGTTTAGAGCAAGAAAAATTAGTGCTAGAATTTATGTTTCAATTAATTATATAAAACTGGGAAAATATAAATTAGAGATTTACACAGAATTAGAATTATTCGAAAATAGTCGGTGTTAAGTTCTCTATTTAACGGTGCTGGAACTTTTTCGAAACTGGCGAATTTTTGAGAAAATTACACAATCAAGTTTTTACTTTTAAGAAAGTACTGGAACTTTTTTGAGCATATGCCTGTTATGTTATTTTGGAAATAGAAAGTAATTAATCTGGAGAATATGGATTATGAGGTTGAAATTAGTACCCCTATTTGTGGATTTTTGACATGGCGACTACACATCTGTGCCCCTGTGCGAGGGAAACACCATATTTTTTTCGTTGTTGTATTAACAAAATCTTCATTTAATTGATTTCATCTTCTTTAGAGGACTTTTCCGTTTCGTTGACTTCTTAAAGAAAAATCTTTTCTTTTTTTTTACATCAAGAACACAGTCTATAAAGAACAGATCTTAAAAAAATCCAATCCATAGTCCAAAACGATAATATTTTGAGATTTTGGCGGTGGAGGGCCAAAGAGAATTTCGGAGACACCGACAAGACGACCACGACGACCGGTTGTCTTGGTGTGTGGACCACGGACACGAAGACCCCAGTAGTGACGAAGACAGCGATGGTAGCGGATCTTCTTGAAGCGTTCCAAATTGTCACACAATTTGGAGGAAGTCAATTGATTGTATTTACCATCAATTATATCCTTTTGTCTGTTCAAGAACCGGTTGGGAACTTTCTAATACAAGGGGTTGAAGATGATGGTGACAACCTTTTCAACCTCCTCCTCAGTGCATTTACCGGCACGTTTGGTCAAATCGATATCGGCCTTCTTCAACACCTTTAATGGCGGTCATGGCGACACCAACATTGCGTTTGGATACGCAGAATGTGTTGGAACTTTTCTGGGATAATGAGCGACATTTTGCCCTTTTGTTAGCGACAGATTTTAAGCCGAATATTGCTGTCGTTTTTGCTTCAAGTTATTCGCAAGTGAGTTGTGATTAGTAAACAAAATTAAAGCAGCTTTACAAACCCTTGTTATGTAAAATGTGGGAAAAAGTTAATGTTTTGTGCATTAAGGCAATTATTGTCATTTTGGTGGGATGACGTCCAATCAAACAATACAATATATCAAATTAGAGGCGATCATGTGGCTAAAAAAATTTTACCACAATTTTAATATAAACATAACGGGCAAAAAATTTAAAAAAAAATCTATTTTCTTTCCGATAGCTAGCTAGCACCCTACTAAAAAAAACCATAGATATTAAAAACCAAAAACTGTGGGAGTTATAAATTTTATGAAAAAGTTACGCAATTTTAAAAAGCGTTATTCTGTCTTTTTCCTCCGTTACTTCTATAAAAAGGACCCTTCCCCATTTATCCAGTTTATAAGTTTTTAATTTCAACTTTGACAGCTTTTCCTGTACAAAACAAGAAACAATACTTTAAACATTTTTTTAATTGCTCTTTAACAATATTTTTAATTTATTGTTGCTTTGACTTTAGAATCCCAAATTACATCAGAAAAATTTAAAAAAAAAACCATTTGGTTGTTGCATAGTGGTATCTTTAGTCTGAACTAGATTACTCAAAACTCACCCAACGGGATGGCAATAAGCAAACAGTCTTTTAAGATGACTTCAAATTCCACGTTGAGTACTAAAACTCTTAGCATTCTCAATTATATTTATTTAATTCACCCTTAACATTCTTCCAAAAGAACGGCATCTTTGGAGTTTGCCAACTTCTCCAAATCATTGCCCAACTTATCGAGTTCATACGCTAACGCCACTTTTATTATTTCTTTATCCAATTCCTTGAAGCCATGACTGTTGAACCGCTTGTAGACTTCTTTGGCCTCAGCAGCGGCATTTTCCTTTTCGTAGGGTGCTATCAAATCGACAAAGTCATTCATAAGGCCGAACGTTTTGAAGAAACATGGCAGCTTTTTGGATGTGTTACCCTCGAGCTTGGTCAAAAAGGTTTCCAATCCGGTTTTGTATTTGCTGTAAGCAGGTGCAGTGGGCATATCTTTGAGAACGGCCTTGATCATGGGCTTAAGTTTGCCCACCAGAACTTTGGTGTTCTTGTAAAACGCTTTCGTATCGTTGGCCGTCAAGGTGACCTGGAAAACGGAACGGTAGGTTTCGGTTTAACGAATGCCAACAATTTGTATTTAAAAGAAGATATTACCTGGATTACAATTGCGATTGATAGAACAGCGAGTAAGAATTTCATAGCTTTAGTTTTGGCTATTTGGTGATCGTGATCTGGATTGGTACTGCTGATTCATACATTTAATGTGGTCAATTTATAGAATAACAATGCAGATGATTTCAATTCACTCTACTTTGTTCGAATACTCAAGTTTTGTCTACGTTTTTTTTTTGTCGTGAATGTATTTCTTTACAAATACATTCACGTCAGTTGGTTGATATACAATTTACTATCCCGACATTTATATTCATTCCCTAGCAAATTATAAAGTCTATGTTCAATTTTGGGATTTTAATATTTTTTTAATTTATACAAATTAGAAACGTTGACCTTCTCTCTCTCTTTTGTGATCTCATTTCAAACTGTGCCTGCCTTAAAATTGAAACGATTTGGATGTTCTAGGAATTGTGTGTGTGTTGCAAACTTATTTCCGGTTTTGATGCAGGGAGGGGATTGAAATGCATAACTGTCATATTATGAAGTACTATTGTTACATTTGATCTCATGGTATTAAAACGGGTTCGTCTCACTACACCGACAGCTCTAGAATTCATTGTAGTGATCGTATGTAGACAAGAGTGAGCTTATTTTAGCGTATTTTGACTACGTGATGAACTTTTAAGTAAAAATCATTTTTGAAACCGTTTAATAAATAATCATGACGCAGGGTTTGCAATTTCTTCTTCTGTGCATTTGTCTAATACATATGTGATCATTGGGTATATAAATAAGCGTGGAGTACGATTGGTGGGCTGTCAGTTGTGAATATAAAGCGGGCTTTTTTACGTGTTATGTTTTTCAAATTGAAGAAAACACAGAACAGAACTATTTATTTGGATCAATAAATCAATATCTGCCATTGACTTCATAAAGATTACATCCGTATTTACCTTAACATTTATATGAATTAGCGATAACTCTCTTACTCGTAAAATCGCCAGCATTTAATAATTCCTGTAACGATTCACGACTATTGTTACATAATTATGGCAGATATAGCGTTTTTTTTAAGAAGGGGTGTGTTAAATTAGTTTATAGCTCTGAAACTGTCATTCAGTTTAAAAAGCTCTAAAAGTTAGACCCTAAGCCTTAAAGCTGCCATCAGACGATATGTTTATTACATATGTACTGTCTCTTTTTGTATCCATATGTAATTCTGTATGTATGTCAAAATCGTCGTTTTACATACGATTCATAATTTTTGCTATCACTCCTGGATGTGTATTTTCGTCTGACATAACCTCTAAACGTAAACGAAAGCTAACTTTTTAATGTTACAGAACAATATTTACGACACCTTGCAAAAGTAAACTTCCGATGTTTTTTTTGTAATTAAAAAAAAAATGAAAAACTTTGATTCTTCTTGTGGATTATTTTTATTTGGTCTTTTAATTTTTTTTACATCAAGTCGAGAATATGATGTCATGTAAATGGCCGCCGCCACAGTTGATTGTCACATTAGGGGCCAATCGCAAAATTTATAGCATTTTCTGATAGGAGGATTACTTTTGCGCCACCTTGTATTACGGAACAATTCATCAGCATTTTTGTTGTGTTTATTCTCCAAAGCCCTTTCAACATCTGCCCAGAGGTTTTCAATGAGGTTTAAATCGGGGCTCTGTAGAAAATCATATTCTGACACTCTTAGCCGTATGTTTTGGGTAGTTATCTTGCATAAAAACGAATGGGGCAGACATGTACTCGTCCGCAAATGGTTTCATTGTATATTCACCATAATGTCTTTATACAATTGTCCATTCAGGAAAATAAAGCCCATACCATACTATTGCCTCCTCCATGCTTTATGGTCTTTAGAATACACCGAGGGTCAAGTTTTTTGTTTCGAGAACGTCGTGCATATCTTTTACCATCTGATCCAAACAAATTGAATTTGGATTCATCTCTCCACAGAATGTGTTTCCAAAACTCCATAGGTATTTCTCTGCGAAATTAATTCTGCTTTTTAAATTTGTGTGGTTTTTTTCTCTCGCGAAACATCCAGGGAACCCTCCTTCAAGTAATCGACGCCTTAAGATTTTCGCTGATATTTCACCGCTAATTTGTGACGTTACTTTGCTGTGAATCTGTTTAGAACTAAGATTAAGATTAGCCTTGCTCGTTCTGCAAATTATACGAACATCCGCTTTCGTAGTTTTCCTTGGTCGTGCCATTCGATTCTTGTTCTCGACTCTCCCATTCTTCCTATAATGTACAATAGCATTGTGAATCATTAATTTCGTACACAAAAGCTCCATCGCAAAAATTTTAAATTATAATCTTACGCAATTCCGGAGTACAGCTGTTTTTCCGACCCGTGACTAAAAGTATTGTCACTTAAATTTTCATATTGTAGTAATATTTAAAAAACTCTATTATTCCTTCCGCGTTTTTTGTCATTTGTTGCCTCTAAACTAAGTGAAGTACGATGTGTCCCTAATTACGTGACCAAGAGAAAACACCTTCAAATTGGGACTGATTCAATAAACATAGATTTTGTTGTCACCGTAATTTACCGTTACAATACAGATACATAAGGTGTCCTTAATTATGTGGCCACCGCTATTAATAGTTTCTTAAGATGTATTTTGAAGGATTTCGTGTGAAAGGTAGCGGAATACATCATTATCTATGAGGGAGTTTGTACTGGCGAACAGTTTTGGTATCATTCTGTATTTGGCTTCATAAATTCTATCTTCAATAGATGGAAGTCCAGCTTCTACTAATATGTTGTGAATTGTTGTCGTCCAGTAGACATACATACATAGTTGATGTGGTTGGTTGGTGATACCTTGGTTTGATAATATTTATTGTTGATTTACGACTTTTGCCGTATAACTAGAAAAAATTCAAATCGATTTTCGAGAAAATCATACTAATGTTAGCGATTATGCCATTACGTTCGGTTCGTATGACTCTGTCTACGGCAGTGTTAACTATAATTGATATCCTTGAAAGGCAAGTGGCTACCAATGCGACATAATACCATGAAAATATAGGGAATATGGACATTCTCAAATGTCGGTAAGTTCATTATCAAGAACTGCTGGAGAATGGCGGATGTTTCTGGAAGAGATAGGGAGACATTCGTCGGTTACCCTTATTTGGGTTCCTGGGCATAGGGGTGCATATCTTAACTATACGGCTGATTCACTTGCGAGAGCTGGCGCTAGAGAGAGTACGTGCAAAACCGAAGTGCATAGAAAACATCATTTCAGCATATCACGGACAACAGAAGGCAGCACACCCAATATTATTTTATATTATCAGTTTGGAGTATGCTTGAGAAGACATCGAAAAGAATAACACGTTGTTTAAATGTGCAATATACTCGAATGAGTTCGGATAAAACATATATTTTGCCACAATTCGCCCCTGCACATTTGTTTTTCTACCTTTTATATTTCTCACTTTTGTACATTGTAATTTTATCCGACATACAAATTGAACTCCAGTCAGCAATGGGCTTATCCCATACTTAATAGACCCTCTACCATCTGATAGAGTTCATATTCATTATGTCATACCGTTTAGGTTGGGAAGTTGAAAGCAACAACCTGTTAAGTATTTCCCCGAAGACAAATATGAATTCAGACCAAGTCTCACAAAATATAGAAACCACAATGTCTATGCAATTGATATGTGGGATTAGATTGTCCAATCATTTTCAAGGTATAGAAAAATAATACAGGTTCAAATCAGTCACTGTCTGTTTGACGATTTCGAAAGACAACCTATACGAACGAAAGCCATTAGTGAGTAAGTGGCTTCGATCATTCGTCAGATCTTATGTGTCGTAACGTCAGCCATATGAATTACAATGTTGACAAGTCATTCATTTCGAAAACAAAACGCCAATTACTAAATTAAAGCGCTTGTACGAGAAGTTAAAGCGGATGGGAACGGTTGGCAGCAAAATTGTAATAACGATGGAAGATACTGTAGCGTGTGACCAAGTGCTCAGAGATGTGTTGCAGAATAATGGGCAAATACACCGGGATATTAAACTGACAATCTGCTGGCGCTTTGTGAATACAGGATCAACTAACAGTGAGCAACGAAAGTTTTTTTTCGCAACAGAAAAGTCATAGGTTAGCAGGTTTATTTGTGAATACCTGTACATAAAAACCGGAGCACGTGTGAATGCTTTTGTCATACAGATGACAGACAAAATGATACTGAAATTATTTCGTTTCAAATGTCGTTCTGATGTTTATTAGCTGTGTAAAAGACATGCCAACGTCACCGTTCCAAAAAAAAAAAAAAAAATGGAGATTTTTTTTCATAATTTGTCGATAAAATAGGGAATGTTTTAAGTATAAAAACAATTAAGAGTTGTTGCTTTATTCCAATATAGATAAAAACAACACTATGCAACAATATTTTTTGTTTGAATGGCATCTGAATGACAATTTCGGAGATCGAAACAAATTTAAGGCAAACAATTATTTTGTAGCTCATATAGATTTGAAAATGAAAACAATTTCTATTTCTGTAAATCATAAAATTGGAAATGACAATTCAAAAGAAAACTTTTTTTTTAAAATGTATTCATACATCTTTTTTCTAGTTTGGGACGCCAAAATACCGTAGTATATGGTAAACTAGATTGTCTTTGAATACCTATGTAGAACCTAATATGAATATTACATTGATGTAGCGCAACAAAAACTTCCCAGACAATGTGCAACAAAGCGTAAACGTGGAATTGGGCAATAACCTCCAATAATAATAGCGACGAGAGTTTCCTACATACATTCACATGTAAACATTCTGAGAGCCATGAGACAACACAAGGATAATGTCTGGAAAAAAAAAGCAAAGTAACAAAGACAATAAGGAGAAATATGAAACAAAAACATATGCTCTTATTGTCATAAATACTCCTAAAAATACCTCTAATAAACGTTGGGGACAACGTCATGATTCTATTTATAACTCAGAAGTAACCGTACAACTCTCTGCAGTATCAATACCGTTGATTTTCCACATATAACTAATTACAGACAATATGGCAACTCTTATGTGACATCGCGTTGCTTGCTATCATATGTCACAGTTCCATCATTACGGTTTTCTTCCTTGCATTGCACGCTGCTTCATGTACGCTACACCTTGGCTACCAATCGCAGAATAATATAACGGATATTTTGATACTATGATTAACTGTTATTGTTTATTTTACTGTCGTTGCTTTCTTTGTTTGTTTATTTTGCAGTTGGTTGCCCGAAGGGGTGGGGCTATACGGGGGTAGGTAAGCATAGGCATAAGAACAAGAAAAACTTGATGAGTTTATTAAACTTTAAACCCCCTCAAACCGGAGAATTATTACACTCAAAACAAAGCAACGGCGCATACTCCAGAACGGATAAAAAACAAAGAGAAATAAAAAGAAAAAGTAGAAACGAAATTTGAACAATTCGTAGCTTTTGACGGTAACTTCGCAGGAAAAACACGAAGTTGGTGAAAATGTTACACATCATAACGAGGAGAAGTACGGATTAAGAAACAACACGCATTGATTTGTCGGGACGATACAAGAGAAGAAAAAAATAAAAAAACCAGATAAATCAACTTATAAATGTTAAAGTTTTTAAATTAATATGAAAAAAAGAATGATTTATAAATGCAATAGTGGTTTCCAAAAGAAATGTATTTAATTTGTAATACGAAAAGAAAGAAATTCCCCCGAAAACGGAAGGTGAAGTGAAGAAAAATATAAAGTGAACCAATTAAGGGCGAGTGTCTCGGGAAAAAGTTGTACCTTCACAAAAGAACAAGTTTGAGAATTTTCTAAAGTTTTTGTTTCACAGTTTCTTGGAAAATTCCTCTCTATACGAAATTAGCTTAATGCCTTTTATATTTTTATAATAAATGAATGGAGAATTCATAAACGAGAAAAAATCTATTATAATTTGTCTACATACACACATATACAATACAAAGTAAAGTAAAAAAAATGGCTGCGTAGTATCAACGAAAGAAAGAAAGAAAGCAGCTCTCAAAGAAGAATAAACCGAATGCAAAAAACCAAAGCACTTTTTTAGAGCAGGAGGTTAATACAAAAAAAAGTTCGTTGCCATATTATAAGTAACGGTGAAAACCATACATAAAATATTCAAAATAACCTTACACTTCAACGAGCCAGCCAAGCAAGCAACCACTTCAAAACACTTACGGGGTTTTCTCCCCAACGAAAAGAGAGCCAGAGAGAGAGAAAGAGTGTGTGTGTGGAGAGAGCATGAGTGTTAATAACTTTGACAAATGAGTGAGAAACTAACTAACGGTAAATAAGCAGTTAACGGTATTCGAAACGTGTTTTTTTGAGTAATACACTCTCAAACATTTGCTTTGTTCTCTATCTCTCTCTTTTTGGTCCGGCATCATAAAAACAAATACGAAAATCCGTATAAAAACAAAACGAATAATTGATCGGGTGAAAAAGCTTAACAACAACTGACTCCTCTTTGGTTGGTCGTGCGGTGCACTGCAGTGTGAGTGTGTGAGAAAAGTGTGTTAGAAATAATCCCAGTAAAACTGGCACCGGTTTTGCCTTCGAGTACCCTAGCAGCTGGTGGGACAGTGCCGGAGAGTGCTTTAAAAAATGTCAACAGTATTTCCGCATTTAATGGTAGTTCGGCCGCCAACCTATTGCACGATTCCTCCTCCAAATTATCCACCTCACCGCATTTAATGTCACCCACCCATACGGGCGCTGGTGTTGGCGTCAGCGTTGGCATGGGCATGGTCTACGGCAATTCCACCACAAATACCATGGGGTCGGTTGGCGGCGCTTCGGTTATATGCAGCAGTGATAGCGGCATATCGTCGATCATATCATCGACACCGTCGCTGACTCAAATATCGCCACCACCGGTTTCGAATGCTGTTTCACTGTCGATTTTGGCCTCCAGTGTTATAACCACCTCCAGCAGTAACGCCGCCATTACCAATAACAATGGCAGCAGTAATAGTAACAGTAGCAGTGGTGGACGATGTAGTCCCATCATCGGTGGCATTACCGCAAATCTGACCAACGGTTTAGCGTCATCGTCCTGCATTTACGGTTCTTTGCCGGCGAATAATTCGTGCGGCAGCCCTCTTTTGTATGCAGAACGTACTTCGCCGGCGTTGAGTATGTTGAGTAGCGGCAAGTCGAAGACCCTGAGTCCCATGCAAAATTCTTCCATTGGCGTTTCGTATGCGTCCGTGAGTGCTGGTGGTGGAGTAACGGCGGTCGTGGCATCTTCAACAATTAGCACGCAATCACAAACTGCCTCCGCCTCGAACTATTTGAATACGATAAAAATCCTAGGACCTGCCGCTTCGATCGACTTGGGTTCGTCACCACTGACACATCGGAATTATCCTACCATTAAAGGTTTTACGTTTCGTAGAAGCTTTGATGATAAAATAATTGCCGTCTCGACATCTGCGGCTGCCGGGCCGGTCAGTAGTCTGTCGCAAACGTCACTGGGCGGTCCGGCCGTGTCAGCCTCCTCTTACCTCTCCCATTTCCCGGCAACGTCATCGCATCACCATCACTATCATCATCACCTGCAGCAGCAGCAGTCCCAGCCCCATTTCGCCCATTACCATCCCCAGCATCCCTCGCATTTGCATCACAACCATCTGCATCATCCCTCGCATGTGGCCGCCCTGCATCATCATCATCTGGGAGGTGGCGGCGGCGTCGGCAGCGGCGGTGCTAGTAGTGCATTCCATAGTAATTTCATGTCGTCTGCGGTCAAACATTCAGTCGCCTCTGCCAACGTTGCCCCCTTTCTGCCTCCGCCGTTGTATGCACCGCTGACATCGTCACAGTCGACAACCAAACTATCGCATCGTGATGATTTCTTGCAACAAATTGGATATTTGCCAACAACACGTATTTATAGTACTCCATCCAGTCTAGTGGATGAGGATAAGGCACAGCAGGACTTTTTGTCATTATCCTTGTCGCCCCCATTGAATCGCCGTCGTGATATGCCTGCATTGCGTGGACCATACGTCAGTCTGTAAGTATGCGGTAGTGTGTGCGTGTGCACTATTTATATAATTATTATCTCTTCCTCTTTGATTTTACTTTCATTACATTACATTCTTCATCATTTCCGTTTCCTCTTTGTCTCTCATAAATATAATGGTGTGTGTGTGTATGTGTAGATATGTGGTAACGAGTGATGCACTCACCGTCGCCAAGTGCCGCACGACTGGCATGGGAGTTCCTTGGTAGAACCACATTTTCTCTGGAATTTGGTTTATTAATCCCCACCATTGTGTGTGTGTGGGGTGTGAGATGGGGTGAGAAGGGAGTGCCGAAATGCCTCGTTGTGATTGTGCCTTTGTTCTGTCCGTCCTTGCGACATTCGGCATCATTCCTCACACAGTACAACTGTCGGCATGTTGTGGCTTTGTTAGCACAAAAGCCTTTTATTGTTTCCAAGGAATACAAATATTACCCACACACATACATACGGGTACACACATACATACATATACATATGAATGTATGCAATTGGACTTTATTGTGATATCCATTATGTCGCCAAAATGCTTATAAAAATAAATTACATTCAACTTTTCCAATATGTTTGGGGAGATATGAACTGGTACAGATCTAGTCATGTAGGTCCATTTTGGGTAGTAAGGGATAGTAGTTCGCAAACCATTATATAAAAGAGAACCGTTGAGTTGTAACATGACTTTGTCAGACCCTATGTGAGTTGACACTCCATTAGACCCATGAACCCACAAGCAGTCCTTAATAATTAATGATATATGAAAGAACTTTTCCGGAATAATCGAATTATGCGCTTTCTAAGATTTGAATAAATTGGCGAACCGGATCCATGGTCCCCATGGACCGGAAATCGCTTATCTAACCGATTACAATATGTGTACTAAAATGGAATGATATTTTACATATATTATTTCTTAATTTGACAGTACCAGAATTCACGGAGTCGGGAAGACGCTCATTTCTTTTTAAGATTTGTGTATTAAAAAAAATTCGGTGATATACCGACGCCCAGTGCTCCAGTATCCAATTCCATGACCAAAAGTCATTCCTCCCTATTCATAAAAATTGGAATAAACCTTTGCTAAGAAAAATGTAAGAAATACAAAAATCGAAGGGATACATTTCTGTTAATGTCAATAAAGAGGATGCAACCGCATTTAATGACTTTACGTGTCAAGGATGATGGCACCGTTATACTTTTTAAATTTCTGAAATAATTGCGTTTTTTAAAACCTCACCCTATGGGTAGGAGGGTATATATCATTTGATAAGCGCCCCGGTAGGTGAGTTGGTAGCGTACTTGCCTATCAGTGTGGGGGTTGTGGGTTCGATTCCCACCAGAGGCTTTGGCCTGTCGCTGCAAAAATCACGCCAAATGGTCTTTGTCACCCGGTTTACCCTTGGACCCAAAATTAGAATATAAATTTACTTTGTATTGTAATTAATAAATAAATAATCATTTGATACGGCTCAAAAGTGTAGCAGCTGGAAATATTCAGATTAGAACCCAAGTGTCTTTGAACCAAATTCGATTCATGACTTTCTAAATCGTTTGAGACATGTCCAACTGTTACAGTCAATGGGGAACGCTATAGAGCCATGATTAATGACTTTTTCGTGCCTGAATTGGATGATGCTGATGTGGACGAAACGAAACAATCAATTTATGGAAGGAACCTTTTGGTGAGCTCATTTTTACGCGTCGTGAGCCTGTGGCGTGGCCTCTAAGATCGTGCGATTTAACGCCGCTGAACTGTTTTTTGTGGGTTTATGTGAAGTCGCTTGTCTACGCAGATAAGCCCGACACGGTTGACGCCTTCAAACAGAAAAATTGGGCATCTCGGCTGGAATTTATTTTAGCCGGCCGCGGCAGCCACTTGTCCGAAATAATTTTTACAACATAATGGCAAACTCTTATCTTTGTAATAATGATAAATTCAGGGCCATAAAATTAAATTCTTAAAAACCACATGTCTAAAAAAACAACTTTTATAATATGTACAGATCTATGCAGTCTAAGATGACCT
The DNA here is from genome assembly GCA_958296145.1 of Hydrotaea cyrtoneurina. Lineage (NCBI taxonomy): Eukaryota > Metazoa > Arthropoda > Insecta > Diptera > Muscidae > Hydrotaea > Hydrotaea cyrtoneurina. Next base: position 67,828,338 of record OY282515.1, read on the forward strand.
AATATGAGACCTAAGATGAGGATAAAGTTCGGTTTGTGACCTGATTCGTTCATGTTTTGATATAGCCCCATTTTAACTCACGAATTTGGTTGGGCGAATATTTTTGCACATTGGACTATTTTCTTAAAAAATGGATTAGATCGCTCATTGTTTTTTGTATAGTCGCCATACAAGTCTGTAGAGTTTTGACTAAACAACTTGTCTCCAGAACGAAGATTTTCCTGTCTAATAGTAGCACCTCTAGCTCTATTAGATCAGATGATTGTAGACCTTTCAAATCTCACTAATTCAAGTTTATTTCAATTTATTGCAAACTGTTGGTACATTTATTTTGACTTTTATTTATTTACCAATTTCAGATATTGTCTTTTTTTTTGGACAAAATGTTTTATTAAATTCAAAATTAATTTAACAAAAGATTTTTTTGCTGTTGACAAAAGATCTTTTTCAGTACTACTCCAGCACGAAGGTATTGATAAATCGCTTAACCAACGACGAAACGCGTCAAACTATTTGTCTTAATTTGACAACAAAAACCTTGATCATTTAGCTTGCATTCGAGCATAACACACTCTCAACAAAATTCAATAAAAGATACACATGATCATAACCAAAACCAAACAACTTCGACGAACATTCAAAGTGTAAATTATTTGTATATTATTATTTATAAATGTCAACTCTTACAGAGTTAGCCACGATGTCGAACGACAACGTTGGCATGCTTTCTAAGCTGATTAGTGGCTTCGAAATCAGCTGTTCTTGTTGAGAAAGCATACAAACGTTGACGTTCGACATCCTTGCTTAGGCTGTTAGTATTCCATTCAAATTGTACCCAAAATGTGTTTTTCGCATTCCTGTTTTTTTTTTAATTTCGACTCAAATTTGGTGAAATTCCGATAAGTTGCCATACAAAATAAGAATTCCGAAATGAGGATGATGTACAAACTCTTCTATAATCCAGTGTTTCATTAGTATGAGTGCAGAAAACAAAGAAAGTGGAATAACAACAACAACCAAGTGTTTTGTAATTGTAGAATAAAAGAATATTAGAGCTTTGATAACAAAGAAATACTAACAAAAAACAGTTGCAGTTGTGTTAAACAACTCTGTGGTTTTCACAAGCAACCGCGTAAGTCTTAAAATCAAATTTTTCACGAGAGCCAAAAAATACATAATTTTTGGCGTTTTTGAATCATTTGAACACATTTACAAAGTTTTTTGTTAATCAACATGTAGAAAACGACTATATATATAGTCTGATATATATCTGATATATCTGATTTTTTGATTAACATTTTTTTCGTAATAAAATAAATGTTGTCATTGGAACAAACATGACGATTTATGTTGTTTTTACCAGCTTTTTCAACGGTTTGTAAAAGAAAGAAATCGATCATTTATGTTATTTTTTTTTCGCAAGTAACATCTTATGTGCATATATTCTTCTATTAGCGAAAGGAATTGAACTGTTACATACAATTATGTCTATTTATGTCGTTAATGATTTTAAGAAACACTCCACTTAAGTTGTTTCTTGTTACATTGTTTTCAATAAAAGATTAGTCAAATCGAATTAGCATTAAAAATGTAGCAATTTGGTGTCAATAACTCAAAGTCGATAAAAATCGACTTAAGCGTTGCTTGTGAAAACCGCAGAACCTACATACATGCGAGAACATACATAACAATGTAAAAGCTTATATAGGGGTTTTTTTGAGCTCTATGAGAACTATCGACATCGAGATATCTATAGTTTGACAGCTGATAATGTCTGCTGGTCATGACAAAATTAATTGCAATTCATTTCCAATTCACGCGGATTTGGCAAAAGAATTACAATTCATTCGAATTGAATTGATTCGGAAATTATTCAAAGGAATTAGAAGAATTAATTTGAAATTCCTTTGAATTAACCTCAATTCATTTCCAATTCACGTTAAACCAAAGATGTGATTTATTTTTAAATACAAACATAATTGAGAGGTGTGGTTTGATTACACTATGCAACACTTTTATTATTTTGTGGTGTATTTAGTTATGTGGTTTATGTAATTTTGTTATGTATATTCTTTTTATATAAAAATAATGGTTAAAGAGCAATTACATACAAATATTAACAAAAAAAGGTGAATGTGTTACACTTTTGGATCGTATCAAATGACATAATCCGTTCTACCCAAAGACTATAAAGAGGGCAAACGTCCTAAGTCGTTTTCTGACACATTATTTCGGCTACACACTCTGGATGTCAGTAATTGGCATGACAATATTTGAAAGATTTTAAAAGCAAATAATGTTTTTTTTTTTTGTTTGTAAAACAAATACTGTTTAAATACCCTCTTGGAAATGTGTACTGATCACAAACGCCTAATAGCCAGAGCAGTAGACAGTTCGTTTGACAGCTAACACTTTCGTAGGTTTAGGTCATGGCTTATAGGATTTAAATTGTATTCGAAAGATTCGGTTCAGAAACAAAGAAGAGCTGACGATTGGCGATCATCTGCAACATCTCACTTATTAGTTGTGTTAACCAGTATTGAATTTATTTAAAGCAGCTGATATTCCATGTAATACAATTTTAGCTCTTAGAATGTCCAACATTGGCGTCGATTATGAAAAATGTTCGCTATTATTTGATTTTGGTCAGTTTTTTTTCCTGCCAGACCAACATCGCAACCTACTAATTTTATTTATTTTCTTGGGTCTTTCATTGGTGCGAATCAATTTGGTTTTTTGAATTCCATAGTTGTTTTTGAAACCGTTTTATGAGATTTTTTGGTTGGTTGTTTACGTGGCCGCTCCTGTAACAAGGAAGCGGTTACCCATATCATATCTATATTCGATACGTTGGTGATATAGCTTCACCAGGGCAGGGCATCCGCAGAGGAAGTGTTTCATCGTCTGGTCATTATATCGTAGGTTCAGGCGCCGAGCATGGTTGCCAATCGGCGAGTGTCCCGTGAGTATGGATATCAGTCTTAACGTGTCCTTTCCTTTGTTGTGTGCGATGAGAGATTTTCACCACCTCTGGTTGTATTAAGGCCATGTTTTCCTAGAGATTCGGAAGAATCTAAAGATCTTCATGTGGAGTTGCTCGTGAACGCTTCTCTTTGTGGAGCCAGAGCATGTCCTTACTAGTTCGTCCGCCCGTCCACACCAAGCTTACCTCTGACGACAGACTCAGTATCACTAAGACCTCCCTATCCTCTTCACTAAAACCGAGTAGGTCACACAGGATTTTAGAGAGAGTAAGGCCGCTTGGCTTTCAACGTAGATTAGATGCGTACAGTAATGTTTTGATGAAGTAGCAACAAGCTGGCTTCCTTGATGGCAAATACATCTGCCTGGAAGACGCTGGAGAAATTCGGTTGATGATTGTAGTGTTCCAGTTTGGTTTCTCACGAGAATAATTCCGCTGCAACTCCTTAACCCGTTTTAGAGCCATCCGTTTTAGACTTTAATGTTGAAGCTATGGAGAAGACCAGATCGGTTCCATTCCGCTCTGAATCGGAATATGACTTCGAAGAGTCCTTGTGAAATTTTCGACCCCTGTTCAAGTTGTTGCAAGCCTCTTCAATATCCAAGAAGGCAGCCTGCGAGTATTGTTGTGAATGAACACGACTTTGACCTGTCTTAATCTTAAGGGAATCTAGTTGAGGCTAAGACACATTTTATAAATGTCAATTCAAGTTAATTCAAATGGGTTACACCCGACTATTATACGAATTCTGTTTTCAAAGATAGTTCAGGGCCTCAAAGGAACAATCGGACTATAAATAGAATAGCAGTGAAAAACTTACACGACGGATCCAAGATGAACGTATGCACGAGAGCGGGTGTCTTTATTGAGATGGAGGGTATTTGGAAATCCTTGCGTCGTTCAAGAAGAACTTCTGGCAGTATGAAGGGATGCTGAGGAAATGTACAAATCCTAAAGTCCTAATCCTAAAAAGAACACCTCAAAAATGAAATACCAGAGTGGGTGGAAATGCATCAATGGTCATATGTCCTAGGTTAGACATGGAATTAAAAAAACTCTGCTAAATGAACTTTGGAACGGGCAAAAGACACATGGTCGGAAACCAATTCCAGCACCAACAAAATTTCATGGCAGTTTTATTTATGTAATTTTTTTTTAGTTGTGAAATTTGGAGACCCAAAACGTTTTGATTCTCCTTCTTTTTTCGTTGAGTGCTATCACAATCAGACTTAAAACGAAACATAGCAAAATGTATCTCAAGGTATCAGTCCTTTACTAAACAGTCAATAAAACCAAAAATCCTGCATCGTTAATGATCTCATTATCATAATAACCTCATAATAATGGTAAGATGAAAATAATACCGCCCGGAACTAAATAATCTTTCGAAATTGTACAAATATTTTCCCTCCAGTACATGCTTCAATAGGCGCTTCGTTTTTTATACAATTTCAGCCCGAAACACAACCCTGCAACCATGAAGTAAGAGTTTTAGCATTTCTATGCTCACTTCCAGTTCCCCAATACAGAGTGTTTGAATTATATCCTGATTTGAAATTATGAAAAATCTGAATAGATTTGAGAAATATTTCTTTGTAGTCTATAATATGTCGTTGACTAGTTATCCATTGTCCTCTCCTAATTCCTTTGGTTCTCAAAGTGGTATATTTCCCTTCCAATAGCTTCCTTAACTTTTTTTGTACAATGCTCGTATTTGTTGCTGGTTTTTGTATTTGAATTTCTTGACCTATTAACTACTCCTCTGTACACTAACAATGCCAGTTCGTACTACAATACAAGTTGGACGGTGTATAGGATTCAGCCAGTCCGAAAGTAATGACAGTTTTACTTATGATTATTTTTAAAAAATAATTCGCCATACATCAACAATTGGGTTTTTAGTCAGTACATAAAATGTACATAGACAACCTACACCCTCCACCACCCTATCCCCTACCCCGCCTGATTTGGTTTGATGACGTTCCGATGAATTGCTTGTTTTGCATGACGATAACTTTTCTAGTGTGGATTATCCATTTTCGTTGAGACAGTTTTTCCGCTCTGTTCATTTGTTTGTACGTTTATTTATTTATAAATCACAACTATTTATAACAAAAAAAAAAAAAAAAGAATACTTGCCCCACCAGAAACTATTGCCAGCAGCCAGTGTGGCAACACCACATACGACATTGAAAGCAATGCCCGGCACTAAACACACGGTGGTTCGCAACAAACGAAAAGTGGTAGTAAATAAGTGCACTCTGTCTATTTTTGTCATACACATATGTAGCAAGTGGCCAATTCGTCATGAGAAGCGCTATTACGTGTGGCATGACCGAATCGTATACACCCTGCTTTCGAATTTACATACTCAAATATGTGATCCCGTGTTTGCAAAAAACCGTCAAATACTTTCAAGGCTAATTATGGGTTAACATTACACACTCTTAGTTGTTACTTTATATTTTTCCAAACAGCTGTCTATGGATGTCAAATAAAAATGTGTCAAACATATTTTTTGCGACGTAATATTTGACAACCAAAATTTATTTGACAAACCTGCCCAAAAACACAAACAATTTGCATCACCATTTTTGATATCTCGTCTGTTCTGAGATATTTACATTTTGATTTTGGAAATTGTAGTCTTTAACTGTCAATATATCAAAAACCGGGTATAAAATTGATTTATTTATTTGTTGTTCTTTTTCAACTGATTTGTACAAATAAAAGATGTAACATCAAGGGACCACGGCTTATGTCAGCGATTATTTTCATTGGCCAAAAGATTGGCAAACATTCGACGTCGAGCATTCACTATGTTCATACTTGGCGAACTTTATGTTTGCTGTACTTGTACTTGTCAGCAATCAGCTGTTTTCATGTTTGCCCCTAAGAAGTATTTAGTGTTCAGATTGTGAACACCCTGTAGTAGCGCACCCTGGCATGTGTTGGGGAGTCATTGGATTTTGTTAGTATCTTATTTCATTTTTGTTTTTGGGGCTTTATTTCATATAGAGACTTTGCTCTCACCGTTAACCAAAATGGCGATTCCAGCACAATTTTCAAAGAAAAAAAATAGTCAATGATGTCGCTCTTCCAAATCCGCACCAAAATAACACTCTCTGAGGATCCATTGGCTTCTCGACGAGCACGTGAGTTTTTTTCCAATACGCAGATGCGGCAGTTTTACTTTTTAAAATGAAAATGCTCTTCGTAAGAAATGATTTTTTTTTAGTAAAATCGTTGTCCTTTTCCGTGTGCTCTAAGGCCCCAATTGAAAAGCGATAACGAAGTGGATTGTTACTTTTTCACCTCAACTTTCCATGAAGGAACTTACGGGGAACTTCTCTTGAATCAGTGAGCTGTGTTCGATATAATTTCTATACTCACTGACTGATACCTACTGTTTAAATCGAACGACTAATGCTTTTCTAGAAAAGTCTTACATGGCTTCTTACTCGTAAAGCCGCCAGCATTTACGTGGTGGAAAACAGCCGCTGAAAAATGTTTGATGATCTTACCTGGTTTTGATCCAGGATTTTATAGTCGCACACACTACCTGGCATACCACGGCCCTCCAGTGGATTGTTGTATTGGATTGTTCCATTGTTTGTAAAATCGGAACTTGCAGGCGAATAATGTGAACAATTTTTGAGAAATTATCATCAGGCTGGGGCATGATGATTGGTTGAGATCTGTGGCGAGTCGTTGTTCTAAATCACACACTCGCGGCAGCCACGTTGTTGTCAGTGCGCATCGTACGACGGAACCATGAGAGTTGGCCACAAGCATGCGAATCTCACGAACTTATTAGAGAAATCATCGTACTACCAGTCAGAATATCGAAGTAGTAATGCTACACTAAAAAAAACCTTTACCTCAAATCAACGAAAAATATTCTTCAATAGTTCTATATCGAAGAAGTTTCTGCATGTGTTTTTTTTTGCCTATACTGCTTGCCTTTTTTGGGGAAATGCGCTACTAAACAGTAGCATCGGCAGAGAGAAGTGTTGCAGATTCTCAAATGGATTCGTATACTTTGCAAGCGATCAACGTAATTAGCAAGAAACTCTTCAAAGAGAAAAATTGACATTTCATTTTTGCAAATAAATAGAAATTACAAATGACTGTCATTAAATTTATTTAAAATTTTCATCAAATTTATGTACACTTTTCATCAAAATGAAGTAGTTTTAATGAGAAGTTCCTAATCAACTTGAAGAAAAATGTTGTGGGTTTGGAAATGTTGTGGACAAATTGACAATTTATCAAAGTGATCTTGGGTTTGATGTACGAATTCTTCAAATTGATGAATCTTTGTTCATTAATTAATTTCTTTTGTCATACCATGATCAACTGGGAACTTTTTTTTTGTGACTAAAACTCAGCGGATGTCCCCTATGAATGCAATGCACTGTGTTAGCGATAGGAAAGAAGGGTATTGGAGGGAGGGAAGAGGAAGTAGTGTTTGTTGATGTTTGCCTTGAATTAGATAATGTCATAGTAGTCAAGAAAAACACAAAGAACGAATTTTCTCTATAGTGCGTCATCCGGTCAACCGACAATGAACGGCTGAGAGACCCTGGATGGCCGCGTATTCCGGCTAAATGTTCTAATGTCAAGGACCATACTAAGGATGTCTGAAACAGATACCGTTAAACTATCTATAGAATAGCGATACACAACCCACATCCGACAATGCTGTAGGGAGACAATAGAGTTGGATACCCTACCATCCCCAATCATCACCTGCAAAGATGTCCCTGGAGCTCCTGCCCTTATATGGGAGTTATTTTTTTATTTATTTATTTATTTATTATTAATTACAATACAAAGTAAATTTATATTCTAATTTTTGGGGTCCAAGGGTAAACCGGGTGACACAGACCATATGTTTAGATTTTTTGCAGCGACAGACCAAAGCCTCTGGTGGGAATCGAACCCACAACCCCCACGCTGATAGGCAAGCACTCTACCAACTCACCTACCGGGGCGCTTATGGGAGTTATATTCACTCGTAATCCATTCGATCTCATCCGAATCCGTTGACCCAGTCAGAGGCTCTAATGCCAGTTTTCCTCACCCCAAAGAGAGGGTACTTGAGAATCGCTTTGTTTATAACGCCATTGGAACCACTGTGTCAAAGGGGTGACGACGATGACAAACGAAAAATCAGGTCGTAAAGTAACGTTAGGCAGTGAGAGTAGCGTGACCTAAAGGCAATATTGGCGGCCAAACACATATTCATGTGATGATGAAACCGAAACGAAACGACGACAACGTATCGTATCGAGCATTTGGAAAGTTGTTCCTTCCTCTTATTCTTCTTCTTTGCACAAATACAATTTAGAAATACTGACGCTGTTGAATTAATGACGAATTAAAAACAAAAATATTTTTTGGCAAAGAAATTGAAAGTTTTTTGTTCTGTACGTTTGTGTGTGTGTGTCGGTTCTTGTGTCTTACGTGGTTGACAAAAACAACAAAAGTTGTGTGTTTTCTTTGATATTCGAATACGAGAGAGAGAGGAAAGAGAACAAATGCACGGACGAATGATTTGGTTTTGTGTCGGCGAAAAGTGGCAAGCGGGGGGCGGCGGCACACCAGAAAGGACGGATGACGATATGGACTTGTGAGTACGTATACACTCACTGTGTATTCTCGGATTGGTGTGCGGGAAAAAGTTTTTCGTTTTGTTCAATGCGATACGCTCGCATTTGTTTAAATTCTAATCGTTTGTGTAGTACTCGTTCGTACACTCGTATGTTCACACATACGAGGCAAAAAAACAAGAACTTTGTTTAGCTGAACCCCGAAGTAGTAGGAGAAGAAGAGGAGCAACAAGACGACCGACCGACGACGGCGCCGCGAAGAAGAATAGTGTTGCTATTTCATTAGTCTTCTTTAATATTTTGATTTTTCATAATTTTCTCTAGAACGGACGACGCGTAGATATTCGGTGTATTTCGAGCGTTATGTAAGCGTTAAGTGAAAATGCTAAAGTAACGGTTAAACTACGTGGTTAAATAATAACGGTAACTGCTCACTAACGACAAATAACGACGGCAGCCGGAAACGTATGACGACGATCAAGTCTTGTCCAACTGTGTTTTGTGTGCGTGTCTGTGTCTGAGTTTGATTAGTTTGTTGTAATGACCGTGAAATTTAAGTTAAAACCGAAACGAAAATAACACAAAAACAAAAAAAAAAATCGAAAAGAAGACAAAAGAAAAACAAACAACAACAACAACGAAATAACGAAATGTGCTAACAACAAATGCTGCCAGGAAATCGCTTTTGATGAACAAAAACAGGAAATTCTCTACATAAAATGGAGTTGACCGCTCAGATAAAATCCCTGCTAGCCGATTTTCTTTCCCCTCCGACGCCAGCAGGATCCTGCCAAATGTCTCAGGATGTTAATGCTTTATTCATCGTCTCCGATATATGCCTCAAAGATGAAGCTCCTTCGAACTGGAAATACGTGCCGAAACTCTTGGAATACTATCAGTTTGTTGTCCAATCGCTGTGGCCCTTGCTCATCTTCTTGTGGCATCACTGCATCAGTCTTTTGTACGCTCTTGCCGGTTGGCGAGATCAGTGGCGCTCTCTTTACACTTTCTACTCAAATGTCTTACTAAACGACCACATATTTATGTTTGCTCTGAAATTGTGCGGTCTCTTGATCTTTGTCTTCGTCATGCATTGGGTGAAACAAGGCAATGCCAACAAACGTCCCGAAAATGCCAAAGATCAAACCACTGTGCTGGCAAACGGCCGGTTACCCAAAGATAACACGACAGCGGCCACGGACCAAATGACGCCGCAAGCGATAATTTGTGAATTTGAATTTAAGACCCCCGCGGAAATACGAGCTGCAGCCGAGGCGATCAACGATGTGCAATTGGAAATGGAGGAGAAGAAACGCCGCAAACGCATTACGAAAAAGCGTAAATGCCTTTCGGCCGGCCCCATTTTAATTCATATCCGCCAAACAAAGAAACGTAAAAATCGTGTGCCACAGACGTACACAGTGGCAATGCTGCCGCCGGCAAAGGATCGTGAACTGTATTTGCCGTTGCGTTCGATGCCCCTGGCGGTGGATGAGAAACAGAGGGGCATCATTGTGAATCATGTGGAACTGGATGTGGAGGAAGCGGAAATATTGGCTTACATGTGTGTGTATAAATTGGTATAAGCGGATGTTGTATTAGTCTTAAGTATATGAAAATAATTTGAGTTCGAAACATGAAAATGTTTTGGGGTGCAGCATCTACGATCACAGAAGAAAAACATTAATGATACATCAATTTAGTTCGTATGCCTGGTTCAGAGTAATTAGCTTTGAGGGATTTCGAAGATTACAAAGTGCTTCGGAGATTATAAAGTGATTATAAAGACATTTGTGGTTATAATTTAGCTTCACTTAAAAACTTCTTCAACAGTAAAAACTTCTAAAGTGGTTACTGAGCATTTTACAGAAGCAACAACTTATTAAACTCGCAACCTACGAAATAGCAGCATTAAGTCAGATTTGCTGCTTTTGCTACACATCCCTATGTTTTCCAGCATCTACATAAATCAGAAACTTTTCAACAACAAAAATACGTATGATTAATATTTTACAATTAATAATACTTATGCGCATTGACTGCAGATTATGACAACACTAAGTTACAAGCTGCAGTCTGAGATTCAGCAATGCTGCAACTTTGTGAAGGTCATCTTTTTCAGATAAGATCGAGTACACTGCAGCTGGATCTTCGTGTTCTTTTCAGAGAGATTTCTGCGAAAGCAATGTTTTCAAAACATTTCAAAATTTCCGCACTGTTTTTGTCAAGTTCCTCAGATTATAGGAACTAGGTTAGGTTAGTTTGAGTAGAGGAGGCAGATTTTCTCGTCCTGATGTGCTTGGTTCCTCGATAAAAGTCCCAGTCCTGTCCTTTCCCCTAGTTTCGAACCATATGTATAACAACACGTTCCAGCTGGGTTCCATCAATCCATGATTGTCTGTCTGTTCATACCAACTAACTTACTGCAGGGTTTTCGAACAAGAGGAGTTTTTTTTGGTATTCAACGACAAATTATATTTTTGAGGTAAATCATTGGATGTTTTTTTATTTTATAATAAAGAACAACATCAGCCAAATGACCAGCATTACCATGCTTACAAAATTAAACGGCCTTCAGAATGATCGACATTGGAGCTTTCTTAGAAAACGATCTACCTTGCGGAACGATGGAATCCAGCTATTCACCGGCAGGGCCCTGTCTCTGGATAGTTCGATAGGGGATGGCATGCTGCACTTCCTACTTTCGATCATATCAAGTTTGTTCAGATATCACTCTATGCGAGTTGTTATAGATTAGATCTCATGTAATGAGCATAGGCTGCGACAGAAGTGCTGCAAGGTTCTCTCCTGCCTCCTTGTCTACTTTTTAGTCTCGGCAATTATACTACCGGTTTATAATTACCTTTTGAGCTTGCGTCTTGTGTTCACACAAGGTAATTCGGGTACGCCAATTTTTCGATTTCATTATGGCCTTTCAAAATGTTAAAATAATCTGCAGCCAAC